>VXAY01006841.1:492453-655160 GCA_013399855.1 Oxyruncus cristatus | reverse complement strand
AAAAAAAAAAAAAAGGAAAAATTTCCACAAATCCTACAGACTGCAAGATGGAAGGTGGCCACAATGCTCAACAGTTACAAGCCATGAAATACAATAAGTATGTAATGAATACTGCAATAATATAAATAAAACATCAGGAAGTCAAACCAAAATACTGTAAAAGCACTGTAAGATACGTGGAAATTGGAAATTTATAGTAGGCAAGTACCTAAAATGTATCATGAATTTCAAAACCAGGCAGAAAACATTGTGACCAAACAAACTTACTTCCATACGCCTATATTATTTTTAAAAAGAGTAAAAATAACATTAACAAAATCAAAGTAACTCTTTATGCAAGAGGAGTAATGAATATCAAGAATCAATGATGAATTTGTAAAGGGTGTTACCTTAGAAAATGAAAGTATAATGTCCACAACAAAATAGAATTCTGAATTAGATGATTATTGTTGTTCCATTAGTTGTCTAAGATTAGCTAACCAAGAACTGAGATGCTACACTCAGGAAATCCCTTTTTTAATTTTAAAAAGTGCAAACTAGACAGGTATTTTGAGACCTCATGCAAATTAGACCAAGTAAGAGGAGTATAAACTTCGATTTGGACTATTACATTATTGTTTCATTACTATTTGTGTTTGACATCCAAATGCATTGAGTTCTTTATTTATTATACACCTTATAAAATATACAAATAACAATTAATTAGAAATAGTGTCCATACACTGACAATCATTTCTATTTTCTTTCACAATTGCAAGTAAAGCCTGATTGCTTGTCTTCCAAGTTTGCTAATCCATGTACTGTTTTCTCCAACATAGTCTGTAAGATTTTGATATCTAGCCATTAACATTAGATAAAAAGTCTCAGAAAATAAATGGCAAAAATACTGTAACATTTCAGTTGCATTGTAAACTTTCAGCCATCTAAGACAATGTCCAAACCACTTGGACATAAACTCTTGCAGAGACTTTGTGGATGAGATTTTCATTGCATTTCATGTAAATTCATCCATTGTAAACTTCTAAAAGAGCTACGACAGTATGCTACAAAGAATAAAAACAATACATTTTTGGAAATAAAGATTAAATATCGCTATCAATGGCCTAAAACCCATCAAATTATCTAAAAAAACTAACCTAAAATTAAAAAAAATTCTGTGAAGGGGTGGTGAGGGGTCCATGTTTAAGCACAAGAAATCTCATGAGTGGTCCTGACAAAGAAAATTTCTGCCATAACAGGTATCCGAAGTTCAAATCAGGTATGTAAAAAGAACCTATTGATTTTAAGGGCAAATAAGCACTCAGTGTGGACAAGAAACTTCATCATCAAAGGGCAACACTAAATACCATAAATACAGCCCCCGAACTTATCTAAACATTAAATCCAATGTTAAATATGTAATTACCTTATTATGAAAATGGTAAATGCATACATTTCAGCTTTTATTTTAGAAATTACACAAAGCACATCCAATCTTTCAAAGCAAAGCTCCTAAAGATCAGCTTAATTTAATTGCTACATTGCCTTTCAGCTGCATACTACTACTGAGCATCCTTTATTAATATATTTTCTTTTATTATGATGCTATTCTGTCACAAGATTCTCCTACATTACACAAAAGTTATAATATTCTTTAAGCAGTCACTCTCAAGCTAGTAGTTTTATTCTCCTATTACCACTCCCTTAAAATACAGATACACACATAAAAATACCTGACTTTGCTGGGACCAGTATTTCAGTAATCCAACTTAAATCAGTTACAAGTTCAACTATCCTGGGCTATCAATTTAGCAATGAACTGTAATATTTTCTCCTTTCCAATGAATTTTCCTATTATCAAATAATTATTTTATACCTTTCTAAGTATATCACATTTAAAATAAAGCAATAAAAATAAATAAAAATTCTGCAAGTAAAAAGAAAATAAAAGGCTGCTTAAAGTAGGTTTACATTCCACCTTGGACCAGGCTCCTCACAGCTGTGTCTAGCCCAGTCCTGTCAGTGTCTGGGAAGCTTCTTTCAACCACTAACACTTTCGTGGTGAAGAATATTCTTCTTAAGTCCAATAAAAGATTTCCCCATTATACTTGGTGCCTTTTTTCCCCTTGCTGTTTCATTGTGCATCTTCACAGAAGGCACGGCTCTGTCTTCTCTCTAAATGCCTTTAAATATAAAGACAGAAACTAGATGTTCATTCCTCCAGCCTAAACAAAACCTTGATTCCTTAACTGTTTGTTTGTCATCATGAGTACTGCATGCAACATTGGGCTCCCCAGTGCAAGGAAAACATTGGCATACTGAAATAAGTACAATATGGCTAGGAGCATGATTGCTGAAGAAACAATGAGAACTTTTTTCCCCAGCCTTAAGAACAGAAGACTGAGAAAGGTCTTAGTGCCCTATTTTAGTGGGAAGAAACAGAGAAGACACAGTCTGACTCTTCTCAGATGTTTGCAGAGCTAAGTCAAGGGACTATAGATATAAAATACTATACTGGAAATTTTTGACTCTGTAAAAGAAAATAAAAATATACCATGAGAGTGGTCAAATACTGGAGAATTAAAGAATATGAATCCTTATAAATAAATAACTTGATGGGGCAAGACCTACATAGTCGGATCTAACTGGACATACTATGAGCAAAGGGCTGGACAAGGGGACCTCCCTTCCACTCTGAGTGGGAGAGATGATTCATGATTCAATTACGATTGATAACTGATTGATGATTCATGATTCAACTATGATTCAGTTTGCTATGCAAATAATAGGAAAAGCTCGTACAAATATAAGCTGGCAACATTCCTCACAGGCCTGAATATACATCAAAGCAAAACTTCAAAACAAAGATCAAGGAATATTAAGTAGTTCTGTGACTGTTTCTTTTCAAGTAGTGGGTTAATTTCTTTCAAGTCAAATGACTCATCTATGACTGATACTTGCATGTCATGTCACCTACATCAAGCACTGAAAAACCTCAAGACTCTTCATTAGCCTACTTTTAAAATGGAATTTTTCAAATTTATATCTAAAAGAGACACACATAAAACCACATAATGGAAACTATAAATATAAATATAAATTCAATTTCTTGGAAGAACTGGTTACCTTAGTTACCACAGAGGCAGTTTAAAATTATTTCTGTACTCCAGCAGGTATTGTGTTTTTTGTTTCTATACTTTCATTTACTTCCATGTAAGAAGAAGAAGAAGCAGAAGACACAAACCAAAGTACTTTAATGAATCTACAAGTTAAAACTTTTGGGATGTCAGACACTAATACTGGTATCTTTCCACAAACAAAACTAGGGAGATTTGAATCATACTGTGGGATCTAACGCACAGAAATGCTCAGAGCTTCTACCTGCAACTAAAGCTGAGGGAACTGTGCTTGAATATATTGATCTTACATATAGATAACCATTTGTAAACATTCACTGTTCCAGAACAAATATTTAGCATTAGTCAGTACTTCAGACTTAAGGACCCACCATTCATACTTTGCCACTTACTATGAGCGTAAGGATGGAAATGGGGATTTCACCATTAACGATACTATAAAAATGAATTAATTAAGGATTATGAAGCTTTTGTGTACCATAAAGATAATTGCTATTAAAAAAGGTAAGGCAAAATAAAAATTGCTTCTTTAGAGCATAACACAATACTTCTGAATGAATGGATCAGCTACAGACTAATTAAAAGAAAAAAAATAATTAGCACTCACTGTCTGAATTTTCCCTTCCTATAAAATGAGAGTTTCAAAAAAAAGAAAAAACAAAGGAAGAGTTTTGATGCAAACACCACATACATACAGAATATCAGATTAAACATAAATACACGGGAGTGAGATGTGATATAAGGTAATAGAGCTAGACTTATTTCTGATTTTGTCTAACTCTGAAATCCTTAGTTATATTATCTTCTTATCAGGGTGATTAAAAAGGTTCTATATTTACCTAGAAAAATATATTTCATTACATGGCTTTATGTCATAACTATTTTGTTTAACTTTCAGCACTGATTCTTTACTACCTGGGACCCGCTTCTTTTGTGAGAACCTCAAAATAATTAATATGCAGACAGTAGGTAAAACATACATTAATATTGAGTCTCATTTTCTTGCAATTGCTGACTAATGCTATCCTACTGCTTTTCAATCTTCTTCTCAGTTTGAAGTCATACTAATTAAAAACTGGCACATGCTTTATTCACAAATATTTAAGGACCCAGATCAAATGCCTTGAATTCTCACAGATGAAAAATTCAGTAATTCTCTGCAATATTTTCTACAATCCTGCAAGTGGTAGACTGACTCCTCTACTTCTCCTTATACTGTTTCTTTATAGGTTATTTGAACAATAATCTAGAGATGGGTCAATTAAGCATTTAAAAATAGATTAAAATGCTGATGTCTTCAAAGACAACTTTTTTCTAAATGATCTTGTTAAGAATTTTGGATTAACCAAAATATTTACATTTTCTATAAAATCACTTGAGATTCAAACTAAATTATGTTTATAAATTCTAAAATCTATTTCCAATTCTTAACTATTTTCTATAAACTATTAACCATAAAGGAGATTGTAGCCCTGGCATATATATTTTATAAAACCTTTAGAAACAACTGGAATTTGAGCAAAACAAGGCTGAAAACCTCAAAAGCATCTCTCCAGTGGGTATAGAAAAGTAACAAAATACCGCACAGGAAATATCTGCCAAAGTAGGAAAGAGGCAGAAAAGGAAAAAAAAGACACTTTATGAAATTCTTTTAAACTAATCTTCAGAAATACTGCAATATCACAAGTGTAATTATGGTGCTAGTGAATAGCACTAAAAAAAGACCAGAATTAAGGTTATTAAGGTTATTTGACTGTCTTAATGATGCCTTCATCTAAATATATTCAAACATCACATTTTATCATAATAATTAATTTTTCTTAATACTCAGCTTGACATCTCTTTAAAACTTCTTTATCCTATATTACTAATACCATATCAACCCATCTTTCATTTTCATACAGTTAACATTTTGATATATTCAAAAATACAAATACTCACTCACAATGTAAGCTTCAGATGAACAGTACAATTACCGAAACACCAAAGGTTACTTTATGTAATTCCAATTATTTTCAGAGGTTTTTCTTTTTCAGATTTTTTTTTTTTTTTCAAGTTCCAGCCAAAAGATTCTGAAGTTTTTTTAACATGATACTGTACTTTTACTGCTCAAATCTTGGTTCCAAAAGCTGAAGTCAGGGGTGTGGGGAGAAAGGGGAAAGAAGATGGAGAGAAAGGGGGAATATAGACCTTTACAGGAGAATAAATGGCCTACATTTGTACTTCCAGTTGCAGACTGGAAAAAATTAGTAATCAATCCCTGTAAAGTTTAGGGAAAATTCTCTTGCAGGTCATACAATATTACGTGCAAAATGAGTATAGCCTAAAATATCTGTTTATCAACAAAACAGTAAATAAGATCCAAAGTGCCAAGAGGGGCTGGCTAAAAACCACATTGATATTTTGGGGGTTGTCAAGCATGAAACAAAAGTTCATGCACGATAATTAGTTACATGCACCATCATGTAATAAACTATCAGAATAAGCCAGAGATAGAGAACTCTAGTTGTTCCTAATCATTTTGTATAATCCATTCTTCTCCTGAAAAACCAAAGAATGGATTCTTCTTATATTGCATCACTTAAGTGTGGTTATATGCACAGTTACCTTTCCACAACACTGAAAGAAAAAAACCTAGTAATATTGGGATGAATAGTTTCCCCACATTTAAATTAATATCGAGTAATTTTGCTTCAGTAACATGATATAGTTATAGAATCATAGAATCATTCAGGCTGGAAAAGATACAGTCTTTCAAACTATTCATAACAAGATTATACATTGTCACCCTGAATTTGAAGAAAGAACTGCATGTGAATATGGGAACAGTTGATATTATAGAGAAACCTTGATCAGACCTTCAATAAAGCATTAAAGTGTTCTCTGTATCATTTAGCAGCATCCTTGGACAAAGATATTGAAGTTGTTGCCAAGTACTTGACAACTTCAAAACTACTACAATTTTTTTTTTTTTGAGAGTTGCATTGCATACACTATGAAGTATTCACTGCTGAACAAACATTTTCATTTCCTCTATGAGGAGAACAAGTGTTGTATGCTATGTCCACCACTAATCTGCAGCTAGTATCAATAATTCTAAACTGGATTTTACATAAGGATAAAGGGGCAGCGTGTGTCCCCCCCTTTGCTTACCACATATATCACAGAACTACAAGAAATGTCTTAAAATACATTTTGCATGTATGTTTGTCCTTATATCAAAAAGCATTAGACAGCTAAGTGATTAAAATGCATATGAATCCAAATATTATCTCAAATTCTATCAACTATTTTCCCATAAAAATTATTTCTAATGCATTTACATAGATAAATGCGTGTCTTTATCTTCTGTATCTACATATGAACATGCATTTCTGAAAATACAGATGGAATCCTGTTACAGTGTTCAACATCTTTTACTAATCTGGGAATCCCAAGATTCCATTATATAACTGTGAACACTGCAAGACACAGATGGTGAAGAGTCTGGAGGGGAAGCCATGTGAGAGTAGCTGAGGTCACTTGGTCTGTTCAGCCTGGAGAAGAGGAGACTGAGGGGAGACCTCATTGCAGTTACAACTTCCCCATGAGGGGAAGAGCAGGGGCAGGCACTGATCTCTTCACTCGTGTGACCAGTGACAGGACTCAAGGAAAGGGTATGAAAGTCATGTGGGGGAGGTTTAGGTTGGATATTAGGAAAAAGTTTTTCACACAGAGGGTGGTTGGGCACTGGAACAGGCTCCCCAAGGAAATGGTCACAGCACCAAGCATTTCAACAATGCTTTCAGGCACATGGTATGGCTCTTAGGGATGTCTTGCTCAAGGCCAGGAGTTGGACTCAATGACCCTGATGTGTCCCTTCCAATTCAGCATATTCTATGATTCTACAAACTATGAAGTACACCCACATGTGACTTTATTTACCTTTCTAATTCTCTAGACACAGGTGTGAAGGTAAATCTGCTGATGGAAAGGAATTCCAAATCTTAATAAACCAACCAGGGAAGAAGAAAAAGTGTCACATTTACTAAGTATCTGATTCAGGGCATATTGCTTGATTTTAACAAAAACATACACACACTACAGCTTTTATACCTCTAGGATTAATTATATTTTGATATAATCTAATTAATAGCATTATACCACATCACTGCCTTTGTATAATTTTTCAGACTCCAGCTCTTCATAACCAAATGACATTAAACACTCTACCATTTGTCCTCAACCTGCCATTAAAAAGTTTTTAACTTTTTATGTATGCTTATATACACAAGCATTGACATACTCAGAGAGACAAAGATTCAAGGTTCCCTGAATCTGAAATGCCTAAATTTTGGTATTTTTTGGAAACTGACTGCTTTACTTGGTGAAATTACCTAAAATTTTTTTCATCATTACATGAAAGTAATAACAAAATGCAGTTATAACCTACACATATTAATAAAATAATCAATAAACATTGAAATATACTTAGTAGAAAAAAACCCAAACAAACAAAACTGTTGTAAAGCCATATGCACTGTGTTACGCTTATGTGATCAAACTCTAAAATTCCAAGAACAACTGTGGCAGTATTATTATGCTCGATTTTGTTCAGTACATGTTAGGATAAAGATCCTGACTTATGCCCAGTTGAAGTTTTTAATCAGTAAAAAGTCATATGCACATGCTGCACTACAAACTATTAGTAGAACCATGAGGTAAAATATGATCAAAGATTATAGAAATTTAGCATGATTTTACAGAGTGGGGCAGTACTCATGGAAGATAGCAATGACGGGTATGACTGCATATACAAACAAATGTTTATTCATGTACAACTATTGCAATACACATAAATGTGCATATCATTGCAAACTGGAGATACGTACATAAGCAATCAAACACACATAGCCAGATTTCCTGAGTTTCCACAGTAAATATTCAACTTTGCACGTTAGTAGAAAACTGTTGAAGCGTTAACAGTTGAGTTGGCTGAGCTCCTCTGCACACACAGGAACAAAGCTAGAAAAAGTTATTTGAGGAGTGATATTGGGCATACATGTTTTCCTTTCTGGTAGAACTATAAAAGGAGAAACATGAGAAAACAAAACAGTTTATTTTTAAGTCTGGTGCACGTTCATCTGTAACAATATCAGGCAGAGCCTCAGTAGCAGAGGAAGGTACAAAGTGAAAAAATATCAGACATGGAGGCTCACAAATAAAGCTTAAAGCTTCTTTTATGAAACAGAGAACACTGCTGCAGATAAAACTCATTACCAGATACACAGGATCTTTAACATCTTTGGCAAAAGATGTCTGCGCAAAATGCTGCTAACTTGCTGTTATTTTTTTTGTCTCTTATTCACAGTTACTCAGCCTTAGGATGTTTTTCAATTATGGCAATAAAAACAAATACTGGTATTAAGTTACTATTCAAGTTGATAAAAAAATACAAAAATCACATAACAATCATGCTGGACATAAATTACAATTTTTGGTGAACTAAATTCTAATCAAGAAATATATAAACACATATTAGAAAGAATACAGATTAAAGCAGAGACCACAGTCTAGTGTTATGAGGTCCTAAATTTAAGAATGGAACAGACAAAATGGTTTTTTTATCCATAATCATTTGCAATTTCATAGTGACTTCATCAGCTAGGGAAAAATAAGTCTTTGGCAAAAGCTGTTGCAAGAAACTTAAGGTGAGGAAGGATATTGCATTTTAGAAATGAAAGAGCATATATTATCTGTTAGTAAGGAAAAGAATAAAGGAAATAATATTGTCCAGTGATCAAGTCCTCAGTCTTAGATGCAGGAAATCTACAGACTGTTTACAAAATATACATCAATAGCATAAGGTATACCTATAGCATGAGAAACATTATTTAACAGAGAGAACAGTACAAAAGATACTGTGGTGATATGGTCTTGAGCTAGCTAGCTAGCTAAAAAAATTTGTGCCTTATTTGGGTTGTTAGGGCATTTTGAATTACATAGCACTTTATCTCACTGCTGGCTAAAACTGTTTCATCAAACAAAAATAATATTCTACCTAGATTAGAAGAGGTATAGTGAAGATGATTAAAACAAATGCCAGGAATTGCTAAAACTGCTGAGGATGGAAAGCGAGAGATGAGGTGGATGAAAGAAGAAAAGACAGGTTTTATACCAATTACAGGAAAATTAAAAAGAAGCTTGAAATTCTTACAGCCACAAGAATTTTCAATTTTTCAAGTGTAATAATGGCTACAAAACATACATGATACACAACAAAATTGTTTTGTCCCACTCACACACAGCATTAAATGTCAGCCTCGTTTTCTTGAAAGATTAACATTTAAAAACACAGTGTCATGCTTAACATTTAATTCATTAACATAATCCTATAATTTGGGTTTGCTCATTTTTTGCAGTGGATTTTTTAAGTTTATTTGCCTTATACTGGTATATAAGTATTGGACAGTAAAAAAATTTGTTGTAAAAAAGCAGTGTGATTTCCATAATTACATTTCCTGCAGAAAATGTGTTACTAAGGCCTATACACACCCTCCCACTCACTGCAAATTCAAAGCGATATTTGATGGAGCCTTTCAGTCGAAATCAGTTTTATGTTGCTTATTATGTTTCCTCAATACTGGTGATTAGCAGCCATTTCTGCCACCAGGCTTAAGTTTGAGCAGCTGAGAATAAACACCAGGACACCTGCTTTAATATAAAACTTCATGCACTATCTCCTAACCATAGTTGTGGAGGCCACAGGTGTACAAATACAAAGAGTGTTCCAGTCACACTATTTCCAAAGCAAGCTAACAATGTTCAAACCCAAATATTAGCAGCTATCTAAAATTTATTTAATCATATAATTTTACTTAAGGCTTTTGTGATTTCTATAGAAATAATTTCAAATAATACTTAAGAAGCATGAAACACTGCCTTGGTACAACTTGCTTGTTACATATAAACTACTAGAATTCAGCTCTTTGGTGGCAAGCTTGTTTTGTTTCATAACCTTCATAAATCCGTTTCTCACAAAAATCTTAACTGATAGTTAAAAACCAGTTTATATATTGAAGTATTTCTGATTTTATCCATTGCCTCTATAAAAATTTTAAGAGTACACCAGGGGACTTCAACTTTTCCTAAATATATACTATGCTTTTTTAGACAAAAGGAATCAGATTTTTCTTTGAATGATATTTAATTTTTTTATGTCAAGTCATGGACAACTGGTGTTTGTTTCCATAAATCTCAGGCATTGTCTGACAACAGGCATGCTGGGCACAGATTTACCTGGAATAGTAGAGCATTTTGCAGCACCAGCTCACTACCTTCTCCACTGTTCTCCGACTTCCAGAGCACTAAGAGCATTTGGGTTTCAGGGGAGCTGCAGCACATAAACACCTTCAGATTTAGGACAAGGGAGTAGAGGCAGACAAAGGTCATGACAAGGGATTTTAAAGCTTTTGCCTAAAAATGTACCAGGCCAAGCTGCCTGGTTATACCAAACCCTAGCTTGGTTTGTACCCTTGACCTGAGGAAAACATTTCATTCACAAGGGCTGCAGTGGCACAACCTGGTGCTCTGAACTTAAGATACCATGTAGCTTCTACTCTACACAGAGTTGCAACATTGCAACGAAGTCATTACGAACTGGGGAAATACAGCAGTTAATGGCTGTTCTCGTTAAAAGCTGTCACATAATTTTCAGACTTTTTTACAGATTCGGTTACCAAAAATGAATGTAAAAGTGACCTTTTGTATTACAGCTTCTCCCTTCTAACATACTATATTGACAATTCTCAAACAGCTCAGGACAAACACACTGATTCATATTAAAAGTCATCACATAGGACATTGTTTGCTGTTCATTACAGCTCAGCAGAATATTTTATACACTCCGGTTTTGAGGTCCAAACTTCATTAATTCCTGTGACACTACAGTGGTAATTTAGAATGAACTGTTTTAAACTACCAAAAAATTAGCTCTCTGGGATATTCTCTCAAAATCAAGCAATAACTAATACAAAAACATAGGTTTCATTTCAGTAATGCAAACGAGTTGGCTAAGTCAGTTCTACCAACAGGTATTACAATGCACAACACAAAGTTGTACTCATTACTTTTTGAGAAGACAGAAAAAATGAAAAAAAATGCAAATAATTATATCATTTCAGCCTGGAAAAGGAAATGTTGCTGTGTGCTTTGTGCTTTCAAAGTGTGAAGATGCTAACCAGTAGAAAAAGAAAGCTCTTCTGGATGAGCATATGGTTGTTCTACACAGCTCCTGGATTTGGAGGAATAGTTTTGTCACTGCATTTTAAGTGGGAGAAGAGGGAGATAGAAATTTTATGTTTGCTGGCCAGCCAGGACACAAAGAAATAGAAAACTGGCTAATAAAAATCTGATTCCTATGTATAAGCAAACAAAATGTAAAAAGAAAAAAAAATGTATTTTATTCATAAAAAAATCAAAACAGCATTTTTCACTAAAGGAATTGCACTTAAAGGCAATGTTAGTACTGAAATATGTCAAAGCATTATACTGTCTGTTAAGTCATTATATTAAAAGAAGTTAGGGGTCAAACACATTTCTAATATTAGAAAAATGGCTGCTGAAATTCACATATCAAAATGTTTAAATATTAAAATGACCAAGTCCACTTCTTCCTCAGACATCATCATAAATATCTTGTGGACAAGTAGTAAGCGCCAGTTAGTCACATGCTTCAGAGTCATTTTCTCTTCCCTAACCTCTAAGGAAAAAGCTACCTGATGCTGGACCCTGGCCATCTAAAGTCCATCTTCCTTCTCCCTAAAACCAGTCTTTATAAATAGACTTTCACCAAAGCAAGGACCCACATCATTCTTTTGACCAAAACCTGTCATTGATGTTAAGCTCAGGCTCTCACTGAAATGAGAAGCTGTTAAACCTTCAGTGAGAATATTGAAGGGTAACGTCACTTCTTCCTCCAGTGGCTGGAAAAACATTTCTGCCTCTAGCACGCAGAGAGGGAAAAGCAGCGTGTCTTAATGCCCAGTGCAGCTAATAACATAATGTTAATGTTCTTGGATTTTGGAAATAAATTTACCTAAATCCTTCACTGCTTATTATCTGGGTGTACCTGTGCATAAACTTTCTTGACACTGGGAGTTGATCATTCTCACACTCATGGTCCTCCAGCTCAGGGCACTGAAACTCCCTTGATCCATAATCCATGTTAAAGAGAGGCAAAGAAAGCATATTCCCCATATCCAGGAGATGTGAAATGAGTGAAGGCTCACAAAAGTAATTCAACCTTCTTGTAGGTAAAACCAAAATTAATTAAATGCCATGAAATTCCTAACGCACTATTCATGGAATGCAAATAAACATCTAAGTTTGAGCTATTACCCATCAAGTAAGCCAGGAGAATACCATAACAGTATTCACCAGTAGCTTGGGATGTTTCTGGTATTCTAACATACATGGCTGTTTATACTGGCCATGAAAAATATAGAAATCAATACCCAGCATTATTTCAAAACATTCACACAGAGGTTTTACAGAGTTTATCATGAAAATGAGCCACTGTATTTAAAGTATTGAACTTGCACCTGGCATCATAGGAACAAAAATGCAATACAGCATACCCTTGTAAACCTTAGCAAATAAACCATACAACTTCATTTGAGCTAACTGCATTTTGAAGGTGGAATATTTATCCCCCCAGACTCTATGAGTATTCCACACAAGCATAAAAAGAGGCTCAATCACCACTATGCAATAACCCGGTAAGAGAGCATTACTTGTCTGTGAATGGGTTTGTTACCCTCCATGAGAGGGAAATGGAACTAGGATAGATCATCTGATGTATATTCTACCAGTAAGATATTCCATCCCATGTTACGACACTTTAGATACAAAAGAGATGGGAAGGAATTGGACTTTTCTCTTCTCTTCCAGATAGCTCTGCAGATAGCTGGGTTGTCTCTTCGGAGAAGGAGAATGTTTGTTTTGGGGAATTAGTTTTTGCTGTTAGTTCTTTTCTGTGTATATAGTGCTTATAATTGTACTTTTTATCCTCTCTGTGTAAATATAAAACTGTCTTTCTTGGTAGTTCTGGTTCCGTAGAGTTTTTTTTCCTTTTTCTTCTTTTCCCCCTTCCTCTCCTCCCCTTTCCTTTCGGAGGGGGAAGTGGTGCGCAGGCTTGGTAGATACCTGCCGCTCAGCCAAGGTAAACTATAACAGTCCTGCAATGGGGCAGCCCCTAGAACAGCTATCTGAGAGACCACTGAACTCTGCAAGATGCTTCTGTCCTGAAACGAACAGAAATCAGGAACATCAGTCTAAAGAACAATGGGACTTGAGTTACTGCAAATTGAATGATAATTGCTCTTTCTCTCACTATTATTAAAATAAATTATATATGTCTATTTTTAAAAAAGAGCCTAAAACCTGCCACTTACTGACCCTTGGGCTCAGCTGCTGCCCTGCTTACATGGATGCCTTGCCTGCTGTCCACAGGGGCCTGTGCAGCCTCGTGCCCCTGTCTACCCATGCACTGAAGCACCACCAGTGCTCCACCACTGCCAGCAGACAAGGCAGCGAGCATAGCAGGAGGAAAAATTCAGAAGTATGAAAGGGCCTTGGAGAACAGGTGCCTGGTGTGCTCTGGCAGTCATTTCTGCAGCCAGTCACCAGACCGTGCTAACTCACTGACTGTGAAAGGTACAGCTCCCCCACTTCACTTCCCTGACTCACCATCCTGCTGTGGAAAGCTTCTGTCCTTGAAGCATGAGGGAGAGCAGCCAGAGCCGTAGGAAGGGTTTTACTGAAGCTGATGTGGTGGGAAGGGAAAGGAGGGCAAGGTGTGTTGGCTGTGTCCTTCCCATTGAGGGAGCACAGGCCACCAGTTTGGTGCAACCTTCAAGAGACAGAGAGGCAGCAGGTCCCAAGGAATGGACAGTGGGCTGGTTTGCCTGCTGCAGGAAGAGGTGTTGGCTGGCTAAGTCCCTCTGGGAATGGAGATAAAGGCCTTTTTTCAAGAAGCATAGGGATACTGGAGGAATTTTGTGGTTGGTGAGTTCTGAGTTGACTAAGTAGAGGCAGAAAAAGGACTTGCCCCTGCAAGGACACAGGGAGCAAGGGAAAATGGGTTTGCAAACTTGTTTAATTTTATTCCATCTTACCCAGCAGATCTGAGGTTTTCCTATTTTACAGGTCATCTAGGGCTAATAAAAATCAGATTTAAAAATTATAAAGCTTTGGTGTTTTGGAAAGGGGTAGGGCTTAGCTATTGCGCCTGCAAGATGATCACAAGCCCTACTTCCTATATCAGTTTACTTAGCAAAATGGATTTGGGCAGAAAATCGATAAAGCAGTAGCAACTTTCAAAATTACTCTGTCTGATCTGAAAAAGCGTGGACTCCCAGAAGGGACAAACCCCAAAACATTATGTACAATGTATTGTTCTAGGGAATCAAAACAAGCATAGAAAAAAGAAAATCAATAGCCTTTCAGCCACATGTAATTTTGTAGTATCAAATATGTGCAAACATTTGTGGCAAACACTACTGTTTTCATAGCAGTTGAAAGTGTTTGGATTAGAAAGTTCGCTGTTTATTGCTGTCGGCTGTTGCCTCACTTTACAGATAGTACCCAGCATAAATTCAAACTCAGTTTGAATGGCAGAGTATGAGCCTTTTTCTACTGAGTCCTGCACTGTACCAGATTCCCCAGATAATAGCAAGTTTTGAGGACAAGTTCACCCTCTGCAGCTGAAATGGGAAGAAATTTAGAGAGAACATATTTCTGACTATTGAACTGCCTCAACATCTCTGCAGCCTTGTAGGACTCAAAGGAAAATTTGTTATGTATGCACAGGACTGGTTACACGAAAAGGCAGAGCTACTGTAGGCAATCTCCTTGCTTTCCCTGATGCATGTACAAAGACAGTAGGGCAAGTTTGCTATTTCCCCCATTGTTCCTGTGCTGTAAGGAAGCTGTTTGCTGGTAACAGTGAAAGATTTAGTGCAGCAGGTAACTGCAGCACTGCAAGGTCAGGCACGCGTCCCTCTCTGAGATACGTCATAATCCTATCAGGCTGCCATCTTTCACACCTTTGGATATTCTTCATCCTTTCATGAAGGTGAAGAGAAATCGTTGTGATCCGCACTTTGGAACCACGGACTAACCATATTACTCTCTATGTCGTAGGAAGCCTTCAAATTGTGTATAATGGTCAGAGTAAAACTCAAATGCAATTTAATGTAACACTGCGTTTCTTCATATCAGGTGTTACTTTCAAAGCAATCAGTAACTTAACACAGACTACAGAAGAAATTCTTAACTACTCTGTTAAATCTTTTGTGGAAAGCAATTTGATACAAAGTGTTAACGTTCTCACTGAGTGTCACAAATATCTCAATTTCCTGAATGTAGAAGTGATTTTGTGGAGAGGACAGAAGATGAAAGCAAAACAAAATGTTAGAAAAATACATTGCAGGCAAAAGTACCTTGCTATGCACATAATTCCCTTTTTAAGGAAAAGGATGAAACAAAAAACAAGGAAACTTTCCATACCATCAAACACATATTACAAAGTCTTCAGACTACCAGATGAGTCAGACGCTTGACTAGGTCGGATGCACTGGTGCTGCTTGGAGAAGCTTGACATACTCTCTGCTAGCAGGCTCAGCTATAAATGGCTTTCTTCCTAGAGCTACATTAAAGAGCAGGTGAGTTTTTTGAAAGCTTAGATGAGAAGTACTGGTGTCCCTGTATGCAAATGGAAAACTCCCAGAGAAGAGCAGCCTTTGGAGAATGGTCCCAGAGTTCTCATCATCACAGAAATCTCAACATTTTTTTCAAGTCCCACTAATTCTGCTTGTATCCTTTACTCCTTTTATCATGCCTGAAAGCAGAAGGGGATCAGAGAATGCTATCAGAGAGAGGCTAGAAAATATTTTCAGAGGCCATAGATCCATTAACAAAGACTGATTTTTAAATGGATCATAGAGAAAGCAATAAAGAAAAAGATGATTATTTAAATAAAAGGATACTTCATGGATGAGATTACTTTTATAATGAAAAAGGCAGCTAAAGGCAAATCCACGACATTCTACTAGATGAGACAAAAAGCAAGTTGGCAGCAGGGAAGCCTCACAAGAGAGCTACAGACTATGGAATTGCCAATATCATTTAAGGCCAGCAAGAGTTGAGAGAGGCAGGTCCCTACAGGGATGGGACAGAGAAAGAAAACTCTACTGAGCAAAAGGAAGACTGCCTTGAAATGACTGAAAAAATAATTAAAAGGGAAAACTTGGTGAAGAAATGGTTGGTTAATATATGATAAAAATAATTTGAAATTTGATAGTGGGAAAGCAAATGGAAAGGGCAGCCTCAGCATTCCTCATTACAAAGCACTGTTAGCTCATGCAGTAGCAGTCCTCAAACATGCTTTTATCAGTTAAATCCAATGTACACAATAGGCACACATCTTGTCTCATTTAATACCATATTGTTGACAGAAAGAACAGGCAGTGGTTAATAGTAACATACCATATTTCCATCTAATATTTTAGAGGCTTTTACATGTAATCACATGCAATATAAAGTTGATCCCATGTTATCCGGTTAAATGTACTAGAACTTATCCAAATAAAAGTCTCACCAAACCGACACTGCAGAGAAATGAGACATCTCTCTCAGATAATTCTGTTTTGTTAATCAAGTTACTTCCAGGCTTCCAGCCATTTCAAAATTCCGGTTTTATTAAAATATGAAACATCAAGGTTTGAAGTTATAAAACTCATCTTTGTGACACATGTAGAGGAATTGATATCTAAGATATAAGTAAAGGCTTGAAAAAGTAGCATGCAATTAATAAGCATTAGTATGAGTGATTAGCATAAAAAGGGTAGAAACAGTAAACCTCTGCTGCAGACTAGAACTCAGAATTCATGGATTCAGTTTAACTAAGCAGTAGCTTTTACCGTTAGACTGAAAACAACTCAGCATTCCTTACCGTCTTGAAGTCCCACAATGACTAAACCTATGTACTAAAACTGGAAAAAAGCTTCTCTTAAGTACTAGAACTACTACAGACACTTTCCATAAGGCTACTACTTCATACTTAATTAAGAGTACAAGATAGATACTCCCATTATCCCCAGTGGCTTCAGATATGAACTATATTATTCATCACAGACAGTGTGAAAACTGGTGTTACATATGGCTACACACAATGCAAGCAGTCAAAACAAATGATAAAAACAGTTGGTAAAGGAATCAATTAAATCAATTACAAAGTGAAACCTGCTAACCAAAAGGAAGTAGCCCAAAATGAAACCCAGTGAATTCTAAATTAGGATGCATAAGACTAAAAAACACAAATTTTATTTACAGATGGAATTACACTTTTTGCAAAACCTATTTCCCCTTTTTTTTAATAGTAAATTATTATTAATTCTGAAGCATCAGTGTATCCCATAGGAGTGCACATATTTTGCACTAGCAAAATACTTAAGAGTGTCTTTAAAGTAACTTGGAGTTCAAGAACAAATTAGAAGTATTCTAAAGAGAAGAAATATGAAGATAAGAAAATTGGGAATACGAGCATGAGTGCTTAAATGCCTAAGTACATTTCTTAAGTTCAGATATAGTTTTACAGTTCTCCAAAGCAGTGCAGCTAATAAAAAAATTCATCTGTTTTACTTTTTAAGCTGTGAAATGAAAACATTATTATGTCTTCACCTAAATAGCTCCTTATAACCGCTAATACTGAAGCTGTGAAGTACCACAACTGTTGTGATAACAGGGACAGAGGAGTGGGTTATGTTTGTTTGGGGTTCTTTTGTTTTTAAGAAGCATCAAAAGTATATGGAAGCAATGCTAAAATAAAGGTTTCCTTACTCCTAACATGGGGGTAATTGAGCTAATTCAATGCAGACACAGGGCTAATTCTTGAACAGTTTTGGAACATGAGAAATGAAACTTGCTCAGAAATATTAAAAATGGGGACAAAAATTTTGTCATGAGCGTTGCTTTTGTCAAGGGGTGGCACTGGAAGCACAAAGATGCAGCACACACACACAATTTTTGATTTTCAGTGAGGTGCAATAGTTGTTTTCCTAAACATGTCTTTCTCAGCTTGTTTAGAAGTAGAAGACAATAGAAAGATTGAAATTGTTTTTCTTGGCATAGTAATACTTTGTTTTGTAAGCACCTATTCCTCTCCTGCTTTCTTACCAATACTCTAAGCTCCTGAGTCTCAAACTCCTCCACAACTTGTCTTTTTTGGTCTATTCTGTAGCAGTTTTTCATCTTTGTAAATTCAAATACAGAAAGAACATGAAAATGTGTCACTTCTGTTAGAACTTATGTGCTTATCTATATCTAAATGTATTTGTTGAGGAATGGATAGTGGGCTGTGTGATTTGGTTTTTTACATTTTCGCCATAATAAATTTCAGTAGTTTTCAGATTAATTTCAATTTCAAATTAATTCTTAATTCCTGAAGATGCTTATCTTACAAACTACTATAAACAGAGTTAGTTAGAGGTGAAAGACTTCCTCGGGTACAAGACAGTACAACTGATCTCAGTACAAATCATTATCTGTTGGTAACAAGATTCAGCAATGGTTTCCAAGAAATGCTATTAAAACTAGAATGAAAGGAAAACACTTTGTGACAAATTACAACACAGTTTAATCAAGTAAAGTTTTTTTTAAGCATGTGTGGAGGGTTGTGGGTTTTAGCTAATATGAGCAAATATTACTGTGAAATAACATGCATGACATTGTTCCTTTCTCCTTACGTCTGATTAAAATAAGTCTTAGCGGACTCCTGCCAAGCTTTTGAAGGCACTTTGCCTTGACACTAAGGATTTGTACTGGGTTTGGCAAAAAAGATATTTTGTTCTCACATTCAATAGACATATTCAGTTTCCTTTCTCTTCCAAGGAAGTGTTTGTTGATGCCAGATGCTTAGATGTGGCTAAGTGTTTCAATTTCCAAAAATGCACAGCTGAATTTTGTACAGACTTTCTGTGTCCTTCTAAGAAACCCACTGAAATAGTTTGTTTAATGTTAGAATTAATTCTGTGATCTATACTGTTATGTAGTGTAGGCAATCAAGACATAGGGGTTTCTCCCCAATTTCCCAATTTAGGTAGTGTATTTCTTAGATTTATTCATTTTAACAGTCTAAGTCCCTCTGTTTAATAACTTACAAATGATCTATAGTCAGCAGAGAGAAATGGCCTTGGCATACAGAAGAGTCCTTCTAGCTAACTTTTAGTCAGTACGTCATGTTCTAAAGTACATATTCTTTTTAAACTTTTGATAAAACAGTGTTGAAGCTTGGAAAAACATAACAGTCATGTTTTCTCTCCATTTCATTTATCACCACTGTTAAGGTCTCAGTTTTTATATACATTTTTTGCTGATCATAGGGGACAACACTTAATATTTGAAAAGTATGGTCTTTAGTTCTGCAATAGAGAATAATTTTTTCAACCTAAGAAACAGTTAGTCACTGTTCAGCACTGTTAAATTGAAACTTGTGATCCAGCTTTCTAGAAAAACAGAATGACCTGAAACCAAGCAAAACAATCAAGCAAAATATTTTTTAATTATTCATTAGTATCATTCTGTGTTTCCCTTGCACCTAAGATCCCTTTTACTGTGTACGCAGAGAACAAGAAACACAACAGCAGTATTTAAAACAATACATCTACTAAACAACGATCTTAAAAAATTAAAAATCTGTGCTTTTTAATTCCCAGAGCAAAGGTCTTCAAACAAACATGACAGTAGTAGACCAATGACCTTGGAGAGTAGTGTAGCCATTAGTATAATTGTTTCACTGTTGAAAAAATATAGTATACTACAGTTGATACTCATGCAATGAAATACATATAGCAAGTTCTAAAAGATTGGTGGAAAGAAACGAAGGGGATCCTTAATTTGAATCTCACTTGCTTCCTAAACTCTCTGTTCCATTCTTGGTTTTAAACTCTGTTCAATTGCAATTCAGCTGAACAAAATGGGCTAAGACAGTAAATGAGTGTGTAATTTGCATGCACAATCCCTTACAATCAGAGGCATGAATGATGCACACAAGCTCTTGTGTTCCAAAAGCTGATGCACAACTTTTTACATATTTTTCATGTGTATCTCATAGTTTGCCACATCACTAGTCTTATGATATTACTGTTAGAACTAGCCAGGAAGAAGGTTACCAACATGGAATCTCCAGGGCTACCTACATCTATCCAAGTATTACTAACACTGGTTTCTGTATCTCTCTGTTCAGACAATACAAGAAATGTTCCTTATTTCCAAATTGTTGTTTGGACCAACTAAAAACAAAATTCACAGAAAATGGCAGAGACTTATATTTTCATATGATTATAGTCTCTGAGCTATGAAATCAAATAACTAGCAAATATATATGATATGTGTAGTGGTTTTAACCCTGGCAAACAACAAAACAAAACAAAAAACAACAAAACAAAAAGAAACCAAAACCTCAGAACGCAATGCTCAGGAAGAGTTAAAAGTTGCAAACCACAAACAAGTTTACCTCACATTTTCCTCGCTATGCTGCCTAAAATATAAAAAATTAACTTTCATGAAAATGATATTTGGATATTTTAGGTGGTTTGGTTTTTTCATATAAATCATACATGGAACATTAATGCATTTGATTTTAATTTGAGACTAGGTTTATATTAGAATTTTATAATAGTCTTAATTGGTATATGTATCCCGGTTATAGTTCTTCTAATGAAGAAGCATACAGACTGGACACAGACCCATCAAATGTTAGTTTTCTTAATTTCAAATAGTCATAATAACAGATCAAAGAAAGAAGAAACAACAAACATACAATCCCCCCACACACTTTTATTTGTTTGGAGTCATGCACAAAACACCTACTAGCTCTACCGCAAGACATCAGAGTCTGAGCTTTGAACAGATTGGTGCCCATTCCCTTCCTTGTCTTCTGCACCAGCCAGACAGTTTCATTTTACTGCCAGACCACCATTTCCAGTATTCCTGGGCAGAACTTCAACTACACAGAAGTCAAGCTTGCTGTGCACCTAATGACAGATGGTCACTGAATACATTTTGAACCTTCTTAAAATCTGTATGATCTGTCTCAGAGAATCCCTTCTTGGAACTGGCAAATACACAGAACTAGTAACATGTAACATACAAAAACATTTGGAATCCTTACAAATACAAAATGTGCTATTATTTTGTATGAAGCATAATATAAAATTTTTCCCCAAAGCATCATGATAAGAACTCTTCTTCCCCTTTCTTTGTTCAGAAATTAAATATATATGTTTGATCTTTCCAGATGAGACGAGTATTTTCTGTAAACAATAGGAAAAGTGTAGGGGCAAAGCAAGGTCTGTAATTACCAAGGTTGATATCTATATGAAGATTTCTGATATCAAAAACGTAACACCAGAAAAAAATTAAATCATCTTGGATACCAAGGCTATCCTGTGACAGATATGATCAATAAAAGCTTAATGGGGTGAATCCTATACACATATTCAGGCTACATCTAACTTCTTGGCTGACAAAACCCAGTAATTTTAGCATGGACTGTCAAACCTAAAGTAGTTCTCATCACACAGGGCTCTATAATTAACATTACATTAGATATTGATGGAATCTGAGCTAGGTGAAGGTAGGTCTGCAAAAATACAGCAACATACCAACATTCTTTAGAGTAAAATTAAAAAGTAGTAAAAGTATCACTGCCACCTCAAGATCAGTTTCAGTTACTCAAATAACCATGCATTGGTAATATCTTGAAAGCAAATGCCTTTCCAAAAATAGAGATTTCTGTTAATCACAATATACACTTTGCATAAAGCATTACAAGTTCTTTTGAATTGTTATTTTCAAAAAATATTTCTTATCTTTGCAACATTACCTTAACTACTGTTTATAATAATTTTTATGGTATTCTAAGACTTTGGGAGACCCATAGAAATCCCCTAACTTATAGCATGTAATAATTACAGAAAATTATTCAAAAATCAAAACCATTCATGTTTCTTTTAAACTTGTGTTGTCCAGTTAATGATTTTGATATCAGATTTTTGTCACATATGGCTTTTACTCTCATTTCCACGTACTGTTTCAAGTAAAACAAGTTTTGATCTACAAGTGAGTATATTAAAGTGATATTTTACTTGCGATCTTACCTATAGAAATATAGTGTAAATTATGCATTGCTACTGTAGAAAAAGTGAACATAAATACGAATCAATATTAAGTAGCAAGCAAAAATTGATGCAATGGAATGTAGAAGCAATAGAATTCTTTGTCTCCATTGTGTTTTAAAGAACACCCAAATGATTACAGTATTTCTGTTAACCTAATACTTTAAAGTATTCATACTATGCATTGTAATGAACAACTCTTCCAAAACACTTATATAAAAAGAAATAAAGTATTTAAGAACTCAGTTACTTACTACACTTGGAGCTGGTGCATGAGAGAAGCTTACCACTGTTAAATAAATATTGCATAGGTGCATAATCAAAGTCCCTAGACACAGAACACATGCATACTTAGGGGTGCATTTTATTTTATTGAGATTTCCTCTTTTATTATAGTTACTTGAAAATAATTCTCTTCCTGGTATGTCTATTGCAGCACACATATGCTGTATTTTCTCAAAAAAAATACTAGTCAGGAATTACTGATTAAAAAGTTGGTTTTGCTTTTTCCTGTAGCTTGCTACTGCTTATATTTAGAATGAACAAGGATGTTTCTTGGTTTGCTAAAGAAGTGATATGCTAAGACATATGTCCAGCTCCAACCAAATTTGACATTGGTAAAACACTCTAGATGCAATTAAGTTCCACTTATTTCATTAAAACAACAGTAAGACATATTAGAGATACTGTTATTGTCCCCACTGAAGGAGTATCTAAAGTGTAGACAGCAGTTACTGGATGTCAGTTCATCATTCACGCAGAGAAGAACCAATATGTTAACCACAGTGGGATCTCCAACATCTCATGTTTAAATTTATTTTTTTCAGAGGAAGTTCTGTTTTCTCAAGAATGTCTGAGCTTCACAATATTTAGAAAGGTACATATCTACACTGTTACTGATGAATTGAAATCTTGGCATTTTGGAAGGTCCAAACTCATCTCAGAATTTCTTTTTAATTCAATGGGTTCTGTACACAAAACTAGGTCAGTAAACATACTAGTTAAAAAAACATACTTGCCAAGGGAGCTAATTGATCATATAATTCATATAACAGAAATAGGATTGATGAATGTCTTGCATTTCAGATATAAAAGATTTTGATTTATGATGTGTAATTTCTGATCCACATTTTTCTTTAGAAATTTTATTAAGTAGGTGAGATAAAATTCCTTATTTTTAATGTTTTCTATTCCTTTTTTATTATCCCTTAAACAACTCAGGAAATTGGAAACATTAGGTAAATATTTTTATTGCCTGGAAGAGAACCACCATTGCAACCTACTTAAAAGCATGCAACTATTTCACATCATAAACTCTTATTTCACAATATGTGCCACATTTCTGAAGAACTAACTTTGCAGAGCAGACTGTCCCTACAGATTTCTCACATGGCTCTTGGTCTCTTGAGCTCAACCAAACAGATGGAAAGGTCAAGGGGACAGGGGTTGGAGTCAGGCAAGAGAGAGAGAAAGAGGAGCCCACACATGCCAGGTTTCCAAATCACTGCTCTTTAATCACTAAAGAGGAAGGATGTTGTCGTATCATTTAAAACATTAAATACGAGCTATGCCAGAGTCTGGAAATGTGTTAGTAAATAAAATTTATCTGGATTATGCTATAATCATTAAGAATTAATTTTGGAGAGACACTTCCATAAGATAGTTATTTTGACCAAAAAAAAAAGCACCCTAAAAGTATCAAAAGACATTATACAAATATAATAGAGTTTAACAGCATAGATCTGAAAAGAGTTTGGAGGGCATAAGTGGCAAGGTATTTAACACTAAAGAAATAGAATTAGGTCCAGTCCAGGTTGTGAATTATGGCTGGTTAGTATCACAGACAGCAGCTCCAAGGCTTAATACTTCCTGTCACCCTTCCTGTTTAGTGCTAGTGGTTGTCGTTTATAAACTTCACTTGCAATAAACCCCAACTAACAGATTTTAGAATTATAGTAGAATAAAGTTTCTAACTGGGCAAGGAACACATACTGAAATATCCAGAATGTCCCTAAATAGTTACAGCACATATGATTACTTGCTTCCTTTATAAAGTATGCTGCTTCACTGCCACTTAACAGCTGAGTGACAAATCTGCTTCACAAATGAAAGTGAATCAATGGGCTAAGCAGTCCCAGTATTCAGTGAGATATTTAATTAAGACTACCTTTTCTGAACAATTGTTGGCTGACGATCCAGACCGTAGCCTTATGGCCTAGGCAGTTCATATAATTTCACAATTTTCTAAATCTATTCATCTTACAGTCTTGCTGCCCTCAGATAATCTTGAAGAACAAGTTTATTCATACAATACAATCACACTGATTTTAAGGATCTAATTACAGTCTGAAGCAAACATGGTAAGCATTTTTATTCCATAGACACTATAGCATTGCTCTTCCTTAGTATTTCAAAGCATCCACATAATTCTTTATCTCTGTAAGAGAAATTAAATAGGTTTCAGCTCCATAAAGGCTTCATTTGTTCACATTTAGGAGAAACTTTTCATTACAGTATTCCCAACTGAGCATGTCTTTGGTTTTAACTGCAAAAGCAATTAGAGTTATAACTTCAAGAAAATGAAGAAGATAATTTTCTGTCATAGGGTAAAGTACAAGAGATGCTAACCATCACAGAGACTGGCACTCTATCACTATCACTCACCTGTATTGTCGATACTCTGTTCTGAGATTCTTCTGAAGAGAGGTTATGATAAATGACACCAGGTTATATGGCAAGGCAGTTTGTGATGTGGTGCCCACAGGGAAGCAACAACATTCTCTTCCAGGTCTCAAACATTAGCATTTGATGAGGACCAAGATCTTCAAGACGTAAAAGGCTAGTACACTTGCTCTTTCTGACCAGGCAGTGCTGTGGCTGCTTAATATCTACTCAAAGCCACAATCACCTTCTGATCTGAGGAGCAGGTGACTTGGCGATTCTCTTCTATCCTGATTGCTATGCACAGACAGTCATGAAAAGGTAGAGTATAAAAGATTAAGCAGATTCTAGTCACCCAGACAGTTTACTTTGCCCTTTTGAGAATTGGTCTAATGCATCATCATCTATCATAAATGGATTATAATATGACAGCGCTGGATCTTTAAGGTTATCTCTGCTCCACTGGTAAGTAAGAAAGATAAATCTGCAGAAACACTCAGAGTAATTGTAGTCAGTGGCAAAGCCCTGGTTTCCTTTCCTAATAGGTATCCAAGCCTCAAAGTCCAACAGTTCA
This sequence comes from Oxyruncus cristatus, assembly GCA_013399855.1. Classification (NCBI taxonomy): domain Eukaryota; kingdom Metazoa; phylum Chordata; class Aves; order Passeriformes; family Cotingidae; genus Oxyruncus; species Oxyruncus cristatus. The sequence continues at coordinate 629,592 of VXAY01006841.1, read as the reverse complement.
AATTAATCTTGTGCCTCAGAGAATGCAACAGCCTTCCTTAATTATTAAGAGTAGACCGACAAAGGGATATAGTGCAGTTGTCTGTATCAAATATATAGGCATTGCCTGCTGCTGTAATAAAGTCCACAGACAAAAATCCACATTTCGATCAGTCAGTGTATGTTTAAAAATTAATAAGGTAAAATCTTACATTTGATTATTTCTATTAAAGCAACTTCTTTATTTTCCAGCATCTAGTACACTATAACACAAAGATTAAAATGAACCATAAATTTGGGGCATTTCTAATAACATTAGATTAAAATAGCAAAGCACGTCACTAATGTTTGTGTTCTGTGACACAAGATACTGGCTTACATATTCTTTAAAAAAAAGAATAGATATCATTAGAGAGCAACTACCATACTTTGCTAAGCATCTGCTATAAAAATATTGACAGAAATACTGAATAAATTTAGATTTTTTTTTTATGAAAGTCTACATTGTAAGATCATATTCCAGCCTGTTATGATCAAACCAGGGAATTATCACCTTCTTCTGAGATTTAATAATCACAGTTTTCTACCAGTACACATTTCTCTTCATCCTCGGTTTTCTAATTTTCTAATCATGGCTCAGATTACAATAAACCCTCACAGAAAAGTTATCTTCAGGCCTCTCAGTCTTAAGATAAACCTGATAACTAAGACTTTTTATCAGTTAAGAAAAACTACCTGGTGCTGAAAGGTTATCAAAAATAATATATATACATCTAAAATATCAAAATAGTAAAATATATCAAAAATACTAAAAGGAAATGCATGGTTAAGGCATTCTCACAAAGGGCTCCTGAGGCATCAGTTCAGGAACTTTTCTTAGCCTTTTGAGCTCAGAAAAGCCATATATACACATATGTCTCCAGTATAATCAGATAAAGAGGCTGTGAAAGTCACTGCCAAATAAAAAAAGTTCTTGATATACATGACCAGGAGGCCAATTTCTCAGGGGCGTAGCAAACTAGAAGGCAGAAGTGCATGCAGTCGGGTTGAAAGTATAACAGCAATATATCCCTTTGTATCAATTTAATGCGCTGGATAATTATCAGATGTGAAAATAATCATGGTAACAGAGCATTTGTGGGGGGAAAAAAAGGTTTCTAAACTACTAGTAGGAGTGCTGAAAGCCTATTGAAAAAACCTACAGAAAAGTATTCAGATTTTTCATAAAGAACAACTTGAAGTTGTTGTTTGAAGTTGAAGCCATCAAACAAAAGTGAGATGCAGAAAAGCTTAAAAAAATGCTAAAAATTCAAAATATATAGTTCTGTTTTTTAAAAAGTAGGATTTTAATACATTTTGTTTAGCAGATTTTTTAACTTTTGCTTTAAACTCTAGCTTTTTTTTTCAGGTTGAATTGTGAACTTTAATTGCAAACCTTTGCTACATTACTCTCAATGCAACAATTCAAACGAATAAGCTTCAGCGTATAATATCATACTGTCTTCACTGAGGCTAGAGGAAGAAGAGAGGTATAGATAACCATCAATCAAGAAGAAATCCACCATTATTTTATATATTACTAAATAAATAACCTGCATCATCAACAAAAGAATATAAATCTGATGGAAGTATTCTGGTACCACCATTCCTGTGCTACTTCAAATAGAGGCACCCTTCTCAAGGCAAAATGTCCATTTACTGAGCAGTAATTTCTCCAAATACAAGATGATAATGAATATTGAACTGGACACTTAGACTTTACACCATGATCACTTCTGTAGCATATAACTTACATTTCTGCTGAGCTATAAAATGTTAAAATATTTCACCGGCAGTAATGTGCTACTGTTTCAAAAAAGTACATGGCTGCTGACACAAACGGTATTGAAGTGCCTAAAAGTTAGCTGCTGGAGTTAACTAAATTCAAAGTCAAGCCCTTGATTTCACTGTTACTGAATGACAAAATATATGCCTTCTGCACCTATCACTTGGGAATAACCACCACTGTTTCTGAAATTCACTCTACCAAGCTTAAGCACCCAACTAAAAAGTTAGAGACCTGCGATAAAATGAATTAATCATCTATATGTCTAACTGTATCTTAATTCCAGCACAACCAACTGTTACTTTTGAAGATGCAGGACAACTGAAGAGTTCACCACTACCTTTTGCTTTGAAACCAAGTGGTTACATTATTTAGTAAGTGGGAGAGCTGTTTGCCCTGCTCTTCAGAAGGAACTCCAGTCTATCTCTCCTTTACGTTGAGCAACCCTAATCACAGGGATGACAGATGAGTGGTTTAAGAAAAGATTTTGCAGAGTGAATCATAGAGAAGAGAACAAGAAATACTATAGAGATTCACCATCATGGCTAGGCTTCACAAACAAAGATTTGAGAAGGACTCTACCCACGCTTGCTACAAGCACGCTGATGGCTAAGAAGGCCAATGTGAGATAGACAAGGCCGGTTGCAAAAGGCACAGAGGATATAGAGATTCAATTAAGTGGGAAATGGCAAGGTGTTGTAGAATAGTTCTGAAACAAGTGAAGAGAAAACATGAACAGAGGAACCTTGAATTAGGTACTAGACACCACCTTTGCAATGTACCATAAGTTTTATTCAGGTTGGCTAAATTAGCTAAAAACACGTCCCTTAGATGAACTTAGCTCACTATTATATGAAAACCACACCTTTAAAGCTTAGCCTACCCACCTCCCAATAAAGGCCCCTACCCACTGAATATGTACACTAAATTTAAATTGTGCTATACCTTTAATTTAAAGTGAGGAAAAGATTGTCCAATACCTATTACATAGGCACGTATTCAGAAATTGGGTAAGTGCATACTGATGTATTTTGAAACTATAAATATGCTGCTTGGCTGTAACCAGGTTTGCTAGCTTTGTGTATTTACCACCTAGCACCCATCTCAGCACAGACACAAAATAATAAACAAATGTCTCTACCCATTAGGTAGCTCAGCTCCTTGCACACCAGGTGAAAGATGACATTTTTGGGATAACAGACTACTGTAGGTTACTATGAGGAAAAAGAGAAGCTATCCTGTCTCTAAACAAGAGAGAAATGATTGCATCCTAGTTGTTAGCTCACTGTTTAAGGGAACGGGGGAACCAGGATCTGCTTCTTTTCCCTGCTCTCTGGAATAGCCCCTCCCTAATACCTCTGACTCTTTCAAGGCTGCAGGTCATGAAAAGGTCATAAATTCTAATTGTTTCATTATCTATAAATCTGTGGCATGGAAAAAGGACTTTAATAGAGAGTCGAGAGACCTTCAAATTTCTGTGTATGGACATAGAACATGGCTATGCAGTTGTCTGATGTATCTAACAAAATTGCTACAGAGAAAAACTTGGAGAGAGCAATACGACTAAGCTTTATGAAAGATGACTGGTAGGTGGTTTAATCTGAAAACACTAAATTTCAGTTGGGGTATGTAGCCTGGCCCTTCAAAATTTCAAGTTAATTTTCTTTAGTTACTGAGACCAGAGTTTTCTGTGGAATTTTTGATCAGCCACTGTAGAAATGCTTACACGCATAGCTCTGCACCCCCAGCTGTGAAGATAGTCTCAAAGCAGTATCTCTGTTGCCACGTCTTATTGTCAACTGAATGCCGAGATTTACTTGGGTCTGAAAGTCCATCCTGTACTTCACTAAATATATTCTGTCTTATAACAGAAAGGTTTCAGGTAAGTGCTTGTGGACTTTTTCACACTCTCGTACAACTAAGCTAATTTAAGTTATACACAAAAGCTGCATTAAATAGCAAAAACAACTGTTCATGTTCATACTCCTAATTTTCCATCACCAATATCTTTCTCTTTCACTTATTAGAATTTATTTCTCCAAAGCAGAGATCAATAATGAAATTATGATTGTATGCATTCAGCAAGAAAGGAAATACTCTGCAAGAAAGAGTGTAATTCAGGGAAAGAGATTACATAAATTCTGATGAAAGAGATTTGGAGCACTATAGCATACTTAGCACAGTATGAGAGAAGTTACTAACAATGTATAGCAGAGGCTTTAGAACAACCTCATAGATCAAAACTGCAACATTCTTCCTTAAAACCAAACTAAATCAAAACCCCCATAGTTAGGGGCACCATTTTTCAATGAAAAGTTGAAGATCATGATGAAAGCACAAACTACGCCCACATCAGTTCTTGCTCTGATTTGATACAGAAAGAGTTAACACACAAGCTAATACTAAGCCATTTGCTATTTAACTAGCTCACCACTGAACTGTGGTGTGTTAATGAGCTGAGTTCCAAAATGTTAGCTTTAAATTTTACTAATATAGGACTATTTTTAATAATTACTTGATGAAAATGTGTCTTTGTATCAATTAAAACAAAATAGCAAATGACAATAACAAGCCTGAAAGTTTAATTAGTACAGCTATTCTAGACTAAGTGGATTTTGCTTTCTAAAGTTGGAATTCCTACATTTAAGTACGGAAAACCCAAGAAGTACACAAACACAATGTAAATACCACATTTCATCTTATCCAGAACAATTTAATTCTCACCACACAAGTGAGATAGACAAAAAAAGTAGCGAAAAAAAAGTAGCAAAAAAAAAATAAATCTTCTTCCCTTATAAGAGTCAGTATACAGGCACAACAGAAGCTGAATATTTGAGAAGTAGACTATGACAACACCTGTAAATCTGCTTACTAGGGATAGATCATTTCATACAACTGGTACTTGGGACCTCTGTGTTATCAATATGAATGTGTGTGTATATTTATAGTGCTTTTTCTATACAACAGATTATGACTTTGAATAGAAAACTGGAACCCAAAAAAAAAATATCATTTTTTTTATAGAGGCAAAGATGAGATATCCTTTAATGGTAATTGATGTATTTACCTTAAGAATAAATGTAGTATACAAGAAATCCCCCAAAAAGAAAACCAAAATTCTTTCAAATTTGGATATTCAAATTAACTCTAGCTCTCTACATGGCAATTTATTAGATTTCCTTACTGTGTGTCCTTATTGCAGAAGGGTATGGAACTGATGTAGCATGACTTCTATGGCACCAAAATGAAGGGCGCAACATTGTCATTTTCAAGGCATGAACAATTTATTGTTTCATATTCTTCTACAGCATGTATTAAGTAGTCTGATTCTGTTAAACTAAATATATTGAAGATAACTTAAGAGTTTGAATTCAAGGGTTCTTGAAACACCATGGCAATTTTAAAGATGGATTGTGTCAAACTTTTTTTGCTACTTTACAGCACAACTCCGTATTTTTGTTCTTAGATATAAAAGTGTGATATGAAAACATGCATATAAATGCATGATTATAGCCTCCCTTTGCAGATATTTTTCCTGTTACTGATTGTCATTTTTTTTACCTAATTCTGACAATATCTTTTGCTCCAGATTGGGTTTTTTTCTGCATTTTCTTACTTTATCTGTTTATATTTAATGAGCACAAGAAAGATGATGTTATTTTTTCCTGTGGTCACATTCTGTGGCTTCTAATTCTTGAGAAATATTTTTTGTGTGTCACAGTAGATTCATTTCAGCAAACTTCTGACCACTTATAAGAGTATTATAAAAGAAAATGCTCAGGTACATATATGGATAGAGCAGAGCATAATGTTGTTCATATAAAGAATATGTTGTTCAGACTAAAAGGTCAATATGGACATGGATACCTCTTACTGGTAACAGAAAATGGTCAAAAGTACAAAATGTTATCAAAATCAAATTCAGAAAAATTTCTAAAATGTTTTAGTCTTGTGAAGGGCTTAAAAAATAACATTATGACACCCTGGAATTCTATCAGCCTAATTCATGAAAAAAAAAATTAATTTCCTTCTTATCCTAAAAATATTTCTGGATTTAATTTGTATTTATTTACTTGGAGTAAGCTTCTGGAAGGTTAGTTGGACTGATAAGGCCAATGTTCTCACTGTCCTCTACCCAGTAGTTAACCCCTTAAGATGAGAAAACCTGACATCCTTGCTCTGAATCAGAAAGAAGAGGACTTGAGCTTGGGTCTTCCAGTTCTTACACAAATGTTTTGGCGAGGATCTTCCAGAAATTGTCTCTTTCATCCTATCAATGCTCATCTATTTCAAAGAAAAAAACACAAAAAACAAATTTTAAAAAATTAAGAGGGACATAGTAGGCTGGTAGTTGATCATTCAGAATTACGTATCTGGCTACCAGTCCTTGAAAACTGTCAAACAAGAGGGGGGTGTTGATAGCTTTTTTTTTGTGGCTTTCTGTTGCTGTTTTGGGGCTTTCTTTCCTTTGTTTTCATGTTTTGGGTTTTTTTTAAAATGTATCCTTGCAGGTAGTCAGTCTTCCTAGCTGGTTAAAACACAGGAGTTGAAAGAAGGAAGCTTATTGCAAAGAGAAAAAGAAAGTAAGTCCAGGTCTCATCCAACTTCTTACTAGACTTTTCTGTGATCAGTGGAATATCTGCTAAGAATTTCATTGTAAATCACATTTTCACAGCAGTTTCTACATACAGTATTTTGTTCTATTGCTTTGATTAGAGACACAAAGTGGAAATGAAATATTTTATTGAAACTTGTCAACTAATCAAAGCAGATTATTTGCTTTCAACACAGTCCCCATTGGGGAGCTGCAAACGTACATAAGCACAGTGTCTGTGTGTTGCACACGTAGAAAAAAACCCAAAACTTTCTGCATAACATAGTCAGAATTAATTGGCTTCCTCAATTCTTATAACACCTATGTGCAACGCCTCTGGGTTCTCTTTGCTGGCTGGCTCAGTAGGCCGTGAGTACTGTCTGTCAAATGGTAGGACTCCTCGTTACCTGAGCTACCAAGGTCACATTTTGAAATACTAGGTGAAAAAAGATTAGAAATACTTGAGAGTTACAAAAATTTTGAAGAGAGATAATTTCTCTGATCTCACCATAGATGTGGGTTCCTATTTATGTGGACCACCAAACACAGATGCTTTAAACCAAAAGAGAACTCTGGGAAGAAAATACACTGTTCTTTTTATGTTTCATGTTTCTCTAGTCTTCCTATGAACTTGCTGCTGAAACAAAAATTTCTCTTCTTCTTACTCCCTCCTGTATGTAATATAGTAGCAAATAATTTAATTCAGAGTGTAGAATTAAATGTAACACCACTTGAAATTAAATGGTAGCAGAAAGCATAGGAAATGTCAAACTCTTAAGGGAAGTGATGCGAACAACCTAGACAAATCTTGCAATGTAAGTAAAATATGCAGAGTAAGCTTTTGCTTGCTCTCTTAGGTGAAGAGTACAAAGGAATCAAGACCAAATCTGTTAGGTTTGCTTGGAAGAAATTAAACCCAAAAGTAAACAGAGAAGGAAAAGAGGAGAATCAAGTGGTAAGGAGTTCCTTTAGGATGCATTCTCTAGACTATAATCCCCATTCTACTACCTAAGAGGCTATGTGACTGTTCTCAAACCCAGCAATATCTCATTTATAAAAATGGTCTTTTTCATTAAAAAAAGTCAAACAAGCTTGTCGAAATACGTTGGGCATTTTTCTAAAATACTTTTGTGAAAACAGAATCCTGCATAATAAATCGGTACAACATGAGGGATTAGGTACTTAACAAAAATCAAACTGTTCTGTGACTTATTTGCAGATCATGCTTTTTAATCAGAAAAGCAATGAATAATGTCATTATTGACTTTTATGTTTAAATATTAGATTTTTAAAAATATAGAACAATTTCAGAGCTTTCCTATTATACCAACACTATCAGATTTTCAGAACATATATGGAAATTTCTTCACTTATCCAATCTCCTATGTGAACATACAGCCAGAATGTTAGAGACAGCTAACAAGACAACATTCTTGCAGCAGGCATATTGATTAGATCTACAACTTTCTCACCTGTTTCTCCAGAATTACATAAGGTCTTAATTCCTAGGACAGTACTTTACAGGAAAGTATTTGTCATGTACTTGAATGAATCCTTACACTGCAAATAGAGCTCAGAAATTCCAAACATGATTTAATTACTCAAGTTGCAATTATCTGATGCATAATAAATGGCCTTACTACTTAACATACAATGACACTACTTAGCATGCATTTTTTAGTCACGGTAGCTGGCTTTCATAGGCATGCTACCCTGTATCCTACCAACATAAGTAAGAAATCTGATCTTGGAGACATAAACTAAGCTGATACGCCAAACCTCTTAGCTGTAGTTTGTGTGACCACCTAAAGTAAGATGCAGTTTAATCAAGTTTTTCTGTTATATGCACCACAGAGATATGGAACAACACTAAAATGTTATACTGCTGCAGGTAAATGGAAGCACACACCTTTGCCACTCAAGATTAAAGCAAAGGATAAATTAAGACGGTAAAAATTCATCTTCAGTTATTATTTTATTCTAAGCAAGCGTGGGTTTACCCTGCATAGGTAATTAGAGAATAAAAGAAGAATAAGTTTGAACAGAAATACTGAAAAGGACTTTTTCAGTGATTCTGTCTATATTTGTTATCATGTTTCCATAATCCTTTTCTCTCCACTAGCAGCCCCCCAAATCATTGTTAAGATAGTATGGGTGAACTGATCATCTGATGCTCATACACTCTTTCCTTCAGTAATCTTTAAAGTAGATCATATGCACTAGAAGCAGGTTAGAGAATCCAGTAATTACATTCTCAGAACAACATTAAAACCAGTTGCATATATTGAGTTTTCATTTAAATAAATTCCCTTAATCTCCTTCTTTTTTTCCTCCAGTTCCCAATATTTTTTATATTCTCTTCAACATTACCTAATAAACAATCACATACAGATGTAATACATACAGATTTAAAATGGTCCTCTGCAATACTACAACAGAAGGATATTGTTACAGAGCCTTTGTTGACTGCATATACTATGTCTGTGGGAAGATGACTGGAGGTAAAATTAGAAACTGGGAAGTTATATTCTCATTCTAACAGAAAATATAATAATACAGAAATTACAGGTTGCTACTTCCTTAACGGAATGTGGCTGGTATGCACAAATTCTCTTCCAGGATGACTGCCATCGTACACAGCCTGCAACCTTAAGCACATGCTAACGGGTATGAAATGGACAGTGGAGCAGAGTGGAAACACTGTGGCCAGGCTCAGTTTTAATCCTCGCAGGGACAGGAACGTGGTGGTACCATGTCGCTGATACTCCACAACTACGGGAGATAGGAGAAGTCTTGCTGTTGAAGCAGCAACTGTGGGAGAATCACTCTCCTCAGATGTACTTGGTTCATTATAATTGAATTATAATACTAACTCACACTCCATCCACAGTTACCTGCCTCCAAGTGTGACCACCTCTCACTGAGCAGGCACTCTCTAAATTATTGAGTGTATATTTAAGAGCGAAGCAACAAAATTTTACAGCAATCAGTAACAAAAGTATGCATGACAAGAGTCACTCGAGCTCCACCTAAATGTAAAGAAATAGTATAAAACTGAGTTAGGAATGGGGAGAAGTTAGGGAGCACTTGTAACTTCTGTGATCAGTCAATGGGCTGAACCTCTCTTATCCCCCCACAGGGATGTCTTCTGGGCAAGAAACTTTATGCACACTAAATTATTATCTCGAGCTTGTTTGCATTGGTGATTAGAACTTGTACGGAGAGAGAAGCCCACACCAGAGCAGGTTTCCTGGTAGGACTGTGACCCTCTGGAGTGGGCTGTGCCTGAAGGACTGCACCCCATGGAAGACTGACCCACACTGCAGCAGTTAATGTGCAACTGTTGCCCGTGGGATGGACTCATGCTGAAGAAGTTCATGCATGACTGTCTCCTGTGGGAGGAACCTGACACTGTGCAGAAGCAGGAACAACATGTGATGAACTGACTGTAACACCCATTTCCCTTCTCCTTGTGCTGCTATAGGGGGGGAGGTAAAGCAGGGAAGGAAGGAAAGGTGGGGAGATTAAGTTTATTTTACTTCTCATTATCTTACTCTGAATTTTTTAGTAATGACTTCAGATTGTATCCCCAATATTAACTGAATGGCTGAGGAAGATGGTTTGGATTTCTCCTCTCATGGAAAAGGCAAACTCATTTGTGGGATTGTCTTTGCTCAGAGTCCAGGTTGTACTTGGTGATAACGCAGAAGGATGGGCAGACCCAGTGTGTGCCTCAAGGAGATTTAACCTTGTATGCAACCTTGTGTAACTTGTATTGTTGCAGGAAGTAATGTAAAAAGAGTGAATTTTGAGAGGAGCAAGGAGAGTGTGATGATGACCTGAGCTGGGCCAATGTTGGTGCCCAACAACTGAGTGTGCTGCTTCTCCTGTTCTGAGTATCCATCCTAATGGAATGGCCCCAGTCATGGTCTGTTTTTGAATATCCAGAGGAGTAAAGGAAGACCATGAAATGAGAAAATAATATCTATCTGTGAAAGGATAGGAGAGAGTAGTTAAATCTGTATATTGGGTATAAAGATCGTTTAAGGATGTAGTTTAAGAAGGGATGCCAGTAATGAGAAATAAATATAATGGAATATTTAGAAGATCTATAAATTATGTGATCTGAGTATGATGAAAATGGCATGGAATAAGGGATATAAGAGATTGTATTGGATCTGGCTGAGATGGAGTTCATTTTCCCACAGCAGCCCTCAAAGTGCCATGCATTGCATTGGTAGAAAGGTGTTCATAACGCAGCAGTGTTTTGGCTACTGTTTGAGCAGTGCTGGCACTGCATCTGCATTGTCTCTCCAACATTCCCCCCATCTGGGAGTGGCAAGATCCTGGGACAGAACACAACTAGGTCAGTTGACCCAAACTGACCAAAAGGATATTTCATACTGTATGGATGCCATATGTATGACATCAGCTCAGATATAGAGCTAAGAAAAGGAGGAGGAAGGGAGTGCATTCATTGTTTACAACCTTTGCATTCCTGAGCAACCACTATGTGTTCTGAAACTCTGCTTCCCAGGAACTGGCTGAGAAGTAGAGAAGGAACCTATTTTTTTTACTCTTTGCTTGTGTGCACACAAACTTTCACTTTTTGCTCCAGTAAACTGCCTTATCTCAACCTACACGTTGTTTTCCATCTCATTTTCTTTCCTCTGTCCAGCTAGGAAGGGAAGCAATAGAGCGGCTTGGTGGGCACGTGGCATCCAGCCAAAGTCAATGGACCACAGTCCTTTTTGTACCAAAAGTGAACTTAGATATCTGTCTGTGACTGCACGCTGTGTTTTTATATTGGTGGGCAGACACTGTTCTGTGATTGTGTCCCCCTGCCCCCCTTTCAGTCTATAACAGTGTTGTATCTCTAAGGTGCTGTACTGGTGATAACCAACATCACGCAGGGCTTCATAAAAAACAGGGAGCAACAGCGTAATTGGGAGAAGTGTGCATCCCTATGCATGAGGTAAAAATGAAATAAATGTGATTTTTATCATGTGTATAACATTTTAGAAGAATAAAACTTTGCAAAGGGAAACTAACAAAATTAGGGAGATACCAGTTTCCTGGTTCGAGTTGTTTTTTTTTTTTTTAAAAAAGAGAAGCCATTTGAAAAGAAATGAAGTTTGCTTTGAGGTAGTGAAAATTTCCTAAATTAATGGAATCAAAGTTATTAGAAGAAAGGAGCCATTCATGCTTATAAAAAGGAGATGTGAGAAATTCACGCTGCTCATCACATACCCATGATTTTGTTTCAACCTTCTGCCTCTGCTCCTCAAAAAGTTTGGATATACTTCAGTATCAAAGGGAAATAACTGCAGGAGTTTATTCATTCAAAAAGTATTGACCATTACAATGAAGTCAACTCCTCTCACCACTTTTATTAACGTCTTTTGAAGTGCACATTTAAGTACGTGCTTTCATTTTCTTAAAATTAATTCGCACTCTGAAAAAAAAATATTGACTATTGTCTCAAAGGAAGAATCAGATTCTCATTTTTCATTTCACAGAAAAGGAAAAGAAACAATCAAACAAAACACATCAAGAAATCTTTGTCCCTCTAGTTAGCTTCAGAAAGAAATGGGTAGTGATTTGTGAAGATGCACTCACCCAGAGCCTTGGCTTCAAGCCAAATTGGAGGACCATATGCAGATGTGAATTAATCAATGAGTAGATTTGGAGAAGAATAAAGAAAAAGATCTAAGGTATTTCAGTGTTATCTAATGTTCTATGCTGTTTGTGCCCTGACATGTTTACTGTTAATGTGGTTTAGGCTGTGGACAAAACGCATAGTTTCTTGATCATCTATGTGTACAGGAAGACTAATGGTAATCCAGCATTTACAAGTAATGTACTCAACAAAAGAGGTAGTGTTGGGAGGGGTACACAAATTTCTTCTCTTAATTGCTTTTCATCAAAAGAATCTTCTCCAAACTAAACTAATTCCTTCCTCTTCCAAGATTAATTGATGCAAGTCACTTTTTGTACTAGTGTGCTTTTTAACCTTCTCAGAGAAAGATAGATATATATATATATATATATGTGAAAAAGATGACAGGAGCTTATTGCCAGATATGAAAATGACTCGGGTTTATAGAAAATGAAATGACTAACTCATGACAATTGATTAAACAGAATAACCTGCCAGTCAAATTCAGAACAGAAGCATCCTGCTGGCTCAATGCAAAGATTATGCCAGCATACAGAGAAAATATTGGAAAATAGTTTATTATTAGAAAATATCTTCACCCTACAATGACTCCCTTAAGAACAAAAATGGTGTGAGCATTCAAAATTTACTGAAACTTTTCTGAAACTTTCATATAATGCCTGACAAATAAAATGAGTAGATACTCCCTGGTACAGATTTAGTATGGGGGTTTTTTTTCTACTTGATTATATTTAGGTGCATATAATGAATGTTTTAAAGTATATAACAGGTACATTGATGTAGTTTAATACAGTAAATCCAAATAATAAGAAAAATAATAAGAAATACACTTAACTACCTAACATTTCCCTCTAGAAAGCCTTTGCGTTAGAGCAATTCATAGATATATATGGGGCATTAGGATTTCAAGAAACAGTCTTCAGGAAAGATGCAGATCTAGATAATGTGAAAATTGGGTTTAAAACTGAATACTCTGAGGAAAAAGGATATAAAGGTATTTATTTTAATATGGAATAACAGTAACTACTTCTGTCTAAAGGTGAGAATCATCTTTTAGTGAGTCATATTTTCCCAAAAAGGTTATTTTCCTTACTAGTATTTCTATATAAAATCATTAGCAATTTCACTTGAACTGTATTACTTTATGTTCAGTAAGCAGAGCCTCCATCGAAGAGATAATAGTTCTGCTTCACATTTCAGAAATAGAAAAGGTAAGAATTGAATTCCACCTTGGATGACAGCCCTGACATTTCTTTCATTTCTCTTTGCTATGAGAACTACATAATTTGTTCCAGTCAAAAGGGAAATTTGTTTCATGGAAATGGAAGTAATATCATAGCTCCTAAACAAGAAGCCTCTACTCAATTTCATTTGAAAAAGCTTTGGGGCTGTACCAATGCTTCTGGTAACAACACAAAAGGAGATAATAGCATTTGCTTCTGTTTTGACATTAGCACAGCTGACACTCCAGGCAGCCAGCTAACCCTCCTCCAGTCTCACAGCTGCAAAAGCCACGGAGAGCCCAGGCACGTGTGTATTGTGTGGCAAGGTTTTTCAGGGGTTTGGATGGAACAGAGACTACAGGAGTGGCTTCTGTGAGAAGCTTCCTCTATGTCCAACAGAGCCAATGCCAGCCAGCCTCAAGGTAGACCTGAAACTGGATAAGGCCAAACCCATCAGTGATAGTGTAGTCCTTCTGAGATAACATATTTAATAAAAACAACCTGCACATCAACCAGAGAAGAGAGGAGCAAGACTTCCCCTGAGGAGGAGGTAGCAGAGACAACTGACTACAACCCTCATTCCCATTTCTCTTTCGTTCTATTTTCTCTCCCTGTCCATCTGAGGATGGGAGTCAGAGTGGCTTTGGTGGGTATCTGGCATCCAGCCATCCAGGTCAACCTACCAAGATGGGATAATGGGGCACAAGCCTATTTTCAAAGAATACTCCATCAAAGTAGCACTTTCTTCTTTTTCTGATCATTTTTTTTTGATAATATACAGCTCTTCTCAGCACTCCAACAAATTATCATGGCAGAGCTGAGAGGATATGACACAGAAGATGTGGTTTAGGAAGCAGAAATGACAGAGCAAGTGGTGTTTGCTTTCCATAACATGAAGTAGTCAAGTCACTGGAAGCAATAAACTGCAAATGGTGCTTGACTGTCACTTACCTGGACTATCTTTTTTTACTTTCAACTATTGTGGTAGCAGTGCAATTTTTATTTAAAAATAAGTAAATCAGAAGACAGAAGCAACCAGAATCCTGAAGCCTAATGTCATACCACAGAGCACAACAAAAACCTAGGAGAAAAAGCCATTGGGGAAATTGTATCTTCATGATCACCCTGATTTTCCTACAAACACACATTCTGAGAACTCCTCCTAGGAAGTCAGACAAATATAGGAAGAGATTCTGAAAAATGGCGAATATCAGTTTTCCTTATTTGTTTACTCTCAGCTGATTAACCAAACAATGGTTGCATTTGCTAGACAGTTGTGCTGTAGTTATCAGTACACTTTTACATAATTGGCAAGAAACAAAATTACCTGGTCAAACACAGGCTCATCTTTGCCACTTGTTTGGGTGTGGGTTTTTTTGTAGCCCCTCACAGAAATCACACTGAAGTACTCGTTATGTGGCCTTTTCAAATAAGTACTAAGTCCAATCACAAATGTACACAGAATTAGATTCCAGAGCAGTGCCAAGAATATAAAGTTTCTACCCATATCAAAAAAAAAGAGCCTTAAATTTGTATTCAAGCTCTGCAAAATAATAACTGCAAATAAAAATCAGAGAAAAGCCTGTTAGTAAAACAAAGAAAATTCTTTAGTATTTTTCCTTTATCCCTTCCCCGTAAAAGGAACCATGATAAGAATATATTTCCATGAAACTGGTAAATTCCCTCCTAGGGCAAATTCGCAAATATTACTATTGCCAGACTCAGAGCAGCGTGCATAAGGGTGTTAATATAATTTTTATCTTGCAAAATTCTATGGAGGTTGTGCTTGACGGAAAGCTGTGAGTTCTGTAGAAACATCAACACATGTTCTGTTATGATATGGTAATTTGTGATAACATTCCCATCAGATTGATTTATGCCAGGAAATTGAAGATATTTTTTTTCCCATCTTAAGGCAGGACCACAGAGGATTTTCAAAATGTCTCTAGGTAACAATCTGAGAATCAGGTTGTAGAAAAAATACACCATAACATCTTGTCATCAGCTTGTAACTAACTCAGAACTCCTGTGCAAACTTTTTGGTTCAATAAATACATGGAATAAAAGAAGTTGATATTTATGAGGGAAAACAAAAGTCTCATCTTCATTTTTCACTCCACTGCTCTCTAAAATTAACAGTGGAACTAAAATATTTAGCTCAGATGCTACCTAGCAGGGCATTAGCAATCCAGGATTCTGGAGCAATGGTATACTGAGTGTTCCTTTTGAACATTGTTACAGCTCATAGGAATCAAGAACTGACTGGGCTATGAGGACATGCACTACTAGAGTCCCTGCATGGACAGAAGGGAAGAACTGAAGGGAAGTCTGACAAGGGACCACACCAGAGTCTTAAAATACAGAGAAACTTCCTAGAAGAAACCAATCTTGTCAATGCTCAGATTAGAAAGCAAAAGAAAGGGAACGTACTTGAGCTTAGGTTAGGCATTAGGGAAATATTTTTAAAGGAGAGACCAAAGATAATAGATTGCACAGATTAATTGTGGAATCTTCATCTTTGCAGGGTTTGGCTTTGGTTGTTCTTTTGGTGGTTTTGTTTCTTAAATGAAGGGTAACTCTCTCAGAAAATACAAAACTAGTCCTTACTTGACCAGATGTTCAACCAGAAAATATTATTAAATTCCTTACGGTGTGATTTTCAAGTGGTTGAACTTATATCTCTAAATCCACATATGCAGTTACTGTGTCAACACTGAAAATTTTAAATATATAGTAACAGAAAAAGAGCAAGCTCATAACAAGAGCTTAGCAGTGCTTCATTGTATTTTTTGAACTAAAAATTCTAACTATAAAAAGTGCTGTAAAAATATTTTCAATGTTTAATGGGATTTATTATTCCTCTCGACACACACGGTATCATGAACCTCTATGAAATTGTATTAATCTCTTTTTAAAAAGGACTTGTGATGATGCTCTGCTTGTTTCTTTCTGACAAACCTTACAAACAGAATTCCTACCTTCAATTGAATAGAGATAGAAGATAAATGTAATATGACTTTGCTTTTGCCCATTTCCAGCAATAGTATTTACTTGCTTTGTATATAACCAGAGGTGCTCTCACTTTAAAAGGGATTGTCAGCTTTCCACAGTCACACAAATATCCAAGGGTGAAGTACATGGTCAGAATTGTAGGCAACAGAGCTCAGTCTTAAGGGTCTTTCTTTTTTTTGTAGAGACCATTATGCAACTTAAAATTCCTTCACTCGGATCCAGAGAAAACTAAAAAATTACTGAAAATATAGAGAAAGAACATGCTTTCTCTTCTTAGGATTGCCAAATCAATGCAGTAAACTGAAAAGGAAAAGCTCAATTTTGTCTTGAGTGTCTACAAATGCAACTCCACAAACACCATGGACAGAAACACTGCGAGACTAGGAAGTGCTATTTTTTGAAGTGCCGAGCACTTCAGAGCAGAAAACACAATTCAAACAAGAGCTGAACCTCATCTGCTAAAACCAGACATGGACTGTGAAGGCTTAAAGATTTTCTTGGCAAGCAGACAGAAGACTTTCTTAAGCTATTTGTTTCTAAATTCTTAGCTGTGGAATACATTTTTTCTGGATTTTTAAAATACTTTTTGCAAAGCTGTAAAGCATGCAAACCAAAGTAATATATGTAGTAAGTTTTCTGGACTTCAGAATTATGATAGATAGATATAACTCATTAAATGTGCTGCTATTCTGCATAAAACTTTTGGCTAGCTGTCGATCAGAATCTGACAACGCTGTCCTGTACTGTATTTTTTTAAACAATATTTTTCTCCAAACCACTGTGGCCCTACTTTAAGCAGTATAAAATACTTGAAGCTTGTACTGACTAGATTAGGATTAGTAGATGTCTAGTGCCTATGAAAATCATCCTGCTCCAAATGTAAATAAAGGATAACAAGGGAATCATTGTCTCTGCAGATTCATTAATTAAATTTCCCTGTATTAAGCTATCTCAACTGGGAGAAAGGGAAAAGCTCTGATATTGATAACTATGGCATGTTTTCATCTTTGTGACATATGGTTTTACTTCAACATAAAATTAGATAAATTTAGAAATTTCTATTTTCGTAGGAATGCCCTTTAAATCCTGCTGAGCAAAACCAGTTCTCTGCTTGAACAGTTTTAATGGATTTAAGATATCTCAGACAGACAGCTCTGTTTCATAGGGAGTTTCAGACTTCAGCTTTCCAAATAGGAACCAAGACCATGCAGAATGGCAGAAGAAATAAAAAAAAAAAAAAAAAAATTTGGGTTTTGGTGTTTTTTTTTTTGTTTTGGTTTTTNACCAAGCAGAAGGGGAGAAAAAAAAAAAAAAAAAAAAAAAAAAAGAAAAAGAAAAAAAAAGAAAAAAAGGCTCAGAATGGTCTTTCCTTTAGTAATCCAATTAATGCTTTTTTTTTTTTTAATCCTGCTACCATGTTGGGTAGCAGCTGCAGTAAGTGAAATTAATTTAATACATCACTGTTTTTAAAAGCTGTTGCTTCTTACTCAGATTCTAAAAATTGTCTAGCTGTGGAGTAAACTCATGCTTGCTGAAATTTATTCAGCAGATTTGCCATGGAGATGGCAACAGAAGTGCTTTAGTGCTATTTAAGACTTTTTTTCAAATTCTTTATTTTATTGAAGGGTCCGCAAGATGAAGCCAAGCATCAATATAACATTAGAATGGAAACTTGAACTAGACAAACAAGTGAATGCACTGGGGGAAAAAAAAAAGAAATAAGAATATTTATAATTCCTGTGTAAAAATTTTGCATATGGACTTCTGACTTACGTTTATGAACTAAGTTATTTAGGATCCTAAGGGATCTGAGTGAATCTTTCTGTGTTGAAAAAGTAAAATTACTTTTAACTAATAGAAATGTGTTTACAAAGAGGAAAAACTCCATTCCCAGCCTTTTCAAATAAAGTGTAAAATGAAAGGGCAAAACTACTTCTTACATTGGAAACTCCATATTTAGTTATTTTAACACTTTCATCTTGCATAGAGACCAAAGAAATATAAAAAGTAGATAACCCTATTCTTTTTGTTAGTCTCCTCAGAAACCAGGACCATGGCAGAAGCTTTTATCATGGTAGTTTAACTCAATTTGCGCAGACAATTCTAAACTTTATGGTCTTAAGTTTCCCTGTTTTTAACTAATATTGTTTTAGCTGATAACTCTGTTAATAGTTGACACAGTAATTTATGAGAAACTGAAAATAAAAATCAGAGAAGAACCACACATCAATAAACACAGTATATGTTGTCTCCAAAAAACCCACAAAACACTGCCTTGACTCTAAGTGGGAAACAAGTGAATCTGTTAATTTGCTTCATGTATATTTTAACTCATAAGGCAAATTTACCTGCTATGAGCTTTTCAAACACCGATGATAAAGAAAATTGATTTTAAAACTCATGAGCACAATCAAAAGCAGTAAGTGGCAAGTATTTCACTGCCCCTTTTCACACAGGTTTATTTTATTACTGTAAAAATTACTTAAAGTGGGGTGTTTTTTTCTTGTTTGGATTATATGACAGGCATTTGGTTCACTGTGTCAGCTGCAAGATCAAGTATCTATCAGGAATGAAAAGAAGACAAGAAAAACTCTATGCTATGAACAAAAGCTAAGAAAAAAAAGCTACGAAAATGACATACATTGTGAGGAAAGATGGGCTGGACATGGTAAATGAACTCTATAAAAAAAGATGCATGATTTTTCTGAAGTAGAACATGTTAGAGAGGAAAGAAAAGCCTGTTTAAAAAGCCTCTACTAGGCTTAGTTTCTACTAACTTATTAGATATATTTTGAGCAAAGGCTGAAATATTACAAAAAAATACTGCTTACTTCTGGCAGTGTAACTGAGAGTTCAAGAACCAACATTATCTTGACTAACTATGTAAATTCCTACAGAAGAGGGCCCAAGAGGCATGGGGTGAAATACAATTTTTTTTTTTGTATTGTAACCAGGCAAATTTGTAAGTGCCTAAAAATGAAATTAATAAACTCTAGAGAGAAAATTGAAGATAGAGACTGAACCTGTGCATATTACACCAACAACATGACTTGACAGCTAAAAACATTGTTATTCACTAATGAGATACTATCTCCAATAAAGTAGGAAAATGTTGATACTTCTCCATTTTTTCACTGCATTTTTCCATAGCCATTTATGAGTATAATAAAAAAAAACTTTTAGTATACACACCTTTAAAGATGGACAGTTTCACATCCAAAACTTCCCAGAAGTATTTCTTAAAACTTATTAGCATCTATCTCTAGCAATAGAATGATAAAAATCCTAGTAACACGCTTCTGCTATGCATAGTCCAAAGAGAAGTATTTAAAGGATAAGCTTTACAAAAATGCTTGCAACAGAAGGTCTATCTATGGAGATATATCACTAAATTAAAAACAAACAAAAAAAAAATCAGTCAAGAGCTTTAAATGAAAATGTGTAAACATGTGTGAATAACTCCTCTATTCTTCTTTCTAGTCATCTTTGCTGCAGTGCCAGCCAAACATATTCTCTATTTCTATGCATGCAGTTCACAATATACCATCATTCAGCTCTTATTCTACCAGTGTAAATCCCATAGAAATGTATACTTATCAAATGAACTTGTTACACAGGTAAATGTAAAAAAAGGTTTGCACATAGGTAAGTAATATATTGTTCAAAGAACATACATATATTGCAGTTTTGGTTTTACAAACAAATAAACCACTCACAGACCTGTACATGGTTGTCATTCTATTTTTCCGCATTGTCGTACTTCCCACAGAGAGAATACAGAAAGGAAGCAACGCCTGAATTTTGCAGCACAGGTGTGAAGAGGCGAGAAACAGAGCATAATACAGACTTTTGAAAGGTCAGACTCGTAGGTGTTACAGTTCTTAGGAGAATACCTGTCTCCATCCTCAAAAGTAGTAATGTACTAATGTACTGAGCTTGGTTAGAGAGAAGGAACAGATCAGGAAGAGGACTGATGCAAGTCAGACAACAAAAATGAACAGGTCCAAAAGGAGAAGAGGATAGCTAGAACTGCTGAAAGAAGCATGAGAAAAACAGAGGTGTGAGTGACATAATGTGTGAGAAACACAGAAGGTACCCAAGACTGCACAGGCAGCCTGACTGCTACAAGCCTTCAATTCTGAGCTGCTACCCTCTGCAAGGAGTGCTACAAACTCATTAATCTATATTCTGAAAAGAGACTATTTTTATAATTTATGGCATAATGAAGTTTCATGGTCTGAAGACTATGAAAGATTAGACTGGTGCAGGAGCATCCACAGACAGAGTAGTACAAGCTGGTGGTTGAGTAACTCGAATTCAAGCAAACTGGAAAAGTTTAAAGAATGAACAGTATGTCACTTAAATGTGCGAGTTTCCAAGTTTCTGTATTATTGTTTAATACAGAAGTTCACGATTATTAGCTAGTTTTTAGTTCCATAAAAAATATTCTCTGATAAGTTTAATATTTGAACCAGTATTTATTTAATTGTATATCCTTCTCAGCAGTTGATTTTTCTTGATTGGATTGTCAGAATATCTATCAGATCCATTAGTTAAGAGATGTGCTGGCTTATTCCAGAGTGACAGCAGAAAAAATTGGCCAATCAAGAATGCTACCAAGCAAATCTCACTGCTTCCAAATCATCATTCATCAGCTTCAAGGGAAGAGCAAAAAGATATATAGGCAAAGTAGAACACGAGATTACTTAGAACTTGTCTGTAATGTTACTGTCTGGAAGTACTGGCTATCATCAACTTACATGAACTATTGACTTCTCCAATTTAATCTTCTATGCTGTGCCTTTGTTTTTGTCATGAGAGTCATTTGAGGGCTAACCACTGCATGGTTTTTTATATTTTGTTCCTCTGAAACTCATTACCTTGATAACTAAGAGTACTGGAACCATTCTTTTACCTTTAATGACTGACAGATTTACCATATATAGTGATGGCTGGTGTCACTGAAATACCTGATCTAGTAAAAATCAGTTGCACCTGTGCCGATATGATAGTTTGTAACTAATAGGTATTATCTCAGGGCAAGAGATGAAAGGTGAAAAATGAAAATAGTACATAAAAAGACAAATAAAACAAAATTCTCTTTGAGAGATCAAAGAAATAAGTAAAAAAATGTAGCTCTTCTGCATCAACATCCTCTCCATGGAACCACTGTTGTCTTTTCCCCTTTCCAGTCTGAAAGTGAGTGAATGACACTGGTTCAAATTTCTTCAGCACTGATATCAGCCACTAAAAATGAGGTTAACACATATCTCTAGGAACACTCTTTAATATTTTATCATTCTAAACCACTTACACCAAGATACATTTAAGAGCACAAGCAGTCCTTTATCCAAGATTTTTCAGTGTAGGAGTAGATTACTATTAAGAAATGAAAATACAAAGTTTGACATCGGTTGGACTGTCAAGAGACTTCTCCAGAAAACTGAGTATTATATATATAACACACTTTTTTTACTTTCTAATCATACCTGGTTTTGTTTGGTTCATCTTAAAAGAAACTTTACGCCCTAATACTTTAACTTAAAAAACAAACAAAACAAAAATCACCAAAGAACACCAGGAGTATCCACCTCATTTCTAAGACAGAAATACTGAAACCCAATAAGCATATGGGTTCTCAAGGTTAAGAAACAGGAACAGCAGGCAGTAAGATGCAGATCTGACTTGGTGTTCTTGGTGTGTTGGCCAGGCACTACACTCTGTCACTACAGAAACAGCAGAGACACCCTGTTTAAGGAACCTCCAACACAACACTCAATTCTTTCTATACAGTGCTGTGAAGCTTGGGTAACAACCACGAAAAACAACTAGAGACTTCAGCTGCCATAATCTTATTATATGATTCAAAATAGCACCACTAAAAATTAAAAAAAAAAAAAAAACACCAAGGGAAAAAAAAAAAGTCAAAAAATCACTATAAATTAAAACACAACAGTATCTTACAACCCTCTTTCCACACAAGTACTTTTCCCAAACCCATCTGTCTTGAAATATACTCTGAGAAGCAGCAAACCAGCCTGAGAAACAACATAAAATCAAAGAAAAGACTTGACAGCAATTCGGTTTGTTTTTTTTGAAATGAAAGAGTATCAAAAGGGAAAGGAATAATCAAACACCAGCATTTGTGCTTCCTCAGCATGGTGCACACCCTGATACTCTGGTAAAAAAACCCAACAGCATCTACTGTGGCCATTGAAGAGACCAGAGACATTAAATGCAGATTAGCATTTAAGGTAATGACTTCACAGGAACATACCATATTCTTCTGCCTCCAAAGCATCATCTTGGATACGAGCTTTCTCTCAGATTAGGCAGAAAGTAAGAGAATTTGCTTCATTTTCCAGCTATCAGATTAGAATTACAGCAAATGCAACAACCAAGAAACAAGACGCCAGCCCACAGCAGAGGGTTTTATCTTCTGGAGCAATTCTTGCTGATAGGTATGACTTCACTGAGATAATCAAGAAACAACAAACACTCTTTTTGTATTAGTAGTTAACTTCTTTTACTCTGTCAGTCCCTTTACAAGTGGCCACTGTCAGATTATCAATTTCCTTCAAGATTAATAGGTGACAATTAGAGTCAGGAGATCTTGTTAGTTTAGAACCAAAGTTAACACACAGGCAAGCACCTACAAAAAGCACAGAAAGGTGAGAGTAGATAAAAACAACACCAGGTAGCTTGTAGTAGACCAAAGAGTGTTTGGATTAAGACCCAGAACTAATACTAGATACAATAAAATTTCATTATCAAAAGCAATTTCACTTGAAAATATCACCTATGTTACATTATAAAGTACCACATCTTTGTATTTAACATTTGTGATTAGAACTATTTAGATTTTAGCGAGATTTTCCCAGTAGAAAACTGGGAAATTACTTTTTTTGAGAATACAAAATGGGGCCATCCAATTTCCAAAAACTGATGAGCAATATTGCACACTTCTGCTTGTCTGGGTTCATAGTTAAGATTAAACAGGTAAATAGTGTGAAAGATATAGTCTATTTTTACAGTACATTCTGGTTTTATCTTTTTTTTTTTCCTCTAGAGAAACAATTGTAGGGTTAAAGATTGGTATCTCAGAAAATTAGCTTTTCACCAGATTATTCTTACCAAGTAACATTTTCTGTGCTCCCACAAAGTACAAAAACTTAATTTGCAGAGATACATTATCTCTTTGTCAGTGGATGGGTGCATAGTTCATAACAGAATTGTGTATATCCTGTATATAGAGGTCTTAGAAGATATGGAAGATGAATAAGAGGTAAAAGCAGAAGAATCCCAACTCCTCGTGTAAAGACTCTCCCATCACTGAATCTGCCTGCCTCTCCAAAACTATGTTTGTCCATTTGACTTCTCTATGTCCTGCAACGTCTAATTAGACTGTTTCCTCTCAAATCAGGACATTTACAGTGCTCTTTATAAAAATGTACAAACAACCCTACAGAGTTTGCATGCTGCAGTGTATAAATCTTTCCAGTAAAACCTCAGAAACATACATTTTGGTAAATGCTGCAAATTGATGTGACTTTCTAATACTCACACTCATATTTACTGAACTATTGTTTGTATGTATCTACAGGCTTGTTTTTCTGGCTCCTTTTACCAGTGAGCTTGTGATTGCAACATGAAACCAGGATAAAAAGAAAAATACTTCAGTCCTCTTAATCTCTCTTTTTCCAGCTTTCATCCAAATAGAACTCTGCTTGGCTTCAATCTTTTGGGAACTGGCTAAGCTATAGATAAGCAGGTCCTCACCAGGGAACACTACAGAAATTAAAAAGCTACTTCTCCTTCAACCTATTCCCCTTTAACAGAATAAACCAAGACTATTAGTTTTGTATAAGTAGTTCATAGGACATCCACTGATCCCATGTACTGTTACCATTAAAACAGTTGTTTTCATATTTTAAGCTTGCAAAGCAATATTACGCTTTGGAGACTAATTGACCTTCTCAACTGAAAAAACAGTCAGCCAAAATTGATGGCTTACTGAGAATGAGCAAATCTGAAAATTTAATTTACATGGCATTTCAGTAGTGATCCCTATATGAATTTCAGGTGGATGAATTGATCTACCAAGAACATTAGCAGACAGGACAGTGTGAGCAATCCAATCTTGCAAATTCAGCAGCAGAAACTAGTCTAACAGGTCAATACCAACATACACTGAACATGAGATAATTGTCCTCTTCCTAGCAGGAATTGGCTTAATTATTTTATTCAAGTGCAATTACTGTATGTTTACAAAACCAGAAGATATGCTGCACTTGAAATTTGCCATGGAAAATGCAGACAAGATCTGTGAATTACTTCTAAATCTTAGTTATATACATTTATAATGCATACCTTTGTCTAGGTAAAGCTGTTGGAATGAAGACCTTCCCTAGGTATTCTAAAGAAATATAGACTATATAATTTCTCATAATAATACTTCTAATCAGACAGTTAATTATTATGGAGTTCTCAAAAGAGATCTTTTGCTGTCCAGTACAATAATACAAGACTGAAAATGAAAAGGTAGTATCTGTGTGGTGTGTTTGGCATTCTTTAATACCTTCCTATTCCTAGAATTCATATCCATTAGTAAAAGATGATGTATAAGTACATGACTCAGTCTTCAAAAGGTGTATATGCACTTAACATAATTACTAATTATTCTGAGTTGGAAGGGACCCAAAATAATCACCAAGTACGATTCTTAAGTGAATGGTCCATAAGAGGATCAAACCCACAACCTTGGTGTTATCAGCACCATGCTCTAACCAACTGAGCCAATCTCAGTGTTACCACTCACTTGGTCACCACTGTTCCCAAGAGGTTTGCAGTAGATGTGTGATTCTTTTTTTGAAACCAACATACATCTTTCAAATTAAGGACAACACTTGGAGAAATCTTTCTTAGAAATCATCTATTAACTAGTTTAGCTACATATTGAACTCCAAAAAATTTTGAATTTTGTGCTTGTGATTCAGATGCTTTTTTTCCAGCAGACTTTACTATTGTGGACAATTTATTAATTGATTAAATAATTTATTAATTGTGTAAACCCTGTGAAAAGTATTCTGAGCTATTTAAAAATTCTTGTAAGTCCTCCACGTTTTTAAAAATAGAATAAAGGGGAAAGTTTTCAGCAGAAGGTGTTTTTTTTCTTGGGGTTTTGTTGGGTTTTTTTTTGGGGGGAGGGTAGTCTGATTCAAAAGGCAAAGCCTCACAGGCTTGGACAATTACTTAGTTTGACCGAAACCACTCTATGACATCCCGGCAGGAAACACATGCTGTGGAAGACCTTTTGCCTTTTATCAAGGATATGACACATCCAGAAGTTCAATAACTTCCTGGAGATTTGATGGAAACCAGAAACTGCAGAAACAACTAAGTTATCAGTAACAGGCACAGCAAGTTGGAGAATATCTGAAGCGAAAGAGGTTGTGTTTCTCTGGGCTCTGATTTAACCTGTAGCTAACCCCTGGCTGTCACAGCTGGGCAGCAAAATGACAAGACCATCATTAACTACAACCTTCTGCATGTCTTGTAAAAAGAAGAAAAGTTCAGTTAGTATCAAATACTTCACAGTAACGTTGGTATCCTACAGGCTTAGTCATAGAGAATAAATTTCCAATTTCAGGCCAACTCTTGTAAATAGCAGAATTTTATACACCTCAAAGAAAAAAATACAGAAACATCAGGAGGAGTGCCATAGACAGAGGATCATATAGCCGCAGGTTAGTTGCTAAAATCAAGAGGAACTACAATATTCTGTCCCTTAAGGCAGAGAAAAATCTAGTGGTGATTTGTACAAGTGAAAGCTAATGTACTTCATGTTCATAATTTGAGGCATTTAAAACTGGTAAATTGATCTAAATCTTTTCCCAGCAGTGTTCTTTTGCTGGTAATAGCTGGTAATAAAATGTTCACAGCTACATCTTTTGTCCTATCAGAATTAATAATTCCAGAGAAACATGGGAGTAACTATTTTCATAATAGTATTGTGGATAGTGAAAAGATGTTTCTCCCCCTCTTCCCTCTCTACTTTTCACCAGTACCAGTACATCTATGTTTTCTATGAAAATATCTCACAGACATTGCAACCTTCAGCTGCCAACAACATTAACTAGCAGGTTAATAAAGCCTTCGCTTCAGACTTGTCTTCCATATTTCTAAGAAGTATGCTTAAAATACACTGCTTGTCTTGAAGTCAGAAGTAGAGCATGACATAGAATACTAAATTAAACATCGTAAAAATTTGGACAAGGGCAAGCTCCTTAACTCTGTGTCATAGAGGAACCTGGAGGAAGATAACGGTTTTTTCATCCTGTGGAAGTCGACATGCCTTATGCGGGGTGGAAAAACTCCTGTCAGAAATGGACTAGTAAAGAGAATGAAGAGAACAGCCTAAATGCCATAAAATCAGAAGTTTTTAATGTTGTTTAAACATGCTTCAAAATGGCTTTTCTTTAAGTTTTTGCTAAGTCACAGCTTCTTCTTCCCAAAATGCTTTTAGAAAACTGTTATCTCTACTCAAGAATGTGCTGGGAAGATATCTGGAAGTCTTCTTATTGGCCTTTATTAACCCTTTCCTATTGGATGTTAACCCTTACTTGTTACTGGTGGATTCTGTAAACTTTCAGGGATTTCTACTGGTGTTTTTCTGATCTCCCTGAAGCCTATAAATGACCCCTATCCACAAAAAATCTCTCTCTTGCTCGCCTCTCTCCTCTGGTCTGTGTGGGTCCTTGCTGGGCTCCCTGGGGCCAGGCAGAAGGGGAGCAGGGGGGGAACATTTCACCCACCAGGTAATGAGCTGATCACTCAAACCTGTGGTGCCCCTTTATTCCAAATCAGCACCGCATCGTCCTTTAAGAAATTTTCATTTAATTAGTCAAAATGTATTACTTACTTTTCCACACATCATAGTGTAAACTCACTTCATCTAGTTCATATTGCAAGTAATCCATAAGTCTCACTTCCAACCCCTGGAAGCCTCATTTTCTGTCTTCTCAACTTTTTCTGTTGGGTCTGTCTGTCCATGCATACATCCCAGGCAAAACAGATTCGATGTAACAGAAGAAAACTGCTCAGTTTCTTATTACCTGATACAAGGTTTCTTACATGCAGCTGAACACACACTTATGTAAGTCTTTAAATAAATGTTTTACACACAAATCATAATAGCACTGCATTAAATACTAACAAGAAAATAAACTTCTATTTCATTTTTATTTAAAAAAATTACGTTCTTACAATTATTCAATTTAAGCAACATTAAGCAATTGCTGAGGACAGAGTCTTTGGGCTTGCAATGATCCTTAATTCTGAATTCCTTATTCAGTATTGCTGCACAATTCTCACTTCATAAAGGGCTTCTAGCCAATTGCTGCAAACAAAGGCCACCTTGTTGCTGTATACTGTAGTCATTTGTTTTGCCTTTTGGTACAGTTGAGGGTGCTTCCTGAATATTAACTTGTACCTTCTCAAAGACATTTGCATTAAAACTGAAAGAGGTAACTGAGTCTTAGGTATTCATGCAAACACAAAAATGGAATATATGCCAAATATATATAGGTTTTGTTAGTACATTAAAACCACCTGTGCCAAAGGTTATCAAATTAATTAATAATTAAGGAACTGAATCACAGAATATGCTGAGTTGGAAGGGACCCTCAAGGATCATCGAGTCCAACTCCTGGCCCTGCACATGACCATCCCCGAGAGTCACACCATGTGCCTGAGAGCATTGTCCAAATGCTTCCTAAACTCTGTCAGGCTTGGTCCTGTGACCACTTCTCTAGGAAACAAATTTGCCCATATGGAAAATGAAAATAAGATGTGCCTGCTGCATAAAGACTGACATTTCGAATCCACACATGTGTATGTACAGGGGTTTTGTGTAGCATTTTTTAAAACAAACGTGACAGTTTTCAGACAATTGGACCCACTTCACATTAATGAAATATGGACTAGAAAATGGGAAGGTGCTTGCTTGAGTAAACAGATTTTTAGTTTAAACTACTTTTTGTAGTATGAACAGATTCTTAAAATAATTTAGGATGGAGATTTTTTTTAATTGAACAATGGCGACATTCTATTCTTGCACTCAACAGCAAGACCACTTTCCAACAGTATTTATTTATGTTACAGAAAACAAAAAAAGTGTCAAATCAGCTTTGCTGTAAAGAATAAAAATTAAAGAGATGGTTGTTGTAGAAAATATGAGAGGAATAAAACTGTGCATTAGTTTAAAAATAAAATATCTCAGCCACAATAATAAAAAGCTTCTTGTCTTTTATCCAGGAATTTCTGATATGTTTTGGTACTGCTTCTGAATATATCATACGTATTTGAGATGAACAGTGCTAGTAAGAGATTGAGTATTGCAGATGAGGAAAAAGTCTGAATTACTGCTGAACTCAAAATATTACTTTGATTTTCATTCTTTAAATATTAAATTCAGAAGTGCTGAGAACAAAACCACCTTCTTAGATACCTGTTCTGGTTTTGGCTGGGATAAAGTTAATATTCTTCATATTAACTGGTACAGTGCTATGTTTTTGATTTAGGATGACAATAATGTTGATAACACAATGATGTTTTACCTACTACTAAGTCAAGGAATTTTCGGCTCCTCAGCCCACCCCATCAGTGAGGAGGGTGGATGTGCACAAGAAGTTGGAAGGGCACACAGCTGGCACAGCTGATCCCAAACTGACACTAGGAAAATTCCATACTAGAGGTCATTGGGCTGAACAAGAAAACTGGCAGGAGTTGGCCAAGGCATGGCCAAGGCTGGTGCTTGGGGACAACCTGAGCATTGATCAATGGATAGTGAGTAACTGCATTGTGCATCACTTGTTCTGTATATTATCATTATTTTCCCTTACTTTTCTGCCCTATGAAACTGCCTTTATCTCAGCCCATAAGTTTCACTTTTTTTTTTCCAGTTCTTTCCCCCATCCCACCAGGAAGAGAGTGAGTGAACAGCTGTGTGGCGTTCAGCTGCCTGCCAGGTTAAAGCACAACAGTGCTTCATCTGAAACAATATTTTCTCCCCTCTCAGGTACATTTAACATCTGATTTACCATTCCTTAGGGAACAGTTTGAACAAGATTTTTCTAAAAACTCTTGCAGAGCCTCATTGATCTTAGCATTGATAAAAGTTTCCAGTGGATCTTAACTTTCCTTGAAAATCCTCTATTCCATTACTCTGAAGGAGGTTTACTCATCAGAGAGGACACTTTCTTATCAAGTGGAACCCAATGAGTCATCAAGCTGATTACTCTCTAAAAAGTTCTCTTATAGGTTTCCTTCAGCATCTGAATAGTAGATACCTTTAATTAACCAGTTAACACCATATTATCAATTACATATAGAAAAAATATCTTAATACATCAATGCTTTTCTGACCAGAGGTCAATCAGAATGTAAACTCCTGGGTGCAGTTACTGCAGTTCTTACTGTAGTTTGTGTATCTTCTTAATTTTCTTTTTAAATTCTGATGTAATTCTGTCTATATAGGTGTATTCCTTTGGAACAAAGAGGCACTGATTTCTGAATGAATCTGAGTTAAAGCATATTTACAAAGGAAAAATTACAAGAAAAACTTAGCATATTCAGTGTTTCTTCTACTCTTTAAATACCAAAGATATTTTGTTTAAAATATGTATCTGAAATAATTCAATATGTTATTATGAGTTCTTATATTTCAGAAATTATTTGTGATACAGCAGGCAGTATTTCTCTTCTAGTTATTCCCTTCTGGAGATTTTAGAGGAGTATTTTATTCAGCTGAAAGCTTTGATAATATTTCTCCTTTGTAACTGAATGAATGAACAAATCCATATGAGCAAACATACATTTAAAATTTAATTGCACAAGTATTCACAGAAGAAGTTAACTTTGAAATTTGATTCCTAAACCTTAACTCAGAGAGAATTTTAAGTACTAGGACTATATACTGTATTTCACCTCTCAAAACACTCCTACCAATGGAAACTCCTTATTGCTCCACTCACTACTCACTGCAGATATTTCATGCACAAATTTAACTATGAAGGCAAATGGCCGAGGAGCATTTTTCAGCACTTAGATGTCAGATACACCATAAAGTATCATCAGAAAAGAAGTCATAAGAGTTACTGGCTTTCCAAGACAAAGGAAGGTCTGTCCTAGTAGAATTCAAAATTTTCATTCTAGAATAAAGTCACAGGGGAAGTCACAGAAACTCTTTCAATATTTTTTTATCTATGTATTATCTATCAGTTCAGAACTGCTGCCATGAGTTCCAAAGCATATCACTTTTGGTCTGCCACAGTTCCTCAGGCTATGTTAACTATGTTTTATGGTGAAGAGAATGTCCAAAAGCAAATTTTCAAACAAGAGCCCAGTGACTTCCATGTCTTACATCCGTACCACTGGTTTTCACTTAGGCTCAAAGTGTTCACACTGCCTGTAGATGGAGCTCAGTATACACTAACTTTTTACGGATCACTGCATCACACTCTCCAATTCTGTATCTCTACCTTCCTCACTTCCTCTGGCCCAACTAAAATCCTGAGAGCTTGGATCTGGATTAATTCAACCTCCAGTCCAGTCTCCAGGGAACACTATAGAGTCTGTCCTAAGCTGGTTCTTGACCTGGTTCCATGCATGTTGATGAACGATTCAGCACCAGATTTTATTGTATACTGGAATCAGCACAAACCACTTGTCCCTTTGGAAAAAAACATTGCTTGTTTATCCTGGGCAGAAGTCTGGACCACATATGTTTGTTGCGTACAGGTTGGTACAAAGCAGAAAGCATAGCAGAGAAGGCATTTTACACTGAAATATGTACTCTCTACTCTCTACTGCAAAGAGAGAGAAAAAAATGCACTGCCTCTTGAGCAAAACCGCAAGGGTTCGGTGGTTGGTCAGTGAGATCTCTGAGATGACACGTGCCATTGTAAAAGCTGAGCAGCTGAGCGCATGGCAGTATCACACCAGTGGGGAAACGAAACTGAGGTTTTGGGCAGCTGGCAGGGACAGAGACAGAGCAGACTGGCAGAATCCAGACAGCAGTTGAGGGGTTCAGCTTGAAGATGGTTCTGGGTGACACATTTTGAACTCTGTGAATCAGCATCTACAGATGAAATGTTCACTGAGATATTTCAAGCCAGCCATAGTAATAGGATTTTTGTGGAGTCATTAATCATCATTATCGCACAGCCCTGCAGCAGTACTGTGGACCCAACCAAGACTGTGATAGTGCCCTGAGGAGAAACAGCACTTATCTCCACAAGTTTACAGTTAGAGTAGAAAATTCTGATTATGGATATAGGAAACAGACATCGAATGTAAAAACCAAATTAATAAATTCCACAGACATTGGCAGAGACTTTATTAGGAAAGGTACAGACTAGCATAAGACAAGAGCAGTAAAAGCATCAAGATGGGCTGTGGGAAGATGGCTAGGGGTAAAATTAGAGGAAACTGAGAAGTTATAGTCACATCCTAACAGAAGTTATAATTATATGGAATTTAAAGGGTAAAGTGCAGCTTCCATTCCGTGGATGGGACATGGTTGGCAGCTCCATGATGATTCCCGATACAACAGTAAGAATTTGCTAAGTGAGGTAGAACAGAGGGTGGAGCAGAGTGGAGACACCATGGCCAGGCTCTGTAGAAATCCTTGCAGGAAGGGGAATTTGATGATACTTTGCAGCTGATAAAACCACACAGCACCTGTCAGCCAAGGGAGATAGGAGATGTCCCGCTGCTAAGCCAACAACTGTAGCAAAATCTGTCTCCTTGGTGAACTTGATTCATTAAAATCTAATTGCAATATTAACACACACCTCCACCCCAAAGTTAGCCCCCCCTGCACTGGGCACGTGCTGTCTATTTTTTTTTTTACTGTATCTTTAAAAGCAGAGTGAGAGAATTTCACATCAATCAGCAACAAAGGTATTTATTAAAGTCACTTAAGCTCCACCTAAACATAAAGAAATAGAACAAAAGCCAGTTGAGAATGGGGGAAAAGTTAGGGAAGACTTCACAGTAAGTGCTGGGATCAGTCAACAGGCTGAGCCTATCTTCTCCCCCACAGAGATGCCTATTGGGTAAGAACCACGCTCTACGCACACTGCATACTTCTATTGGCCATTAGAAGCTTGTCTCTGTATTGCTTTGAATACATTTTTGCAGTCAGATACTATCACCAGTAACCCTTGAATAATTTCATATTAATAAAAAAGTGTCATTCCATAAACTGTTAGTGGTGGCCCTTCCTGGGCACTAGCAGTTGCCAGCAGTGGGTAACACACTTGAATAAAGTCGGAAGACCCACTGAGGGGTCCCCCATATTCTGTTGGTGTATTTCCCTGGATAAGTCAGTTGAACCGCGCTCCAATCCATCAGGACAGTTCCGTGAAGGGTCCCCATAATAGGACGCTGACAGACTTGTAGGGGAACAAGGGTTTCAGCTTTCCTGGAGCACTGGAACCCCACACTAAAAGCCAAGGAAATCTCAGCTTTTCATGTTACAGGGTGCCAAAGAGGCTAGTGGTTAGGGAGGGGCACAAAACACAGCACATAAAAATCCATCAAAATTGCAAATCTGAGTTCCCCTGCAGGGATTTGTTTCCCACAAAGTAAAGTGGGATGGGAAAAAGCTTTCTCCTCTCTCTAAACTTCCACTTTTTTTAGAAATGTTCTGCAAGACGAAACTATCAAGCTCTTAAATAAAATTTAGTATTTATAACTGTTGACATAAATTCTGTTACTTCCCTAATGACACTTTTAACTTTTATACCCTACAGCTACAGAAATAAACCATTCTGTGCATTTTTACATCATATCAGTGCAATGACATTTTACCTGGATTTACTGCAAGCACGTAATGCATGGATAGAATTTTCTCATGAATGCCTAGCATATTTATGCAGATCCTTGTCTGACAGATCTGGTAAGGACTAATTATTTGAGGGGAGGCTATTTGATTAAAAGGATCAAAATAATCTACCACAGACATGAGAGCAAAAAGCTGTGGGCTACTTAATAATTCTGGCTCCAAGCTTTTAATAGAAGATAAGTAATTTCCCAGTTTTACTGTGTAAGAAAATTTTGAACTGGATAGTGCATTACACTGCCAGCCACTAAGAGAGCTGTTGAATTAGGCCCTGGTTTGGCACAGGCAGATTACATAAAGAAGAAAATAAGTTTTACATCATTATTGTGTTTGATTAGCTATTGTTTGTGCTTCTTAAGATTTTCCTCTTTGTCTCTCATTTTGTCACTGAGGTTAGAGCTATTAAGCCTGAAGTACAGGTAGTGGAGAGTAGAGCCTTCCAGAAAACAGTAAGAAATTACATTTATTATTATCCTAACCATGCTCTCCCGAACAAAGAAAAACTGATTAAATCAAAAGCAACTTCTATTATGGATATGTATACCTTGTATGATATTTTTGGAAATAACAAATGCAACTTAGAATATATCTTTAGCAAGTTTATAGGAACAGATCAGTGTCCGGTTAGACCAACTACGATTTTTGCACTCCAGTATGCAACTAAATTGTATGCAGTAAGAGCTCCAAAAGAAAATGTAGTCACTCTTAATCCTTGCCTATATTCTTCCCAAAAGGGAAACCTTGCCACCTCTAACACTACTACAGTCCTGGGGTTTGGATTTTTTGCCCATTCCAATTTATTAACGCAGACAGATATATGTGAATGAAGTATGGGACTCTTCACATTAACTTTCCATTTGGCATTTTAAAAAATTGCAAACAGATAAACCTCTCCCAGTTCTCAGCAGTAGTTGGTCTTCGAGACTGGGATCACAAATATCAGCTACCACCAAAAAAAAAAATACTGCAATGCCATAGACGAGGACTTTAAAAGCAAGAAAATACCTATATGCATAGGTTTCAATAGGAAAGTTTAGAATGGAGTTCAGAAGATAGAGTATACAGTAGCTGGCTTAATAGCAATATTCAAGCTGTCAAATAAAATATCTTGCAAGGAAGAAATCTATCCAACTGCAATACTTTCAAAGATTAGAAAAGCAAGGACGCAAAAACTAAATAACTGAGGATATTAGCTACAGAGGCTCTAAAAACTTAGAGGGAATGAGTAAATCTTAAAATATTTTGTATCGAGAAACTTCCTCTGTCATCAAGTAATTCGATATTAATCTCTGCTAGGTACTTGTACCTCTTTTGTGTACATCTTCTACTGTCAGCAATAGTGTATTGGACTCCACATATCACTGGGCTTGCTCCTCAGGTCAGCTCTTATCTGATCAACATGAAATATAGATAAGGAAAAAAAATCAAACATAATCACTAAAAGCTAAGAGTAAATGAGGATTACTCACTGCATTGGCCTACTCAAGTAGAAGGGAAAGTAAGGGCAGAATTAGAAAATCAGTTTGATTACTTCAGCTATAACTCTGTTTGGTATGAAAATATATCCTAGATATTCACAAACATTCACAAAAAAAAGAACTTTTCCATGGCAATGAAAATCAGGACATCCCTCTGAGGTTTTAAACTAGTGTTTATATTCTTCCATCCTCTAATTAATTTACAGTGATTAGTTCTAAAAATAGATGAGCTTTTTGCTTTTATTTAACTTTTCCACAGGAAACAAAAAGTTAATTGACTACCAATGACTAATCCGGGTACATTGCCAAAACACTTTGCTATTAACCTGAAGATAAATACACACCTTCAAATTTGTGATTGTTTTTCCTGAGTGATAACTAGTTCACCAGAATGACAGTAATTCACCAGAATTACTTCATTAACAGAAGTAAACATACATTTATAAAATGAAGCACCGCAAGAAAACCACAATATCTGAGGCTTATTAACATCCACAATTTCTTTACCACAAGAGAATCAGGATAAACCTGAACTTGTCTAAGATGTACAGTAATTATTTTTCTGATAGCAAAGCAGGTATGAGGAGGGAGAACACTGCCTATAGGTGAAGTGGGGAGAGGAGGATGTTGAGGACCAGTCACAGAAACTACACAATGATCCCAGTCAGTACCTGCAGTAAAGGGTGGCCAGGTTCACCCACATTCTTCCTTGCAAAACCCCTTCTATGTGAAAGAGTCACCACTTCCCAGCTGATGTAACAGCCACACCCAGCTCACTCCTTGCTCCTCCCAAGTGCCACCTGATTCCATCTCTCGTGGAATTTTCAAGAACTGGGACCTGGTGCAGACATATCAAAATTCTTTCTGTTAGCCCTCCCAAAACAAATCAGGACAAAAAAAAAAAAGGATGAATGCATAAAAACCCTTCCTTGGACTACCTGGTAGTAATAATTACTTGTTTTGGACAGAGAAATTAGTGAAAAAGGTTAGGAATTTCAGAATGACGATACTTGGCAAAAATTTTCAATTAAGAGCAAGGGAAGATAATTTTAAAATTAAGACCTAATTTAGGCTTTTGTGAGTAGCGGGAAGGACACACGACAATAATAATAATAATAATTTTTCAGTGATAGCTATTTGTTGTGTGGGCAAGTTTTGAAGAGTGTAATATCAAAGGCTGATTCAAACTTGATTTCTGAGGATATATTTTCCATCTAATTAAGACTGTCCCATACTGTCTGGAGTGGAGATGTTGAATAGATGGGGTTTTTTGTTTTGTTTTCCTGAGTAAAAATACTTCACGTCCAACAAAAAAACCTAATACCTCTCTATTCTCCACCCTCCATTAGTATTGAAAATGGCATTATTTACACAGCCCTGCCTATGACAGTAATATATAGTGCCTGTCAATATGCACTTTTTTCATAAGAAAGACCTGCCACTACATACCATTTCTACACTTTAAAATCCTTTTGAAACATCTGATGAAAATTATTATTGTAAGACTGCTTGCCTAAAAAAATAAAAAAAAAAGTTATCTTCAATACCAACAAATCTCTTGACAACTTTAACTCAAGGTGACATCTTTTAAATGACAGAGTTTCTGGCAAAATCAGAGTGTTTATATTTTGTTTGTTTCTTCTGCAATAGAACAAAGTATATGAAATGTCAACTCCACCCTCAATGTATTCTTGGAGTACTTTCAAATATCTAAGATGAAGCATAATTGTGAAAAGTCGTCATTTTACAAATTCTCAGAATAGTATTATTTGCACAGATCCCTCTTCCAAAGAAGCTAAGATTTTACTAAATCACAAAATTCACCTCATAATTATGTAATATTGCAACAATAACCAGCAGTTACTGTCATCTTGTCTGTACAGTTGCTGATCTCATCTCATACAGAATATGTAATTAAATTAAGGGAGAAGAGACAACAAAATGGCAGTTTCCTTATGGATTCAATTTATTCTTCACGGTAAAGGTAATAAAGTTCACTTTTTTTTTTATTTTTAGTATAATTTGAAAACTCATTCAACACATAATAGATGCAAGATAATTGTCAAGTTGACCCAGCACTTACCTTGCTTTATGCATTTCATCTGCAGCAAAATCAATACATTCACACATTTTCAGTTACAGGACACATGTGTGGAGCTGTGGACATTTTGCTCAGTAAACTCAGTTTTGCAGAATTAAAAAAAAATCACAATGCACTTGCAACTAATACTAAGTGATATCTTGGATACTCTTCTATCCACCAAAAAATCTTTCCATTATGAATTCCTTTACATTGCATTGAAGAATAACATGACAACTACTTGTGTTGTTTAAGTAGACATGATTATCTTAAATATATCTCTTAATCTACAACTAATGAAGGGTTAAAAGACCCATGAAAGTTTTTTAATTCTTGTTTCACCGTTCAAGTTAGGAAGAAACAACCAGAAAGATTTTAGGAGGAAAATACCAGAAGATAATAACAACAGTCCTGACATTTTAGTAAACTTAATAAGTTGTTTAGGTATTATGATCTGGATTGCTTTACTTGGAGAGTGCTTGTCTACAAACCATGTATCCATAATGCGTTGCTTAGAAATCAAAATTAGAGCTATAGCAATTAGGTGGATTGTTTGTATTTCTCTTCCAGTGGAATAAACATCAGTAATTCAGCTGATTACAGTAACAGCAATCATTTGACAACAAATGAAAAACATCAAACACTTAGATTTCCATATTGTCTAAGACCTGAGAAATCTGACAAAACAAACGTGTTCAAAAAGTGTAATTATTAAGAACTGCTTCTTTGCAAATGTAAATAGGACAATATTGAACAAAGGGATATGAACAAGGGAAAAAAGAGTAATTGAAAAGAGTGAATATAAAATTTGATCTCTTCATCACAACAATTACATCTAAGATTATACTTGAAAGTGACATAAGGAAGAGGCAACCGGAAATTAGGAAGATGACAGGTAATAAAACCTGTTACATTTTCTTCAAAACTCTCTAACATGCACTCCAAAATAAATCAAACCAAGAGTTTACAATTTGCTTTAAGGTAGAAAGAGACTATAAATCAGTAATAGAAGATTACAACCTCTAAGAAAATAATTTTGTGATATTACTAAATGTAAAACTACCTCAGATTGTTACGGGAGAGAGACAAGATATAAAATAACATGCATTCATAAAGCAGCAAACACCTCAGCCTGCTATCTGATTTGTACAGTGATTTGAAAAATTATTGAATGTTTGCATCATCTTCCATGGAAGGAACATATGAGGAGAAGAAATAGTCTAGTGTATAGGAGGAATAAAATACTGCATTATTACTAGAAACAAGAAAAGACCTGTGGAAGTAACACAGGACAATAATCTGAAGCAGCGAGGCATCACCCAAAGACTATGACAAAGGTGTAAAGCACATCGCAGCTTCAGATGTTTGTTCTATCTTTAACAGAAAAATAATTGATTATTTCTACTTGCTTAGATAGCAAAGGTAGAAATACTAGCTAGTTCACTAGTGGCTCTGAAAAACAAACCAATAAAAAACCAAAACCAAAACCCCAAACCAAACCAAACAGAACCAAACCAAAAAATCCCAACTTGAACCAGAGTGGCAATGGGCTGTGGAGCTGTGTGCCATTCTGTCTGCCAGATTTCTTATCCCTTTCAGCACAAAACCCCACTGATCAGAGATCGCTAGGGTAGCTAATCATCCCCAAAACTGCAGTAAGAGTTTGCACACTGAGGACATATTCCCAGTTCACATTAGGACCCACAAAGCAATTCCTGAATTCAGACTTAGAATACATCTAGCACAGTCAAGCAAAACAGCTTTTTGGGGCTATAAGGATTTCTGGGGGTGCTCTGGTACACATTTACTGCTTAGATTGATGGAATTTCTACTGATTATACTCAGAAAATACTATTTAAAAAAAAAATCTTTCATACAAAAAAAGAGCAAGAGAGCTTCTAAGCTTTTGGAACTTCTAAGCCTGAGCAACTAATTATCTCGTCTTATCTGCTCAAGCACTGCTGCTGTTGCTAGCAATGGTAAGATGCAGAACAAGGTATGATTCTACTCTGCATTAACTTTCCCAGATATATTTACTGTCAGATCCCCATGTAAAGATCCTCAAAAACCTTAAAAAATCAGGTCAACACTCTTCTTCTCTATCTAGAAAACCTCTGATCTAGAAGCCTGTGTTAAGCTGATAAATGTCAAGAAAAAATAGTATTCTGTTGAGTGGCCTTGAGAAGTATTTATTAGCCTTCTCACAAGATGATACTATATTCCATTACTATATTCCATTCCAGATCTACTTATAGTTCTTTAATGAGTTTCATGTCCTTAATGGGAAAATCTTTTACATACCTCTTTGATCTTTATTTCAGGTAAAATACATGTAATTCCTGTTGGGAAATGAAGACTGTAATAATCTTAAACTTTAAGTATCCATCTTCTAATAGGAATCTATCTAGTTAAAGTGTCTGCTCAAACTTTATATGAAAAAATTTACATACCGTTTCTTCAACTTCTGTCAAAATCATTGCATATTTTAACAGAAATACATTTTAATAGATATAAAAAATGTGTCATAGTTCCTTAGAATAGAAAATGTATTTGAAACTTCTATGTTTAAAAGATTAATGTCCAGTTTGGTACTTGAAATTTAATAATTTAAACCCTAGTGCTTTTTTGCTATATTTTCAGTTGAAAAGAAAAATGTCTTGTAAACCTGCCAAGTAGCAAGATGGATTAACAACTTGTGTATGTCCCTTTTGTCTGCTTAGAACAGCAGCTTTCTTAGAAACAGCAGCTTTCTTAGAAACATCTTTTCCTTCTTTCAGTATAGGCAGGCATCATTTTTATACTCTCCATAGTTTGATTAGCAATCTTATTTTCCTTTTTTTGCAGAACTTAATACGGTAGGGATTCCATAGATCATCATGGGATACCAAAAGGGGCCAGTTGTGACTGTATCCAGTAGTCTAGATGGTGATTTTTCAAAAGCCTAGAGAATAATTAAATAAAATAGTTTCCCATGATAAAAAATTTCATCTTGTCTGCACTAAAAATATACTGTAGAAAC
Source organism: Oxyruncus cristatus (assembly GCA_013399855.1). Taxonomy (NCBI): domain Eukaryota; kingdom Metazoa; phylum Chordata; class Aves; order Passeriformes; family Cotingidae; genus Oxyruncus; species Oxyruncus cristatus. The sequence goes on along the minus strand of VXAY01006841.1, from coordinate 589,797 downwards.
TGAAATACAGCGACACATACATTTTCTCCTGGAAGTAAAAGCATATTTATGAAAAAAAGAAAAACCTCTAACAATTAGAATGCTCATTTGAGACACTATCTACATGTAAACTGAGGACAGTTATAAGGCTCAGAGTTTCTTGGGAGCTTTTTTCTCCTCTGCCTGGATCAAGAACAAAAGATGTTTGCTATTCATTTGTATTATGCTGGGTTTAAGTTTAGAAGTTGACAAGCTGTGAGGATCTTTATTTGTTCTTCACTCTCACCTCCGTGAAATAAGAAGTTACCTCTCAAAAATAAAAAAAGGTGAAGTTATACATCTCTTTTAAAAGACAGTGCACTATTTTTATTTCCTTGTTTAATAGTGATGGTATCTGATTTTTATTTTTTTTTAGTGGGGTAGCAGTGTATGGGGCTTTTTGTATTACAGCTGCAAGAATTCCTATTAACACTTTATCAAACACATACTAATCAGTATGAACAAATACATTTGATTATTTTCCTATAGGAGAAAATGGCTATTGAGTATTTTCAGTGACAGAGGACAACAGCAATTTCAGCACATCTCTTTAGCAAACACAAGAATTCAAGGCTTAGTTTGTAAATTCCACCATTTTCTGAGGTTATGTATAAAAACTTAAACGAAAGACAAAATAAGATGAAATTAAAATGGTTAACACCCACTTTTGATTACTTTGAATACCTTTGTACAAGGTATGGCTAATGATAAAGTAGATCTTCAAACGCAGTAGCATCAAAACTACACATGTGCACTAGACTTTAAGAGAACAACTCATTTCTTCTTCAAAAGAATCTCTGGAGCTAGCGTAAGATACTACTTTTCAAAGTGCAGACATGCACAAATTTCTGAAATGTCACAGAATTCACAACCACATGCCCATGAGGGCACTCTGACTCGTACCGCAAGGACTCTGTACACACCTCTTGCTCCTTGTCACTCCCATCCCAGACATCCACAGGCTGTCATTTCACCGCCATAAAACACCTTTGTTCCCTTCTACCCCTCTTCATTAGCAGTAGGACTTTGAAGTTTTCTTCTGTCACAGCACTGCTATTTTATAACAGAATGGTTTTAGGCAGAAAGAAAAGGAGCTCATAGCAAGAGAGCAATTAATTGCCACATATTCCTTCAAGGAAACACTGTTTATAACCAGCTAGCTGATCGATAAAATTGTAGCCACGAGGCAACCCAGCCTTGAAGTTGCAGAGCTCATGTCACTAATTTGATTAACTATCATTTTATTTATTGCCAAATGCAAATGTTTTTAATTTTTATTTGTTACAAAGATCAAAAGTTACAGGTTTGCAACTTCTTAGACTCCCACTTGAGTGCAGAAACAGCAATCAAGTTTTCAGGCTTCTGAAAAGTTTTCTTCTTCTACAACAGACTTTTGACTACTTTTCAAATACAAATGTGTTTGGTTACTTCTTGTCTATTTAGCAAATTTATACATACCTCAAGTTGTGAAACTGTCTTATTGGGACGTTACAAGTTAGTGGTGGATTACAGTGTGAAGAAATTGAAAAAACCCTCCTATTATTCAGTCTCTGACAAGTATCTATTGAGTATCTACTAAAGGTCCAAGAGATGAGCACATTATTAGATCAAGCAGAATTTAAGTTAACCCTATTAGTGGGACTCCTTGTCAGTCTGGCCTCAGATGGGTTAAGAAAAGTCCTCTATCTACAGCCCACTTTCCCCCACCCTCTCCCAAGATTAGCCAGCAGTGGTAGCAAATCCTGATCATTGCACTACTCAGACCAAAGGAGTCCACCTGAGATCAGCTTCCTTAAGCAGATACCATCATAACATCAATATCCAAGCAACCTGCTCCAAGCCAATATTCACAAGTTTCTTTGAGGTTTAGTTCACTAAGCCTCTCCTCTCCAGGCAAATATGTTTAGGCAACCATTGAGGATGTTTGGCTGATGAGAGGTGCTGTCTTTCATTCTGCGTTGATTACTGAAGACAGAACTTGTCTCCAAGCCAAGCTGGAGAGCTGCACCAGAGAACTGCCCTGGCAAAGAATTTCAAAATTGGTCTTTCTCAAAAAAGTCATGTTACAGAAGTCCAGTTCTTTCAAGTCTGGACACAGAAAGTGAGAAGTCCAATGCAGTTTTTGGTTTAAACTATTGTTGAAAGTGTTTGTGTATTTCCATGTTGTTTAAAAAAAGTATTTCCACATCATAGATGCGTGACAGCTTGAGTGCCTTATTTTATAAAAAGTTGAGCCTCAGTTCAAATATGAGTCCTATAAACTAAACAAATCATACAACAAATAACTGAGTTTGCTACAAGGCTGTAAAATGTTTCTGAACTTGCCTGACACTTCTTACTATAATGACACTCCTCCTTTCTGCTAGAGAAACATTATAGTTTTATGCATTATATTAACAGTCTGATTAGCATATCATTTCAGCATTTTTAAATTATTTTCTTATTTTCAGATAAGCTATTTAACCAATTCTTTTTATTACAGAATTTATTTTCTTATCAGAACTCCTGTTCACATTCTGCCTTGAGAAATAATGGTTCCCCTTTAGTGGTTGAATTATTTCCCTCTTTTCCTGTTTCCCATACTGATACTGTTTATATGCAGTACTTCAGGTACAAATATTAAGGAGCTCAAGAGGGAGTCTACTCAGATAGGATAAGCCAGGAATTCTTTTTATTTTTTCCACTCTAAGAACAACACATCACATCTCCTGCTTCAGTGCTTAAAAAGAAATCCTAAGGGTTTTTGCAGCACCAGATATTTTACTGCACCTTGTTTTCCTTTGCAGCTCTGACAACACAAGCATATCAGTTTACCCTTGCTGCAAACCAACCTCAAATTTCACTTAGTGTCAAGAATAGTGATGCTCAGCAGCTGTATATAGTCTTTCAGATTTCTCCAAAGCCACAATCATAATGTAATAACACACTGCTGTTAGCTTCCACGTGTTATTTGTGGGGCAGCATAAACAGGAGTATTTTTGATCTTAAGATTTACTCTTTTACCCATGCCAGATCATTGATATTAGTAACAGAGTGCACAGATTTTGACCTCAAGAGAAAGACAAGTGAATATTTGGCTAACATGGCTGACATGCAGATCCATAATTAGATCAGACAAGAACAGTGAAAAATGCTGGTGGGTCAGAGTCTTCCATCTTCCAAGGTGCTGGCCAATATTAAGTGCACCTCATGCGTGAAAGTGTACTATTCCATCTAAGAAGCCATGAATCTCAAGAGGATGATTTATCAGTATTTTCAGGAAACTGACACAGAAATATGATGTTCTCTATACTTCTTTACTATAGTCTCTATGCTCACACTAAAGGATTCAATTACACTCATGTGTTGCTTCCCTTACAACGAGTTCCATCAATAATTCCTCAGGTGGTTTGTTTTTGGCATCCTTATTACCAGAATGGCTTTTATTTTGCTCCTATAAATATGGTAACATAATTATGCTCACCATCTAATAATTTTAGGAGGCACAAAGACTTTCTGAGAAAAATATATCCTATTTTTTTTCCACTGGAGAAGTATGAAAGAAAAGTAAGCAAGGTTAGCTAAGCAGTAGTATAGGTTAAAATAAATTTGCTTAGGTATGCTGATTCAGATCCGAAGATATCCACTTGTGAGGTTTCTGGATGATACTGCACATTAGAACTATTCAAATAATAAATTTGAGCAGTTGTTAAGAGTATCATGCTCATTCACGGTCATTTGCAGTACTCATTTCTATTTGTATCTGCCCAGCAATATTTGCCTGTAAATAACTTGGGTTATGGAGCTCTGTTTTAGATAAAACACATGCAGCTATGAATTCAGTCATATCATAGAATGTCCTGAGTTTAAAGGGACCCACAAGAATCATTGAGTCCAGCCCTTAGCCCTGCAGAGGATATCTCCAAGAGCCGTACCATATGCCTGAGAGTATCATCCAAACGCTTCTTGAACTCTGCCAGGTTTGGTGCTGTGACCACTTCCCTGGGGAGCCTGTTCCAGTGCCCAACCACCCTCTGGGTAAAAATTCTTTTTCTTGTTATCCAACCTAAACCTTCCCTGACTCAGCTTCATGCCATTTCCTCCTTGAGTCCTGTCATTGGTCATGAGAAGGAAGAGTACCTGCCCCTCTACTTGCCTTCCTGAGGATGTTGAAACCACAATGAGGTCTCCCCTCAGTCTTCTCTTCTCCAGACTGAACAGATCAACTGACATCAGCTGCTCCTCATACGGCTTCCCCTCAAGGCTCTTCACCATCCTCATGGCCCTCTTTTGGACGCTCTCTAATGGCTTAATGTCTTTCTTATATTGTGGTGACCAAAACTGCACACAATATTAAATGTGAGGCCGCCCCAGCACAGAGCAGAGCGGGACAAACACTTCCCTTGACCAGCAGGTGATACTGTGCCCGATGTGCCCAGGACACGGTTGGCCCTCCCGGTTGACTCATATTCAAATTGCCATCAACCAGGACCCCCAGGTCCCTTTCCAGAGTGCTGCTCCACAGCTTCTTGTTTCCCAGTCCACACACACAGCCAGGGTTGCCCTGTCCCAGATGTATAATCCAGCACCTGCTCTTGTTAAACCATCTCTCTCTTCTGTTGAGGTCTCTCTACAGGTCCTCTCTGTCCACGACGGAGTCAACAGCTCCTCCTAACTTAGTGTCATCGGCAAACTTACTTAGTATTCCTTCGAGTCCTGGATCCAAGCCACTAATGAAGATATTGAAGAGAACTGGGCCAAAAATGAAGCCCTGCAGAACCCCACTAGTAATTACTGATGTGCCTGATGTGGCACTGGGTGTTTATATGGCAGCTTCTCCCAGTTTAGAGTGGCTTGTATGGCATGCTCCCCTGCTGCACAGGAGTAAGACTTCAAATTATATGGAAATACTCAAACAGAATACGCTATTGAGCCAACAAACTGACCTAATTTGAATATTACAGTATGCTTGCAGTTCTATTAGGTAGGCAGAAATATATCTGTAGCTTTCTAGGCATGGTGGGGAAAAAACTACTGCCTCATTCATGTTCCTTATAGCACCAGCATGGTGGAAACTTGAAATAATATGCAGAAACACTCCAATGTCACATTCTGAGCTGCCAAACAACTGCCTCATAAGTATGGAAAGAAGCTGAAGTGTGTTACTAAAACATTTTCTTGGAGGAAACAAACTATTTTGTTTTATAGGCTAGAAGAAGTGAGGTTCTGAGTGAGGTTCGGAGTGATCCACTCGAAGCCATGCAGTGATTGAGTGTGGAATTACAAGTAAAATGGAGTGATTTGTCTTGTCTTCTTACTTCAGATGAAAATATGCTACTTCAAGGGGGGAAAAAAGCTTCAGAAGGTCCATCAGCTGCTCATCTCTGCAGAATCTAAGCGTATTTCTTCCATATTTATCCCATTTAGCAACTATTTAATCACTGTCGAGAAATATTAAACTTAGGGGAAGAAAACCTGTTTTACAATGAGTGGTATAATTTTGTAATAGGTTTTGTACACTGCATTATCTTATGCTTGACCTTATTTATCTTCAAGATACTAAATCCTTGCAAGATACACAGAGACAAGAAATAATTATCTCTCATTAACTTCTACATACTAATCAAACAATTTCATGTTTTCATTCCATCACCATGATCAGTTAGTATCAAACAACTCAGTCATTGTGTGCCTTGACTTACATTAAAAATTTTGTTAGGTATTGAGTTCAGCAAGTACAAATTGTTAAAGTCTCTTTGGATTGTTAAAAATGAGGTGACAGAAAGCAGAACATTGTTGTAAGAGCTCTGAGTCTAGGGTACAGCAGAAAACAGGTTCACAAATCTACCTATCTGAAACAGAAGCAGATTTTTTTTGAAGGGCAAGCAATCTTGTGCATGTAACTCAGTCACCCTCAAGCCTCACAGTGCTAGAAATGGACATATCCTGTCCTAGCACAGCTGCCTCAGCAGAGGGACCCTACTGGGGACAGTCTCACAACTGGTGTAGCCCATGGATAACTGCAGATCACTCAGGAAATCAGGATGCTCAATTTCAGATTCACTGCAAAGTAAAGCACATGGCAACAGCAGTGATACTTGCAGCATTCCTTTCATAGCCATGTTTATTAACTAGAGGTCAGACACATGGGTGAACAGACGTCCCTCTGCTGCTGTCAAAGGCAAAAGTTCATTTCAAGACTAACTTGAACCACAAGACAGTTACAACCACTACATGTACATGGACAGAAATGTTACTTGATGACTAAAGTGACACGAGAAGTTGAGTCTTCCCACTGTGACACATCTGGCATACTTTTTGTCATATTGTGATACATAAATATAGAATACAGAATAGGGTTTGTTTGGGTTTGGTTTTCTTTGTTTGTTTATGGTTGCTTTAGTTTGCTTTGTTGCTTTTTATGGTAAAGTTATCCTGCTGCTACTTTACTTAAAAATCAACAGGTTTCCATATTCATTTGCATCAGTTTAATGATTTCAGCATCTCCCAGCTGGGCCATATGAAAAAATGACTTGATTACTAGAAATCTGGTTTCTGATTTTTGCTTTTGAAATTATAATTGTACAATTTTTTTCAGTTAACATTGTGCTCCACAATGGCACATGATGTACCTGTGTATGCATCAGTACATAGTTGTATGCAGTATGTGAACAGTGTTCTCATGACCTTCCTACGGTCAGGTAGGGTAACAAGAACTTAGTAATTCAGCACAATCAGCTCCACTACACAAATTAATAGTATGTTTAAATACCATATAATTTGCATAATTATATGTAACTTATACAATAATTGATACAGAAAGCATTTATTTTTGCACAGCAATGCATGGTGGCTAAAACAAGACAGAATATAAAACCATCCAATTTTAAACAAAGTTTTTCTACTGCTTTTTGGACCTAAGAGGAAAACCAGACTCACAATTATTAACATAAGTGATCACAAGGCTCAAATAAATATTTCAAAACAAAAAGTTTTATTGAACATGTCTGTTGAGTCACCTTCATTGCTTCACCTGAAGTGACTCTTTCTCAGCTTCAATGAGAATTTAAGAAATTTCAGTTGTGTAATTTTTTTGGTCCAAATAGAGCTATTTATCTTTCCCTATTTTGATCATTTGACATATTTTACCCCTTCTACCGAATATTCATTTGATGAAGTATTAACTGGCTGTTTTTAGAATCTATTCATATATCTTTACTATCTAGCTGACCTCTCCAGTAACAGACATTTAATGAAATAAAAAATAATGATTGGAGGTAAGGAAAGATACTTAGACTAGCTCATTATGCCAGTCCTCCAGTGGACTTACAGACAGTCATGGACATGAGAGGCACATTCTGTCAAAAGTTTATTAGCAAATTTGTAGAAAATTCTTAAGAGAATAGCCATTGATCATTCTAAACCTTTTCCAGGAACAGGTACCATGCCCTGCAAAGATCCTACTGGATAAGTTTGCTTCTTTACATAATAGGTTTCTGATCAGGCTCATAGCCCTCTGCAGACATTTCATCTAGACTGTGGGAATCATAGGAGAATCGTATTTGTGCCTAAATTATCCCACACCACCTCCATCCCTTGTTAGAGTTCAAGTAATATGAACACACTGGGCTTTGCTTTTCTATAGTGACCAAATTGCACAAAATCATGTGCAGACATTTACTAAAGACTGTTTATTATTATAAAACTTTCACAGTATAAGGGGGACTGAGTTCAAGGGCTTGATCTCAATACACTAGCAAGTATTTTTGTCTTTTTTATTCCTCGGTCTTGAATGCGTGTTGTCTGTCACCAAGATATTGACGAAAATGTAATATAAGATGCCTTATATGCAATAAATTCAAAGGGCTTCACATCAGAATGAAACTGAAGCTAAAAAATAATTAAGGAATGGGTAAGCTGCTACTTTATCTAGATATACTACGGGAGGTAAAGCTCCCTGTGCATATCTTCCAATCTGATCAGAAGTTAGTTACCACTACGATAAGGCCATTGGTGTTTAGAAAAAACATTTGCATCTAGCTTGTTTTCAATTTTTATAGTTCAAGTGCCCAGAATGCACTTTCTTTGATCGTTTGACAAGCTTTCATCAGTCATATTCACTTCATCCTCTCAAACATCCTTCAATTTCTTTAGGTTCTTTTTTTTTTTAGTTGATTTTTTTTTAATGAGCTATGATTGGATTTGCATTTCGAAGCTTTCTATTCAGTGTCACATATGAAACATGTCAAAGCTTTGATTTCCACTTACCACCAAATAGAGATGAAAGTAAATACACAAGCAATAAACGAGCTCCTTTTCAGTGGAAGTATGCTGCAGATGTAATATAGAATTGATGAGTACACAGTATCAGCAATGAAAAATTCTATTTCATGTTTAGCACAACAAAACTGAGAAAGATCTTTTTATCTAACTAGTGTTCTCCCTGACACCTGCAATACAATTGTATAGATATCTGTTCCTATTTTGCTTTACATTTACGTTCCTCCTATCCTTCACTCTTCCTACTTCTCTGCTTTGCTTTGTCGTTTATTTTAAATAATTATGAGTAACACACAAATGATAATGCATAAATTCACCATTTCTTCTGGTTCTCTTCCCATTCCCTCCCAGCATTATTTTTCACTTTAATACAACAGGAACTATGCAGTTCTAAGACTGCAATATAAACAAATGGTGCTCCCAATCCTAGCAGGAGTCAAAGTAAAATCAATAAATTAAAAATTTCTAGTATTTCAATTGTTTTTTCACAGCATTGGTCTCTTTCCATTCCAATAGCCACTAGATGACAACATGAAAGAAATACTTATACTGTACATCAATAGCTTTCAAGTAACAATTGTCCCCTCTACCCACTAGCTCCTAAAGATCATATCCTAAATCCACACGAATGATACTCTTATTTTGAAGTTTTTCCTAAGCGTAGTTTAGAAGCTCTGCTTTTCACCAGGTTTTGGTTCATGCCTCTCATTCAGATAATGTTGCAGAGAGCAACCCCTTCCTTTGACAATTTCTTTATACTAAGGTTTGGCTTGCTGGCTTTCCCACTACTGTTGATCTCTTTTCTACTCATTTTCTCTCACAGCAGATTTCTATTGATAAGGATTGTTGGTTTCCAAACCATCTTAAAGCGTCCCTTCTTAGAGATGCAGTTTACTTTCCTATGGCAAGAGTACTAAATACATCTACAACTCCCTACAGTTATTTTTTCTGCTACTGAATTGAGGGCATACAAGAGAAGGACTGTTTCAATTATACCAGTCACATCCAGGACTGAGATATCCCTTTTTAATTACAAGCAGAAGATACCTCTCATAGCAGATATAATTTTTAGGGTGCACTCTTCAAAAAGGGTGTATTTATTGAGAAGATATTTTTGGAGCATCACAGAAGTATGCACAGAGAGGCCTATTTAGAAGTGAAAGCCCACAGAAAACCCATTCTGTGCTAAAGCACTACATACAATGCCTTAAGGGGACCAAACACTGAAGAAATACATCTATCCACCATTAATGTGCCTACCAAAAATGCTGCAGGGTCTTTACTGTTAGATCGCAGGGACAATTTAGATAAAGATCTGACTTTAAGTATTTTGCATTGTCTAGAATGTTAATGGATTATGACAAAGATTTATGCATTACTGTTTGAATGCTTTATTGGCTGTCTCTGTACAATTACATTTAAATAGTCACACAAGGAAAAGTATGAGAAGCAGCTCCAGTGAAAACTAGTTATGAAAACAAGTCACAGAAGAGTCACTTCGCAATAGACTACACCGATATCCACAAGTCAAACAACTTCAAATGCTGTGGAGACTAGAATGTTTCATACTTGGAATATTCATGAGTTCATTCACATAAATCCATTGTCTTGATATTTACAAACTACTCTTGAAAATTAAGTGGAAAAAATTACTTGGGGGTTGGGTTGCTAGTTTTTTGTTTTGTTGTTTTTTAAAAAGCACATACATGTGTCAACTCAAGAGAAAAGTCTTACACCAACAGAATTTATACACAATACATTTCAAGCTTAGCACACTGAGTGCATAAGTGACACTTAATCTAATGGAGAGACTAAAAGGTGGGTTTTGTTATTTATTTTACAAGTTTGGGGGGTTTTGTTTGGTTGTTTTGGCTGTGATTTTTTTGTTGTTGCTTTGGGGATCAAATTTTTTAATGTTACAACTGGAATTCCTTCAGTTAAAACCAAATTGGAAAGCCTTTTAAATGAAAAACAGGAAGGTCCTATTCAAAGGTTTTTCCCACAATAAAATTCCAATTTGCTGCTCCTCACCCTGAGCCTTTCTTGTTGTTTTACACAAATGACACAGCAATATTTAGGGCACAAATTCCCCAGGTTCTCTACCTATAGTCTCTCTTCTTCTACAACCCTCTACTAGCACTTATATAGTTGTGTAAACTTGGGCAACACAGAAAATACAGCACCCTAGTGGATAATATGCTTTTTAAATAAATCAAATTTAGCTTTATTTGTATGCACACTATTCATACTACACTACCATATAAAATTAGGAAGGGGAGCGTGCGTGCGTGTGTGTGTGTTAGTCATATAGTTTTGTGCAACCAGAATTAAACATTCACACAGTTCAAAAATCAGCCAACATGTTGCATTTTCCATTGATAAGCAGATCTACACTTCCAGGTTTGTTTTGCCGAATGCTTATTCCAGGAAGTATTCAAAGCAAGTGGTTTGACCTTTCTGTAATTGTAAGATTTTTCATTCATTCTGAACCTGGGAGACATAAATAGTCTGTGCATAAAGCTTACATGAGAAAGGAGAACTTCCACCATTGGATGGTTATTACTCAGCAATATTTTTTCTTTTTGTAGGTCCATGTTGAATCTCCAGGTAGTAAGCACAAAAACAACAGTTGCTATTTACATTCCTCTGGGAGATTCTGAAACTGCATTTGTTATTTATAGTATTTGTGAAATTAAAGCAACAGGTTCAGAGTGTATGTACAATTGTCTGCAGAAATTTGATTCTCTAGCACTTCCGTTTTAAAAAGTGGCACCTGCTCTTTCCTTTGTGTTCATCAGTTCTCTTTCAAATGCACATACCAAAAACATTTTTACTCTGCAATTTGCACAAGACTTATGAGCATTAAGATAGAGTTCAATGTGCCCGCTGATTAAATTAGAGCACTCTACTTGATGTGTACAACTCGCAGTCTAAAAGGATCACAGATAAAGTATTGTGACAGCTATTAATGAAAATGATCATTCCTTCCATTATATGTTGTAAGTACTTCAGCTAGTTTGATATTTTTCAAGCCTTCAGAACATTCTGGTTTTGAGATTACTTTAGGGCCATTTCAGGAAATAAATTAGAAAGTCTAATAAATATATAGCGAGAATACTGATATTAATAACACAACACCAGTTTGTGCAAAAAAACAAAGTTGCCGATATTATTGGTGCTTATGCAAAGCCACAGGAAACACATTTTTCATCAAGACTACCAATCAGCATAACTATTTTACAGAAACTCATTACATGGAGAGAAGAGCATAATGGATCCTTTTAGTTTGTTTAGTAAATCAAACTTTCATGTCTCCATAAAAATACACCCATTAAGAAACCACTTCACTGACAAAATCAGTAGTTTCATTAACCTCAGCTGATCATTTAACCTGAAGCCTGTTAACAAGTCCAGAAAAAGGTGCCTAAATATTTCCTGCAATGATTGGTTCAGAGTAATGCAAAATTAGAGACCATATCTGAAAAAATCTTGAAAGTATCACATATTTTAAATCATTTAGGCCTTTTTTTCAGGCTTGAGAAATAGTTAATAGAAATTTATATCAAATACATTATTGAACATTGCTATCTGTTAAATATTTTTGTGTATCTAAATATGTCAAGTTACAATATGCTAATTTTCTATGTTTTATACAGAAATTAAAAAAAAAAATGCTACCTAATTACTCCCAGAGTAACTCATATGGATGTGAGAATGTCACTGTTTAACCCGTAGTAGATAAACTACTCACTCATCCCCACCAGGATGAAAAAAAAACACCTTGAAATGCATGATTTGAGATAAAGACAATTTAATAAGACAGAAACTGAAGGTAAAATAAGGATAAAAGAATTACAGTATACAAAAGAAGTGATGCACAATGCAATTGCTCACCACCCCCAAACCGATGCCAAGCCAGTTACTGAGCAGCAGACCCCAGCCCCTAGCCAGCTTTCCTCCCAGTTTATTTGCTGAGCATGCTGTTACACGATATGGAATATCCCTTGGCTAGTTTGGATGGGCTGTCGCAGCTGTGTCCCTTCCCAATTTCTTGTGAACCCTCAGCCTCCTTACTGGTGACACGAGCACCAGAAAAGTCCATGACTTAGTTTAAGCACTGCTCAGCAGGAGCCAAAAGCTCGAAGTTAGTACTCAATGATCTTGGAGGTCTTTTCTAACCTTAATGATGCTATGATTCTAAAACTCCATTGACATTATTCTCATCCTAAATCCAAAACACAGAACTATACCATCTATTAGGAAGAGAATTAATTCTATCCCAGCCAAAACCAGGACAGAATTTCAACAAAGCACTAGTAAAAGCATGCATGTGTTTATAAATAACCCCCTACATTGCTTTATAGTCTCTACATTTACTCTGATCTTGAGAGTTTTCCTCTGCTCTTAGTTGCCCAAAAAATTCCTGGTGTTACCCACTAGTAGTTACGCAGCTGTAGGTATGCCAGTCTAACTGCCTGTACAATATTTATAGTTCTAATGGCTGCTCAAGGATGAATGTTATCAAAATGCCTTTTGGAGCATACCTAGATGTATCTCCCAGTGCCTCAGCATCTTATATTTGTCCACTGAAATTTCCAAGTAAAACATAATGAAGGGAAGGTGTCACAATGAATTAAGATAACAATGAACCCAGAATACCCATGGATTATTTTGTCAAACAGCCTATGCTCATAAATAATTACAAAAGTAAATATTAATTTTAATTCTAATTTAACTTTCATATTGATTAATAGAATTAACTTTACTTGCATAGAATCTCAATTTAATGAAATTAAATGTACTTTTAAAGCAGTGAGTTATCAGACAAAATAATTTAAATGTAGAGCGAGGATTAACACCTTGATAAAATACAGGAAGTGCTACAGTACTTTCCCTTGTTTGTCTTTACAAGTGGCTTGTTAAGAATCAGCTACATTTCCAGGACAATTTACAGCTGATAAAGCCAGTGCAACTGAAAAACTACTACAGTTATATCCATAATTACTACGTAGTTATCACACATTGGTTAGAACTTCAGGAACACAAATGTCTTGTTATGGCTTTCCAATAATTAATTTTCTAGAATCATAGAATATGCTGAGTTGAAAGGGACCCATCGGGATCATCAAGTCCAACTCCTGGTCCTGTGCAGGACGAGACCAGTCTGATGTTACCACATTCACTAATACCCTCTGTGCTTGACTTGTGACCCAATTGCTCACCCACCCCATGATGTGTTTGTCCAGCTGTGTGCTGGTCACTTTGTCCAGAAGGATCCTGTGAGATACAGTATCAAAAGCTTTACTGAAATCCAAAAAGATTGGATCAGCTGGTTTCCCTTGATCAACTAGGCGGGTTACCTTGCAGTAGAAGGAAATGAGATTCAATAAACAGGACTTTCCTCTCATGAAGCTGTGCTGTGACCAATGACTGCATTGTCTTTCAGGTGTTTTTCAATATACCTCCCACAATAATCTTCTCCATAACTTTACCAGGCACTGAAGTGAGACTGAGAGGCCTGTAGTTGCCAGGATCCTCCTTTTTGCCCTTCTTGAAAATCAGGACAATATTCGCCAGCTTCCAGTTAGCTGGGACCTCTCCAAATTCCCAAGACTGCTCAAAAATCATTGAGAGAGGTTTTGCAATGACATCAGCCAGCTCCCCGAGGATTTTTGGATGAAACCCAGCAGTTCCCACAGATTTTTAGGGATCCAACTGGAGCAACAGATCCCACATAATTTCAGAGTTGACTGGGAGTTGATCATTCTCACAGTCATCGTCCTCCAGCTCAGGCCACTGAGACCCCCTTGGTCCGTCATCCAGGTTGAAGACAGAGACAAAGAATGCGTTAAACACCTCTGCCTTGTCTCTGTCCCTGTTTGTGAGGTGACCATCCTCATCCTGTAACAGGCCAATAACATTTTTACACTGCCTATTGCCATTAATGTGTCTGAAAAAACTCTTTTTATTATCCCTCAAATTTCTGGCAGCTTCAACTTTGGCCGCACAAATTTTCTCCCTACAGCGGCAAACAGCATCTCTGAATTCTTCCCATGTCACTTGACCTTGTTTCTACTTGGCATACACCTTCCTTTTTTGTCTTATTTCCAAGAAAAGAACCCTGCTTAGCCAAACTGGCCTTCTGCTTCACATTCTTGTCTTCCATCATCTGGGAATTGCTGGTTCCTGTGCCCTTAGGAGGTGATGTTTGAAAAGTGACCAGCACTGATGGACCCCAGCATCTGCAAAAACATTTTCCCATGGGATCTTACTTACTAATTCCCTGAGCAGCCTGAATTCTGCTCTTCCCATGTCCAGAGCTGAGGTTTTGCTGGCACTTTTCATCCAGTCAACGGAGATTTTAAACTCAATCACCTTGTCATTGCTGTGGCCAAGATGATCACCAATCACTGCTTCACTCACAAGATCCATTCTGTTGACGAAGGATCAAGGAGGGCATCTTTCCAAGTTGGCTCCCCTAGGACCTGTTCTATAAAGTTGTCATCTGGGTTTTTTAGGAATCTTCTGGCCCAGGTTGTGCCAGCTGTGTGATGCTCCCACTTAATTTCTGGCAAGTTGAAGTCCCCCATAAGGACAAGGGCAGTTGATTTGGAAGTGTCCCTTAGTTCCTCAAAGAGTAATTCATTGGCATCATCGTCCTGACCAGCACGTCTATAGTAGACTCCCACAATGAGATCCACATTATTTTTTTGCCCCTGATTCCTACCCAGAGGTTCTCAACTGTGCCAGAACAGCATACTTTACCTGTTCAAGAACACACTGCTCTCTACAACCTTAGAGAATGAACACCTCCATCTGCCCCAAAATTATGCTTTTCCTGAACCTGCCACACACATTTCACTGCTTTTGACAATAAAATTGCACCATAGCATATGACATACACAAATTTCATACTTCATGAGTCTGTTCATACTGGAATTTGTAGCAACTGGAAGCCTTCTTTCTCCCTTGCTTCTTTCAAGATTTCCAAGTAGTAGTTTTCCTAAAACAATGCACAAGTCTGAAGGACAAATA
The DNA here is from genome assembly GCA_013399855.1 of Oxyruncus cristatus. NCBI lineage: Eukaryota > Metazoa > Chordata > Aves > Passeriformes > Cotingidae > Oxyruncus > Oxyruncus cristatus. The sequence goes on along the minus strand of VXAY01006841.1, from coordinate 574,485 downwards.
ACATTGTTTGGAGTTCTTACTTTAGTAGAATTGCTATTACTTTAAGTCTACTCATATGTACAGCTGTATAAAAGCTTTTGTTAGCCTATTATCTCTAGGTAAAAATGTAACTGCAGAGGTCTATAACTGGGGTCTTTTACATGAAGCAGCCAAAATGGTCCTTTAATAGAGAGACAAATAGCTACCTCTTGGCAACTAGATAGCATTCACTTTCCACAGCTAATTTTAAGGAAATTGTCCTTGAATTTCTGTTCCTGCTTGGGGAAAACAAAAAAAGTGGAGACTGAACATGTTCTGTTAAGTAAAATAAAAAAAAGACCTAAGTCTCAATGACTTAGTCTCATTTCCTTTGTTATTTTCAGCTAATACCTTATGACTAATGTATCAGATCAAGTTTTAATGATAATAGTGGATTAATTTAAATTCACTTCCTCTTTGATCTGGAGCTTTATTAAAACTCCAGACTTGGATATGTTTTATTACCCAAGACAAATCCTACATTTAGAAAAATAAGTCACCTGTTCACTGAAGTACATCAATACATTGAGATCCTGGGCCAGACTGTAGTTGTTTCTCAGTTGCCAGACTACCCAGAGTATGGCACAAATCCACAGCAGTCGTAAAAGGATTAAAACAGCTTGATATAGAGCAGATATTTTTAGCTTGCAGGAGATTACTCAGCAGGAGCTAGAGTAGAAAAGTAGAAAGGGGACTTAGTCAAAGGGCAGAAGTGCTGGAATACTGAATTTGGTCTATTCTACCAGCTAGTGCCCACAAGACTAAGTGAGAGGAGTTCAAGATAGTGCATGAGCCTCCTCAAGCAGTACACTGGAGTCGCCAGAACATCACACAGCTGTGTGGAAAGGAAAACACTTCAGCTGGGCTGTCTTATCTAGTGTTATTGACACAAAACAGTTGAGCATGTTCCTAACACCACACTGAGAAATTATCTGAAACACAGGAAAAGTGCAAGGCATGAAACTCATAACTGCAAAGAAATTAAAAGCCTCCCAAAACCGCAGAGTCTCAGTTCAGCAATCAGTAGAAATACACCCCTCTTCTACCAGGTGAACAGCTGCTGCATACTTCCCTGTGACTTAAAAGCACAGCTATTAAATAAATGCAATTTAGCAGAGGTATCCACTGAGGCTCCCACCACTTTGCGCATACTGAGACACTCAATTTGTTTGTGTTCCATTAGATGACTTTTAAGCTGGTTTTGGCATTCACATGGAGTTACAGTCACAACAACCTTGTTTTGGACAGTACAGACAGTATGTGGAAGGTTAGTAGTAGGTTTTCAGTAGGTTGTCAGTGAGGCTGGTATCCCAAAACAGTACATTGAACAGTAAGGCTCTCCAGATGCTTGGAAGAGGGGGAGAAAGTCAAGTAAACAATTATGCTTATATGTAATTTTTTTATTTCATATCCTCAGGTTCGATCCAAAGCTACTAACACACACAGAAAAGAAAGGTTTGTTGAAATAAATGTGTATCTCAGCAAGTCCTGTCATTCAATCACTGCTGCAGAAAGGTTTTTCTGCCTGAAAAATTCACCCAAATGATGCAATTAAAGGTGCAAATATGGTCCTCATCCTTTCTTTCACTTCCACCTCACTTGCATATGCAAAAGCTATCCCAGAAAAAAATATAATTCAAAGAAAAATAACTTGTTCTTTATTGAAATTTTGATCATACTTAAAGAAAAGAACAGTTCTCTTTTTCTATGTCACCTAATTTCATAAAGATGAACTGCCCATAGCTGAGTTGAACAACAGCCAGTTACTGGTTTGGGATGAAATAGCACCTATAGTGTGTGACAGAGGCTGTTAATGAGCTACATCCATGAAAAAAGAATTCATGAGCCAAATGTTCAGAAAACACTACTTGTATTATAAGGACTTGAGAATTTTTAAAGCTGCCTTCTTTACACAAGAAAGCAGTTTTCTTTACACTTCCTTACTGATTGCTTTTAAAGAGTTATAAGGTATCATTCCTGTTTTACAACTCAGGAAAGAAAAAAACATTTCCTTATTTCCTTTGCTAGATGCATAGACTATATCAGGCAGGGCAAAGTCAACAGTACAGGAACATTTAGTGACACACATGACATCTGAATGCATGTGGTCCTGTGAGTCAGTGGTGTGGTATAAAAGTTACTTAAGTAAAAAAAAGGATGAAGAAGCTACAGTTGCTGTTGCAATACTACTTGAAATACAAAGAAGGGTTTGCATTTGCTTTCAATGAACATCTTTTGGAAAAGATGTTCTTCCGCTAGTAGACCTTTCCCTATTCTTTGACCTGGTTACACAAAGCAAAAGTTTCCCTTAGTGGGAAAAACAAAGAGGAAACAAATTGGAAAACATTTTCTTCAAATAATTTTGAGTAAGTCTTTGGTTTAATCACTTAAACTATGAACTATTTTGATTTTGAGTGTGATTGTTATGGCAAACATCTATGCTTCCTTTGTTTCTAAAAGGATTCAAAGCTCCCAACCAACTAATCTCTTCAGATATGTCGGAGATTACAGAGGGTAGAGGAAAAGAAGGATTGGGGCACAGAATACTTGCTTGGAGATGACCAAAATTGCAGCTAGATGGGAAGTCAATTATTGTTCAGCATGAAACAACAGGTAATTTTCTAGTAACTGATTAAGGTGTTAAGGGTTCACTTTTTCCAAAAAACATAACACGGAATTTTCCCTTCCCTCTGCCCCACTGTGTGGGAGGGATGTTGAATGGGCAGGCTGGTTTTGCCTTGGGTATTTGACTAACACAAAAGAACTGGACAGTAGATTGACATTCCAGGCTGATGGCCTGGGGAGGGGCTCAGAGACTCTTTTCTTTGGGTTTTTTTTTTCCCTCTCCTGGAGCGGGGGGAAGATGTGCGTTGGAAAAGCGGGGAGGCTGCTTTGCTCTCAGCCTGGCTAGTTTGTTTTTTTTCCCTCTGGGCCCGGCTTGCTGGCACCCTGTTTCTACCCCTTCCCCCTGCTTCCCACCTGGGTGGACCTGCTTGGACTTCATCGGAGAGGAACTATTTGGAAAGAGAATCATCTTTGTTTTTCCCTTCCCTGGCTCCCATGTTTTTGGCAGCGTTTTTTTTTGCGCACCTCAGGGAAGAAAGGGGAAGTCACACAGCCAGCAGCAGACACCGTGAGTTCCCTTTGGGAAGAACCCTTCTTTCTTCTTTTTCCCCTTCCCGGAGAGGGGGAGGGAAGGGCTCCATTTCAGTTCCCCCAGCGCACCAAGGCCCTCCACATGGTGACTGCCAGAGCCCAACAGCGCCCCCTATCGCCCAACCCCGAGCACTGCAGGCTCTGCACCTCCAGCGATCCAACAGCGCCCCCTGCTGACTGTGGTTAGAATTGCACCAAGAGTAAAAACTGAACTGTTTACTTTTCATTGAAGGGGATTTTTTGGGTATAGGATTATTGTTCAGTTGGGGTTTTGTTTTGCATTCTTTTGTTGTTTTGCCAATAAACATATATCCTCTAATAAAGGGTTGTTATTTTTCCTTTCTCCACACTTTCTCAATTGGAGCCTCTTAATTTCAGATCCACAGTTGCTTAAAGAGAGGAGTTTTGGTCTTCCTCATAAGTCATCCTCCTTAGCAAAACACTTCTGTCTCATTAAACTGAGACATAAGGGAAGAGATTATTCTTGTGTACCACACTTAGAGAAATATTTCTCCACACCTTCCTTATAAGACTACTGCGTAATGACAAAAACTATCATAATGAAAAGAAATCAAAGTAAGAACAGAGAAATAAAGAAAAATAAAAGTTTTGAGTTAAAATATAAACCAACTTTGTATGTATTAATGGTTTTGAATGAAATTATTAAAGGTGCATTTCAAAATTCAGTATAAGTTTGCTTTCTGAATGAGACAGTAGAAGGAGCGTAAGGAAAGAGGAGCAGACAACTAATCCAAAAATTGACTGTATGTCCCATTATACGCTTGAACATGTGCAGTTTATTGGATAAAATCAATGAGTATGGACTGAGCATTAGTACTAGATAAAATATATGGGTTTTCGGTACTTTGTTCAAAGGTGGCATTTTGTGTTTTCTGAACCTGAATGTTTAATGTCAAAGCACTGTTAGAAACACATAAATCACCCATCTGAAAGAATCACAGTGCTATCAGCCCCAGCTGTCACTGCTGAGATGATTGTCAGCTTTATGAGATTCTCCTTCACTCTCTTCCCTACACCTAAAAAAGCAGAAGTCTTAGAATTAAGTCAGTTATGACATAAGTTAATTACGGCAATTAACATGAGGATACATTTGGCTGTGAAGACACAGTAGCCCCCAGCCTCCAACAGAAATTAGCATCTGTTCCATTACCTTGCCGCAAATTACATCCTTAGGAAAAAAGGGCAGGTTAGATCTTCATCATAAATATGCCCTCCTTTTTTTAATCACTATTGGTATATTTGCATACATCCATTCCAGATGTGCATATATAAAGACATAAATATATACATACATACGTATGTCTATACACATTTTTGCATAAACACATGCATATTTATGTATCCTGAGCAAGGATAAAATGTCCTTTCATTTGTAGAGGGTTGTAAGTTTTTGTTTGGTTGGCTGGGGTTTTTTGTTTTGTGGTTTTCGGTTTTTTGTCAATATTGATAGCTTCTGTATAAAGGTCTAGTTTTGTTGCATTCAGTGTTTATTTTCATATGAGATATTAGATTCTTGATAAAGAAACATATTCTAAGCCAAAGCGCATATGAGTTCTCTATTTCTCTATCTGTTCCTAGAAGAAAAATTTAATAATGCTTCAAATACCATATTAATAGATCCATTTTCCCATGATTTTTAACAAAACTGAGTTTTGAAAGCCTTTTCAAGTACTTTTCAGAGGCTACTGATACAGTTTTCTTCTTCGTAACACAGCCACTCTCAATTGCTTGTATGAAATGTCAGTCCACAGGTTTTGTACATAGTTATATCACCAAATAAGGTATTCCCAAATGGGAAGTGTTGCCTGTCAGCTGGATATGCTGTTTTGTTAGCTTCATTTGAGTTCCAGGAGTCTGGGACAATGAACCATCCATTTCAACACCACCGCATGATGCTCTACCAAATGCAATTAAAGGATTCTTTGTGATGAGGTCCCAGGGCATCAAAGCACTCCTTAGTAACTTCCCAAATTTCATAATACTATTATAGATTTATAGTGCATAACAGGTACAAACAAATCCAGTGGTGGTTCCCGGGATGAAATTCTGCCTTTCTTGTTCCAAAAGCAGGTTTTTTTAGAGATCTAGTGCTGGATGCCTGGTGGATGTTTTGACCAGTATGTACTGCCATATATGGAGGCCTTACATTCAATTAAAACAAACATTATCCTGCACCACACATTTTATGCTTCACGTGCATGATGCTTATTGGTTCATTGCACAGGCAAGAACTCAATTGGTTCAATACCAACTGCATTCTACATATTAAATCATATTTCACTAGTGGTGTAAATGCTTTATCAGAGAAGAAAGACGAGAAATCAATAGCCAAATTGTATCACAGTGGGTTATAGCCAGGAATATACCTAAGTAAACAAATCCAATGGAACAAAACAGGGCTGGCTTCATTATAACCTTCACAGGTACATAATTGCACAAAGCAGGTCTGCATAAGGTATCAATCTAACAGCGGTATTCGCTCCTATATGCAATGTGTAGTACTATGCACAACTGGAGGCAGATTTACTGCTATACTGACAGATAGAACCAAGATTTCCCTCACTGTAGATAACTTGAGTCTAAGACAGCCATATTACTTTAAAATACTCGGTTTATATAGCGTATGCATTGTGTAATGTATGCACATATATAAAAACACATTATAGATTATATTTCGATACAAAATATTTATGAGAGCATTATGTGCTCAGTCTTTCCTTGATGAGCCTGATATGAAGGTATTTCATGATTAGATCATCTGGATCTTTTGTTCACAGTGTTGATTTCCCTATGATTCTAAGAAACAGCAGTTTGGTAATATTTTTCAAGTACCTTCCTAAAGTCCTGCTGAGAAATTTCTTCCCTGAAGTGAATGGTTTATTTGCTCAAGTGGGCAATGAAACTAGTAGCTGTGGGATAAAGGACTTTAGACCTGTTGCCAAAAAGATCCTGCTTCAATGACTGGAAAAAAAAAAAAAGCTACTGCTATAAGACACCTTCGTCCAAAAATAAGGAATAGGTGTACTTTTTTCATTAAAATGTAAACTAACACTGCATAGTAATTATGTTTGATGTTTGCAATGAGATAGCTGTAAGGCTGTAAGATTAAGGATAAATTTTACAACAGTATTAATAGAACATCACTTGAATAGCTACAATTCAACTATTGAAACCACCCACTGGCCTCCAATGAAGAAAAAATTAACTATAGCAAGGTGGGGCCTGTGAGAAGGAAGCCTTGATTATCCAAGCACACACTGGCCATCTGATCTTGTTGCTGGCAATATGCAGTGCAATTATTTGGATAATTATCGTATTGGTTGCCCAGTGCTCCCATATGTTCCATTAAACAAACATTTGGCATTATGAAAAGGCTATAGGCAAATCTATCAGAACTGAAACAGAGATACCTGGACTGCTAAAAGGGATGGTAAAGCCTAATGAAAGAGAATTAATGGCAACATGTAAGCCCAAATATCAATTAAACCAAAAAAGCTCTTCAGTGGTTTAGCCCCTGAATGACACAAGGTGATGCCAAACTGAAGCAAGCAATTCAGGAAAGTGACATCTTTTAAAATTCAGCAGTGGACCTAACTGTTTTTAAAAAGGCACTGTAACATTTATGGAATAAAACAAGGTTTCTTGTTATGAAGCCCTTCTTAAGAAGTGAAAACTCAAGAACATTTAGAATCATGTCTGTTGCCTCACAAATGGAGTTAGCTAATTAACTATCTCAGATGGCAGGTGTTTAAGTAAAATTCTCAGCAGAATGATCTGCTCATGTAATTTTCACTCAACGGTATTTACCATTGGTGGTAATTGTTGATTTGACTGAGCAGAGGAGACATTACTTCAGTGAAACTATGTGTATATCTCAGTTTCTTTTTTTAAAAATAGGTACATATTTTGGTAAACAGACCTGCCCAACAAAGGTTTAGTTTAAAGCTCAGCAACATTTCTTTTTTCCTCAACTACCACCTTAATGTAGGACAATGGTATGTTTGTGGCTGTCAGAGGCATTCAAACCACAAAAAGCATGCCTGATTTCGCAATTTTCTATATGTTTTACTTACACATTTCTCACCTGGACTAAAACATTCATCTATCCCTTCCCTTCACCTCTGCAAACAGTATGTAAGTTAAAATAGTAGAACATGTCTGAATTCTGGATCAGTATTGCCTTGTTTCCCAGAATAACACATTCTCTTTATCCCCCAAATAATTTCACCAAGTTTTGGCACACAGAGGTTCTCCTCTGCACTCTCCACAACCAAAATTTTTTTATGGGGCATGGTTTTCAAATTGAGTTGTTTGGAATATTTTTGCAGAGAAGCCTTTTGTGCTATATTACTTCACTTTCTTCAAGACACTATTCCTACAATAAAATAGGATTATCTGCAGTTCTGTTAAAAAAAAAAAAAAAAAAGTTAAATCCAGAAGTCATTAAATAAATTATTGAATTACTGCCTAGATAGATGTATTGATACTATTGCCAATAAATGTAATGTATGGGTAGAAGTACTTTATTGTAGATATTCAAAAAGTAGCCTTCAAATGGGCTGGGATTTATTTTAAAGGAGAGCAAATCTTACAGAAATAAAAAGCATAGTCTACCTAATTTTGATGAATGGATGACAATACAAAGCTGAAAGAATTACTGCACTTTTGCATGCTTACACAGTTGGTTGTGGCAACCTGAAATATTTTGACATTTTTAGTTCATGGTTCTTGAATTGCTTTATCATCAGATGAGGTACAGCTGCAAATTCAGAGGGATCTTACCACTGCATCAGCCATTATGGACTCCAGCCATATGCTCATATGCCAAATTGGTAGTCCAACACTCCCTACTGGCTGGATATGACAGTTACCACTTGATCCAAACGATCTTTAATTGTCACGTTGCAGCACATTGATTACGCAAAACTTGGTGGAGTGCTCTAACTTGTCATTGTGTTTGGCATAAAGCACTGTCATTATAGTTTGGTACTGTTCGAATATGGAATCAGGTGTCATTTTTATTTTCTTCCGAGCAGCTGATGAGCCTGGGCACCAAAGCTAACAGCATGCACTGCTGCACAGGCCATTCAGCATCTGCTGCTATTCCAGCATCCTATGGCACAGAGGATTTCCCCAAGTTAATCCTTCATGCAAACCTCTGTTTTCTTTCAGATTTCAGTAAAGAGCAGCTAAGCTGTTTGCCTTTATATGAAGGTCCAATATCATTGCTACAACAAAGTAAACAAGTAGCTATTTTTATTACTTGAATGCTTGCTTGAAATTTTCTTGTTATGCCTAATTGCAGGGAATACATCAGGCAACTACCAAGAAGAGCTATTCCTTAAGACTCCCTTGGTACCTTGCCATTACAGGTACGTTTGCCCTGGTGCCCCAGATTTTGACATATTTGTTTGCTTCTGGGTTTACCAATGAATACCACAGATTTTAGCAGCTTTGCATCAAGCTGTCATTGTGGAAAGAATGGTTAAATAGCTCTAATACTTCATGTTACAATTATCAGCATGTTGTGAAATCTCATTCTTATGATTCTTTTGAAACATAGTTCCTGAATAGTACTTTGAAAAGTGACTGGCCAATACAAATTTTTCCTCTTAGGGGGCTGAAATTTACAACATCACACAGCTCATAATGGTTATAGCAAAACATTACAAATTTTAAGCGAAATATCATCCCAGCCATTATGCATTCTAATGCATATCTTGATGACTTACTCATCCCTCTCATTTGGCAATAAGCAGTTAAGTATTTTGTTATTTCAAAAACAAGTACTCCACACTCCATAAAGTTACAATATTACACTAAGTATGAAAATAAGCCTTCCTTACAAAGACACTGTTTGAATTAGTATTTCAAACCAAGTTTCCAATGTTTCACTACTCATATTTCAGATAAGGATGTCTAAAACGTATAAAGTGAGAAGGCCAGGAGTCAAGTACTGCTGCTAGCTGGATTCAGAAAACAGCCTCTAAATACAACACTTAGAATTCATTTAGTGTCTCCTGTCATGTCACCAGCCCTGTATGCAGGATATTACTATTCTGGGGAAGAAAGTTAGCCAAATACTCACTCCCATTTTTAGCTATTATTATTTCACACAAAAATCAGACTTTTTTTCTTTCAAGATCACACATTTAGTTACAATTTACTAAATTCCCTGTAGAGGCTACAGGCTTACACAAAATATGAGTCTCATCTTAAAGAAGAATCCACCTGTTTCTGTCACATATTGCTGAATGAATGGCAAGTGCCTGCAGCACTTTAGGGTTAGAGCTATTTTATTTTGACCACTAAGGGGCCATTTGTGCTCCCTCCTACTCCTCTTTCATCCACATCTCCCCCGCCCTGACCCCTTTTCCTCTCCTTTAGGTACTTCTCCAGGAGACCCCTGTCAGGCTGGGCAAAGAGAGTAAGACCTCATGATCTGAAAGTGGTTCCTTGCCTTAAGTATGTCGACACTTTTCGATCCAAGCTTTAAAAATAAACATCAACTTTTCAGCAACTGCTGTAAAACTGCTGTACAGGAGTGCAGAGAGTCCTTATCAAATCAAGATAACAGTGAAACACCCACACTCACAGTGAAATGGAGGTGATGTTCATGGGTGAAGACACTCTTGAGTAGCAACATAACAATAAAACCTGATTTGACAGTTACCTCTGCTTATCAGAGAAATGCTAAAACACCCTGAAGATAAAAGAGACTTCTCATGGAACAACTGCTAACCTTTAAAGCTACTTAAGTAAACTCTTAAACAAATAAAACCCACCTCCAAGACATACCCCATACCCAAAAACAACAGGAAGAATATCCACCCAAACAGGAAGAGTTTAGATTTCACTGAATTTTAGATTTTCAGATTCCATGCCATTTCCCTATAACTTCACCTGGCTACAGCTTTTCTGTTTCTAAAGACATTGAATGAAAACAGAAAAAAGAAGTGTTGGAGAAAGCTGATACTGTTTTGTCAATGCCCCAGCTTAAAGAAAAAGGCAATTTAACATGTTAAACAATTTATTCCCCCCCCCCCAACATCTTGAGGTACCTTAAAATCTCAGAGAGGAGGCAAAATGATAGTGCTGTTTGTATAACAGCTACCTGAATAATCTTACAACAGAGAAGAAATACCTCCATCAATAGCACTGAGCAGCCTCTCTAGACCACCTGGGATTTCACAGAAATAATTCCAGCAGACAAGAACTACAAGTTAGAAATGTTACTGACCTCTTGTGACTTTTACTTCTTTAAATACAGACATTCACATAAAGAAACCAACAGAGAGAACTGTGCAATTTCTTTGTGTTATTCAAGGCACTTTGATATACTTTATTTTTTCCCTAAAAAATAAGACTTAGATTCAGAATTAACTAAATATTGCTAACATAAAATACCACAAAATTATTCAGAGTGACACAGAAAAGTCATTCTCAGATACAGAAAGTAATTAAAACAAGTGAGAGACCACATACCACCTCCACTAGAAATAAAAATTGGCATTTTCTTTACTATCAAGTGTTGACATAAGTCTGGAAAAATCAAAAGCAACAACTAAGGCTTAATAGGGAGCTTTGGTTTGCTTGAAGACCAGTAGCTAATCACTTACCGAACACAGCCTGTACACAGCAGATATTTTCACAGAAGCTTGAGCATTTTAGTCCTGACAGCAAGCAACAACCTACGTTCCTCTCATATACTAAAGTTTTACCTTTAAGTATATTCAAACACTGCTAAAATGCTAGAAGTTACAAACACCTAATTAGTCTTTCATGGCTCTCTGTAGAAGTCTAATGCCCATATCTTACCCAGCTGTTTGATCCTTAAAAGGCTGAAAGCAGCTGTAAGGCACAGGCAGATACTCTGAAGACCACTAGAAAGATGTACCTATCACTGCAGCTGCTTTGTGCAGGAGCCTAAAGCAGACACGTTTCTTGCAGTGGGGATGTAAAGAGATTTTTGGGTATTTTCAACCTCACTTGTGCTGGAGAGTCCTGCATAAACAAGCATAATTTATCTGCATAATCACTACAACTCCAGTATTTCAGCTCAATCACACAGGCAGCAATTCTAAGAAAGACTCAGCTGCTGCATCTGCACAGCTCAATCACACACGAGCTGTACAGACAGCAGGCTTCACAAGTGCTGCTTGCGCTTCACAGTGGCTGAGTGCCACAGAGCTGGTTGGGAGAAGGGGGCACATACACATATAACACTGGAAAGAAAAATATCTCAGATACAAGAAAATCCAGGGTTATGTTGGTAAATGAACACTCTAATTTCAGAGACACAGCTATAATGCAGATTTAGATTAACAAAGAGGACACGTTACTCAGCTGTCCTTCTATTACCTACTTAATTAGACCTCTTCCACAGAGTATTTTAACTTGCTTTCCAGAAACCTGCATTTCACAGTTTGAGGAACTGTTGACAAAGTTAGTCCTTGAACTACGTCTCATTAAAAAACAACTTGAACTTGCAACACAGATATTCCTAAATATTCCTCTGAAGGGTTCTCTCAGGACATTTCTGTGGTTGGGTTCCATTATCTCTCCTATCCTGTATCCTATATCCTGTATAACTCAATTCTATTAATTGCAGAGAGTGTGAAACAGCAGCCAGCTGCATATTTAACCAGAGAAAAAGGAAAGACTGTAAGAAACAAACTTGTTCAACATTACAGTTAGATTGTAAGATTACAAGATGTGATTGAAGCTATTCTGTTTTTCACTTCATGATGTCCATTAAAAGAAAGGTAAGTTGTTTCTTTTAGGGAATATATCAATAATGCAACCTGTACTACTACTGCTGTAGAACATTAGTGTCTGAAAAATTAGTTTACTTCAGGAAAGAGTTATTCACAGTGTCCAAGACTCTAAGTAGAACAGTCTAGTTAAGTTTTCTCATTGAAGATAGTCTGAACATCTGAAAATATAAAATAAGAAGAGGATGAAACTACCTATTCACAGACTTTTCAAGCTTTTATGTAATTCAGAGGCAGAGAATAAATTACTTATCCCCGTCTCTATTGAAGTTACAGGCAAATTTTCCATTATCTTCAGTGAAGGGAGGGACTAGCACTATGGGTTTCTCAGGATGAGAGTTATTCACTGCAATAAAATAATGTGGATCACTGTGGAATAAGACTAAAGGGGTTGTACCAAGAACACAGAGAGATGTTTTGCTGCCCATTTCTCTGTGAGACCCTGTGTTCTGCACCGTTCCTTTTCAGTGGAAATCCGTTCTCTTCAAAGCCTGACTGCCCAAAAAACACCTCACAGGAAAACAATCTAAGATTCAAATACTTCGATGGGGTCTCTAATGATTTCTTCTTTCCCTTTACAAAAGAAATTAGCCATATCCAAATAAATAGTACATGAATACAAGAAAGAGATATTCCAATTAATTCATTCCTCTAATTAAATTTAGGCTGCACAAGAACCTGGTGGCTGCGATGTTGTGCACATTAACTTCTCAAAACCACCCCCAAAAAATATTGCTGTGTATTGTGAGAAAGCAGACAGGGGCTTAACTCCTTGCAATCCTGGTTTTCTAATTACTGAGGCTGAGGTAGTACCATTTGTTCTTTTGGAAACCTGTGAAGAACGCCCGTGTCCCACTAATATTTCTGATAATTTGCTTCTGTTCAGGAAGTTAAAATGCTTCCTTCTAGTGCTCTTAGCCCAATAGTTGGGCTACAGACTCCGGGAGCCTGATACAATGCAAGCATCAGAAATCACTATAAGGCATTTACAACACAAGACAGACATGCATGCTCTAGTGTTTTACATGCTTCCACAGCAATCAGTTATGTTGAAATAACAATGAAAGGCTGCACATACTAGTTTCTGAAAGCACCCTGGTAAATACTTATACTCACTGCTTAAAGAAGGATATAAACTCGAAATGTGTTTACTGCCAACATTTCTGTTTGCCTGCTTGATTTGAGAAAATAACAGAACTTTGAGTAGTTAGTTAATGTCCCTCAAAATAATTTGAGATTTTTTTAAAATTTAAATTACTAAGAGAGAAACTCAGATTATGCTATTTATTTCTTCACTTTACTGTAGAGTTCAAATATGGAGGGACAATCAAAAAAATTTCAAATTACACACGTATATCAGGTTCTTTTGTGTCTTATACATCACATTAGCAACCAAAATTATTCATGGGCCTTTCAAAAAGTGTTACTCTGTGAAGGTTTTATCGTTGAAAGCTTTCTAAAAGGTATTCAGCCACAAGAGAAAGGGATGACCACAACCACAAGACAACCCTACAAGAGGTCTGTGATGACATCCTAGGGACAACCAGAGGGCTGTATCTGAAAAAGGCAGGTGAGACTCAGAGCACTTTCTGTCAGGGCTGCTCTCCAGCTGATTCCTATCATTAGTGTAAAAGACTGATTTCTTCATCACCCAACCCTGATGAAGAAACACTTCACTTTTTCCTCAGGGCTTTTTCTCTACTGACATGCAGCAGGCAACTCTGCTAGTAAGACTGAATGTGGCTGCTGTGCAAAACCTATTTTGGACCTTAAATAGGAATATTTAGGCCGATAGTCATTTAGAAAGTATCTTTGATGAGGAATTGCTTAGTAGCAATTCAAATATTACCACAATAGAAATAAAGAGTTCCATTTGTTTCACTATGGCATTCAGTAATTAGCTTTTAAATGTTTGAAGGCTAAAATTTCCTTATTGTGATGCAATTACTATAGTTGCCATATTACCCTCATTATAATGGAATTTCATTAACAATACCATCCAAAGCAGAAATGGTTTTACCATTTAAATGTCAGTTACTTCCTTTAAAAGAAAAAAAAAATTTAAAAAAGTAATTTGAGGCCTGTTACAATTCCAGTTTTTAAAATATCTTAAGGTTCTATAAAACTTACTCAATGAACAACTGGTTATTTGCTTTGGGTAGATGTACTGAACAAGAAAAAGAGACAGTTACTTTAATGGAAAATTATTGATTTATGTCTACTATAGTTTATATTTGACATGTTTGTAAGCATAGTTTATATCTGGTAGAAGACATCACTGAGAATTTTAACAGGTATGTTTATACAATTAGTATGCACTAATACTAGATATAGTAATTCTATCTGTTAGTGCAAAAGCTGAATCTGATGGAGCTTTTTTTTTTCTAGCTAACTTATTTTGGACTTTTTAAGTCCTGAAGTTAGAAAATTCACTCTAAATTTCAGGATGAGCTTCTTTACAAAGAAGTTCATATATTTGTTTTAAATTTTTAGATTGCTGTGCAAATATGATGCATGTATGATGAAAGTATGATTTTTGGAGTTTTAATTTCTTACTTCTCCCCCCCCTCTTTTTTTCATTCTTCTTTTTAGCAGCCTTTGTTTTATCTTTGGAAAATGCTCATGACAGACTGTAGCTCCTGCAGGCAACTCTCAGAAGATTAAAAGGCAAAAGACTTATTCAAGCTTTCAAAACTCTTTTTTTGTTATAAATAGATTCATTGCAACTTACGAAATTTAGATTAATTCTGAACAATTTATCAGCATACTGAAATGTAAAAGAATATCTATTAAATGGAAATGCCAAATACTCCTTCATTTACTATCTGATAAAGTATTAGAAATTTAATTAATTTCACGGAGATATGCAGAAGTGCATTATACCACCTTAATGGCTTAGCAGGGCCCTTTAGAAAATATTTTAAACAATTGTTGACTGAAAGAACCAAGAATATGGTCATTGTATTTTGAAAACATGATACTTGTGTGTGTGCATTGGGTTTGCTGAAAGGGAGTTTATTTTCCCTATAGCAACCCTGACAACGCTGTGCTTTACACTGGTAGCCAGAAAGGTGTTAATAACACTCCAGTGCTTTGGCTACTGCTTTGGCTACTCCTGCACTTTCTCCAACATTCCCCCTCACCAACTGGCCGGAGGTGGGCAAGATCTTGGGAGAGGACACAGCCAGGACAGCTGATCCAAACTGACCAAAGGGATATTCCATACCAAATGGCATTTGCTTTGCAATAAAAGCTGAGATAAAGGAGGTGGAAGGGGCAAGAGGCAGGGTATTCATTATTTACAGTGTTTGTCTTCCAGAGCAACCACTGCATCGGGATGTCACTTTCTGATGGGAACTACAGAATAAAATTCTGGGTTTTTTTTTCTTTGCTTGCTTGCACACATGTGCATGACCTTTCACTCTGCCTTATCTCAACATACAAATTGTTCTCCACCTTTTCTTCCCCCCATCTTGCTGAGGAGGGGAGTGATAGAGAAGCTAGGTGGGCTCCTGGCATCCAGCCAAGTTCAACCCACCAGAGTGTTTAGAAAGACAGATAAACATGTTAGGCATCTGAAGGTAGGGAATATGGTAGTATGCTTCCAGTTTAATATTGCATAATTTTAAACAACTTCAATGAACTAGCAAATACTAACCTTCTAGTTTGAGATTGTAATTTATTGAATGCCTCAGTAGCATTAGTCTGTTTAAGAATCACTGTAATATAGCATGTAATGAACGCTCACCACCTAGATTCTTCCCTTCCCATGTTGGAAAAAGTTTAATGGACTTATTTATGACTCATGAGAATCACCGAACGGACTTGGATGCAGTAGTTGATTAATGAAAGGTTTAAGAAAACATGGAAACTAACCTTCAGTAACCTATCCATTGAACACTTTAAAATATGCTGAGACACAACATGCGTCAAATTATTGGGGTTTTTTGGTAGAGTCTACGAATACTGCAGGAATTTTTATTTGCTATTGCCATAAAAGGAAGCAATGGATCAGTCTGATCTGATGAACTAGGTTGTCCTGTGTTGACCTACTGGGACACATCTGTTAGGACTGATGAAAACCTGTGTCAGATGGAAAAGACATGGTTGCAACTGCAGTATGTGACAGATTTTCCTCCCAGAGTATAAAGCATCTAATTTTAGCTTTGTTTATTCTTTTTTAAATTCTATTATTGGAGGGGCAGATGGGTGTTTAAGATGATTTTGGAGTACTTTGAGTCCTTTTGGCAACTTTAATCTGTCAAACAACCAGCATTCAGATGTACCAAACTGCTGGAGGAGTGGGGTTTTTCACTGAAATATGCTAAAATAACATGCTAGATGGCTGGATATTCTGCCGTGCAGGTGAGATGATCAGAGCCCTTAAATGTATTTTTTTTTGTAAAATCCAATGTATCATTGATTTGAAAGTTCAATGTCAAAAAATAAATTTTAACCACATATTAATTAAGGTTAAAGAGGCTGAAACATGATTTTTAAATTTTACCCTGTGGATGCAAGAACTAAAGTCAGCTCTAAATAGGCCGGAAGAATAATAGTAGAGAGCTGCACCCAATTTCCATTATAACTGTACTGACCATAGGTGAAATGCACCATAGGTGCATTTCAAAAAAATACAGTGTTTTGTTAAGCCCTTTTCTTAATGTAACAAAATTCCCCTTAATATCATCAGGGAATGCATTCATATGAAGCAAAGTCCATGTAAGAAACAGAAAGCAGAAATACAATGAATGAAGAATAAGCTGCAGCCATCCTGAGGAGTCACTGAATATTTTGTTAATTTAATTAAATAAATTAAATACATTATCAATTAGGTGGAATTGCTATTAGGAGGTAAATTCCTTGCAGAGAGACAATAATATTGTATCTCACACGTAACTGTGATGCTGTTGCTTCACAAATAACTACACATACAAGTCTACATTAAAATCAGATTTGCAAAAGCATTCTTCAGAAGTTAAAAAAAAACCAACATTAAAGTTGTCTTTAGAATTTTAGAAGGCACTTTCTATACATATGTTTTTAATTATTTTCCTCCTCTCTAATTTTTCTTTATTTAATGCACAGAGTACAAATCCTGATACTTTCTAGAAAAATATTCTATCATTGAACTAACAAAAAAAAAAGAGTGAAAAATAACTGAAAAAGGTGTCTTTTAAAAGAAAAAAACCCATCCCTAAATGCTGTTTAACAGGAAAAATAATGATTAATAGGAAGAAAATCAGGCTAGAAGGTAACAGGTATTAAAGTTATTCACACCTTTTCCTAATGTGGGTGACCCTTCTGCAATAGGAGTCCATTAGCCTAAAAAAGTTATAACTATCTTGTTTTTCTTTGCAGTCCGTATGGAATGAAGTCATTCAAATCTCATGTGTATGTACTTCATTCAACTGAGAGCATTCAATTAGGAAAAATATTCAGTCCAAGATTAACAGCACTTTTAATCACTCAATAACCCTCTTCACATGACTCACATCCTCTCTCTCAGAATTAATCACTAAGTTACATTAGGAGACATCAGCCTAGAGGTTTTTGAACTAACCACTAGGTTCCATCAATGTCTGTTACTATTGAGAGTGATAATCATTTGTGTTGTTAGATATGTGTCTGCAGCCTGATCAACTTGATAAAGGACAAGAATTAACAACATTAAGCAGCACCACATTGAAATACTGGAACATGCATTTTTTCACTGTTGCTGGAAATCTCTCATTTGTAGGATTACTTTAGCTCTGGAGTATTTGCTATCTGTGTTATCACTAGGAAGGTAAACATTATCTGCTACACCACGCACAACCTTGTGGCAACACACCTTTCATAGAGAAGTATTAGAACTTAAAGACCCACTGTCTTCACTGGAGCTGGTTGGAAACATTGTGCCAATAGAGCTTTGAGTACATGCAAGGACCTTGCTGTAGATTAGAAATTAAAGGAAACTCACCTCCCATGGAAAAAAAATCTCAAACTACAGAAAGTAGCTGTAAGAAAAGGAGGTGGAGACTATTATGCTACTTAGAAATGATGGTTCAATTTAAAAACAAAATAAATCATGAGAAATCAATTGCCAAGCAAGAATCATCTCATACCAGCAATGGTTTTGGTTAGCTCTTCATATTTTATATTTCTTTTCTGCATGTAGACTTCAGTGTATACTTGAAAATATCGGAACTTTTTTTCCCCAATCACCAATTTCAACTGTAAAGACCTTTTCTCCACAAGCAGTTGTCACTGGGCGCTTGTTCTCCTGCAACTCTAAAATCAGAGCTTCAGCCACATGCAATTACCTTGAGACATCTCTCTGAGTGCTGACTTAAGAGTTTTGTCCTCTTAGAAAGGCATATCACAATCTGCACCACGAGAAAAGAAACTACACATACTCATTTGAAATTCTTAGTTTGCTTTGTTCTGAACAAACAGCATGTACAGGTTTTTTGGTCCACACCGAAAGTTTCAAAAAAATGGTTCATTAAGTTAGGCCAAAAATATTTTTAAAAGCTGAAACACTTAGTTTCATTTTACCCCTTAAAACTCCTCACATGAAAAGAAGACTTTCCAAGCAAAAGAGATTTTCAAGACACCTAAAAGCCAAAGTATTTTGTTTCCAAAATTCTGGAGGAGTCTATTTGAAACCAAGCAACTTATTGAAACAAACATAAATGTGCTAAATATATTGTGTTAATAAATATTCCTTTTTCAAAAAAAACACAAACATTGTCAGTGTTGCACTAATATAGCTCTGCTTGTTAGTTCTATTGAGCATAGACATTTGCATTTGCAGTTTTGCTTGAAGCAGTAAGGAAAAGCATATTGCATTCCTTCCAAAAATTTAAGTGAATGTAGACCGAACACCTTTATTAATTTGGCAACTCATCCTGAGTTGTTTTTGATTACTTCTTATCTGTGAGCAACAATTACCAAAAAGACCATTTTCAGAAACTGGCAAAGTGAAAATAGCGTTACATTTATTCCACTGTTTCCTCTTAGAAGTGTTGCAAAAACAACTAACAAGAAGCTGAACCATTACTGGAAACTGTATTTCATTATTCTTCTCTCAACCTACTTCTTTGCTTTGAGGACAGCCTTTGAAATAGATAAAAATTATATGCTCAAAAATTATTAATAAAATTCCACATTATTTGCCCAAAGCCACATGAATTGGTGGGAGTACTAATATAACATCAGAATATGTAATTTCTTTATATATTTTTCTATAGAAATTAATTAGTTGATATGACAGATATATGGTCACATAATATTGTTAGTATTGTTGTTCTTGTGAAAACAGCAACAATACTGGTTACAGAAGTAGATATACCAGTAATATCAATATCACTGCCTTTTTATAGAATGTCCTAAAAGACAGACAAGGCACCTTTGAAGAAATATTGTACCTAATATAATTTCTGCTTTCACTTAACTCCTGTATCATATCAATATGACATAATAATCAGGTATGGAAGTTGTCTTCAGATATTTCTGCAGCCCAGAGTACATTTTTAGAGGTTTTCTTCTAAATAATGGGCTGTAGCTAAGACCTGTAGTTTGCTATTAACAATCACTTATTCCTATTAAAGGGGAAGGAAATAAGGAGGAGGCAAGGTGAGGGGTAGAGAGGTTTGCAGTGTCCTCCAAGGTAGGAATTCATCCTCTTTTACATGAGAGGCATGTAAGCTTTAGGGAGAACTGCAGAGAGTTGAGCTAGAGCAGAGTCAAAACCTGGTCTCCCTTGCTGAATGATTCCTATGCAAACGTAGGAGATATTGTTATTCTTTCCTTGCCCTGCACTGCGGTTGAGGAACATATTTGCTCCATAACCTCCAAGATTTTATTACAAATTGGTAATACCTTTACCTATATTTTAGGTCTCAATTGAGATTAAATGTTACAATTGAAATAACTCAACATCCTTTGAGTGCGTCAATGCACAAAATCAATGAATTTCAACACATAATTGTTAGAAATTTTCTGCCATACTTTGAAACCCTATTTTTGCTTTGATAGAATCAATTTCTTTATAAAAAGGTTTGGACTTATGAACTTGATCCTTCATAAACTTACAACACTGTTCCTACGATTGTCTTGAAAATATGGCACAGTAGAAAAGAAGATGGTCCCATTCAGCCCAGGTTTTAGGAAACAGAACTCTTCAGTAGTATAAAATGGTGAGTGGGAATAAACAGAAGCTCCACATCAATCAGACACTTCTTCTCTGTTTCTCTGGAGAGAGCGGGAATGTGCCCAGCCCAGAGAGACTGCAGCACTGCTCTGCAAACACCTAAAGGCTTATTGCACTGACAGCGACTTGAGGGATGGAAGGATGTTGCTACTCATCCATTTTTTGCACTCAGTCAGAACGTGTTTGTTTCAGCACAGAAGCCAAGGAGAGTGGAAAGTTTATTTTAATATCCAGAAACAAACTCCTATGCTCTGAATGGGTGCTAGTAGCGGGCAGTGGGTTGGAACAGACGGTACATGCAGAGGGTACACCATATATGCCAAGAGGCATAAAATTCAGTGTTATCAATATCCCAGGTCCTCAAAATGGAAAGAAAATATTCTCTGAACAAATCTGACCAGTCCTCTACCCCATATAGAAAATTCGTTCAGTGTAACTTGTCAAATGACAAAATGCAGCAAGTACTGTTTCTTTCCTTATTTTTTTTCACTGAAACAACTCTTAGATGCAAAATCCAAAAAGGGTTAAGGACCAGTTTAGGAGCACATAAATGCTTTTCCTAGGGCTTACAGTTTCAGACATTAGTTCATCAGAATTAAATCAAGTCCTTACAGTCTGATCTGATGAGAAACTTGCATGTTTTAAAGGATCAGTTTTAATTTCTGAGGCGAACATTAACTATGCATCAACTACTCTCTGTGGAATAGTTTCAAATACGTGATAAAGCAGTAAGCATGCCTCATGCCACTGAATGAAACATAAGAGGGTCATAACTGTAAACTTACTCCGGACAGTAACAAAGACGTTCTAAAAAGAAGTGATCATAATGTGCATTAAGTGAAAGTAAAACACATAATAAAAATAACCTATCATGTTCATATTCTTAATTGCAACATGATGCAATATAAAGTGAGTTCCACAATTTACATATATTCATGTTTTTCATAATGTTTGTAGGCAATTAAAAGTAAAAGTGGTCCAGCTTTTGGTCTAATTTACACTTTTGTAATCCAGATTAATTTAAGCACGTAGAATCAGACTGATGAAAAAAATTAGATGTTGAGGAAGAATATGATCTTTTATTGTGTGACTCCTTAAATTAAATTTCTTTAACACTTCTTAAAAAAACATGAGCTAGTTTGCAAATACAAGAAAATGAAACTCTTAAAATTTTAGTTTCATTATTTCATCTCATAATGGTTTGGTTCTTTCATTGTCTTACAAACTTTATATCAAGACTTGAAATAAAAGGAGGAAAGGAAGAAAAGGTATTCCTAAAATCTTTCTTGATCAATACTTTTTTGTAAAAATACAGGTTTTCCACCTACCAGTTTACTTATCATTCTGTAATATGAGAACAAGCAAAAAATAACCATAAGTAGTTCTTATTTGATATTCAAATACAAAACAAGGACTCTTTCCTACAAATTATTTCAAAGTATGCTATGACAGGGCTATTGTACTTACTTTAAATCTTGAAAGGCAGTCATAACATTCATTCTTTCTGGAAAGTA
Source organism: Oxyruncus cristatus (assembly GCA_013399855.1). Classification (NCBI taxonomy): domain Eukaryota; kingdom Metazoa; phylum Chordata; class Aves; order Passeriformes; family Cotingidae; genus Oxyruncus; species Oxyruncus cristatus. The sequence continues at coordinate 552,805 of VXAY01006841.1, read as the reverse complement.
ATAAACATAGCTCACAAGATTTTAGTTCAGATTACTTGCCTTTCAAAATTGAATCTTCTGCTTTTTTAGAATCAACTGCTTCTTTTTTCTTGAAAAATACGGAATCCTGAAGGCGTATTTATTACATACGTTACATAAAATTGTACAGCTACCACTAAATAACGTTCTTAGTGCTTAAGCACTAGGATACTAAATTTTTTTTTATTTTTAGAAGGTACAGCTTGATTTATACGTAATTCCTGTCTTTTCAATAATACTCTAGAGACCCCATGATTTCTACTAGCTGTACATATTATTTCTTTTGCCACTAGAGACAATTATTTTATGCCACGCATAGCCGACCTTTTATGGTTTTGTTTGTTTTATTGCTTTCATCTTATAGCATTATCATTACCATCTAACCTAATTTAAATGCACAGATCCATTTTTGGACAACATGAGTAAAAAATATGCAAGTTTTCAAATGCCAAAGTCTGTAAATAATCACTACAGAAATTTAGGGGATGTTTTTTGCTAGAGGAATGCACGCTGCTTTCATTTCCTATTCTCTTTCATCCTACTAGCATTTGCTTTGAAAATCCATGTTTCCAGGCAATAACAAGGGCATAAAGTTATTTTCTGCAAATTGTGCAGTTCTAGGAATCTTTGTTTCTCTTAAGCATCACAAGCATCTCTGCCAAAGTGGTTGTATAAGCATTTTCCAATTACACATCGAAGTATTAAGCAGTTCTAATACATGCAAAGGCCACAATGCTCTGTACACTTATGCTAGGTCTTCCCCATCAGCTTCTTATTTGACACATACCCATTCAACACGGTTAGAAAAGGAGCAAGAAGCCCCTTAAACAGGTAGGTACAGAACAGAGGAGGAAAAAAAATGGAAGGGGGGAAGCATTTTAGTTCTCAAATAAGATTTACAGCTATTTATAGCAAGCCCAGAGTTCTGTGCTGTGTTCAGCTGTAATAGCTGCTGGACTGAAATGCTACATTTGACTCCCTTGCTTTTCCTGCCTTCAAGCAAGCTTCCCACAATTCTCCTGAGCTCAATGCTCAAAAAAGACGGAACCTCTATGTAAAAAGACTTTTAATCTTTTTGAAAATTCCCCTTCCTTCTGTAGCCTCCATTTCTCCTGTTCTCACCAAGACAACTCTGTAATTCAGTATTGCCTGCGGGATGATTTGCATAACACTTTTGGGCTGCATTTCCTCTTCAGTTTGATCAAAGAGGAAGGCAAAGTGGGTCTGGGTCAGTTTGAGCTGTGACCAAAGCAGGTCCTTCAGAGGCAGCTGCTGGAGCTTCTTGGAAGGGACTTGTAAAAGAAGAAGCAACTTCAGCTGCACCCCAGGAACCATCTCATAGCTTCCCATGGAGAAGACGATTTTACCTTTTACCCGTTTGTTGCAGCATGAATGGATGGAACATCTGGTATCTGCACTGCACAGCTAGTGCATTTAAATCCTATAACTAGGTGCACCGTGCACCAAAAGGGCAGATACAGCCAGATTGTACGTTAAAATGTGATATGACATAAGTAGAATCAATGTAACACATCAGTATGTAGAGTATCCTCCTCTCCCACTGTACTACTTTAGCAAAAGGGAAACTTTTGAGAGAAAAATCAGTTAAACACAACTTGCTTAAGGTTGTGTAATCTAACAAATGTTTTATCAGCTTTTTAGAAACTACTGCCTTTAACCTAAATGTTTCCTTTTCTGCAGAAGAAAAATGAATAGTTTGAGTTGTAGAAATATGTGATACTGGTGTCTTTCCTTTCACCCTCTAAATACTTATCTATAACTCTACATATTTTAACTATAGCACTCTACTTTTCCACCTGTTATCTTGCCTTTCATGTCCTTGGAAAAATGCTAATCACTCTTTCAGCTCACAAGTATGCTGCTGAAGTCAATGACAACCGGACTGTTTTCCTTGCTAACTGATAAGCTTGTCTGTTTTACTAGGTATTTCAGAATTTATAGCATAGATTTTGTCTTTGTAAATTAAGAATTCAAAAATACATTTGTGTATTTTCATGTCAGCTGATGACCTTCCTTGTTTCTCCTCAGTACACAGTCAGCCCATTGCAGGGAGTACAATCAGGAGAAGCTGTTGAGCTGATGTTCTATCTTGATTATAAGTTCTACATCTGTGCTTGTTTTGGCTGGGGTAGAGTTACTTTTTTTCACGGTAGCTGGTAGGCGGTGATGTTTTTGCTCATATGTATCCAGATTAGACATATCCTCTTGCTTTTAAAAGGTGATTTTTTTTTCATTTAACTTAACATATAATTTAGTTGATAAAACATGATTATTTTGATCTTTGGTTTGCCATGAATACATAACCACTGTACATATCTAAATAATTACCAGCAATTCAATGACATCAAGTTTAAATAAATTACTTCACCTGAAAAGTGCAATATTTTTCATAAATGCTATATGAATATTTAATATTTTTATAATTCTGTAATGTTTTACATTTCTTTGTACTGTGTATTACACAAAACTATGAGCTATAAGAAAATTAATGTTAGGACAAAATATTTCAAACAAGATGGATCAGTGAAAGACATCTAACAAAGTATCACTTTGACTTTATTCCTTCCTATGTTAGTTTTCTCCTTTGCTCTTGACATTTATGTTTTCAGTATAGTCACTCTATCTTTTGTCTGATAAAAGTGACTAAAGATAGTCACTCTATCTGTCACTTCTCTTTCCTTCCTCAGTCTTTTATTTCTTGCTGCACCTAGTCTTCCCTACTATTTTTAATTACTCTGCTCCTGTGGTTTTTTCAACCATCATTTGGGCTCAGCAAAAGTGCAAAACGATCTCACACAGCTGCAAGAAAGAGCTGCAGGAAAAAGAATAACATTTTTCTCAGTCTTCCCTAATGAATCTGAGGCTTTTTCAAGTGAAAATAGTTCAAGAAATGATTTGCTGAAATTTACTAGTTTAACAGGGAAAACTTGCATCTATCTGCTATTTAAGCAGTAATGTGCTTCAGAAATAATTCAGCCAGGCAGTCCAATTAGGGTACCCACACTGGTGAATACGGTATTGAAATTGCAGAGATAGAGACTATCTCTGGCTTAGTAAAGATTGGTTTTATTCTTTCTTGGGTGCATATTCTTACTGCTTCTCATAGGTGCAAATTCCAAGGGACATAACCATGAATGCAAAAAGTCAGTGAATTCTTCTTGGTCACCACTTAAAAGTATTAGTTACATGTTGAACTAAAACAGTGACAAACCATTGTTGTAGGAACACTAGCTATAAAAAAGGAGGACAAAGTTTCATAAGACGTTGTATGTTATCATTTATTTATTATATGCCCTGATTTTTATGTACTATATAGTTTAAAATGGAAATATTTTCTTACAGAAGAAGTTTTCTCAGATAAACTTTGCCTCAAAGGATAGGTTCAGAATGTTTCAAGTGCAGAAGCATGTTATTCCAGTTTGGATACTATTTAAAAAAATAACCAAAAACATCCCCTTTATCTACCCAAAACTGTGCTTTGAACAGAATCTTTCAGTTTCACAAGTAATTCTGAGAAAACCTAGCAAGTATTTTCAAAAGTTTATTTTTAATAATTGTATTGGTCTTAATACCCAGCAGTCTGGAAAAATGTTGGAATCCCTATATGTACTGTTTATCAGACAGGAAACAGTTTCTGCTCTCAGTAGAGGATAGAGCACAGAGACGAAAAAAGTCCCTGGACAGGACATAAAGTCAGGTGAAGTACAGTATATTCAGTGTAAACTAATTTAGCAACTTAGAACCATCTTCAATAATGACATTTAAGCTTCCAAGCCTATATACAATTCAGTATAAGGACATACTCTGAGAAATGTAAAATCACGTATGACTTCACAGAGGATTATTTTTCTATATCCTGGAAAGACTGGAGAAAAGCATATTTACAAAAAGGATATGAATTTCATGCATTTTGACATGGCAAGATAATTGTCATTTTAAAGAATTCTTCATGCTGGTATTTCAGTATTTACAATAAGGTGTATGGGAGCTGTGGAGTAGCCATTTTACATACAAAATATTCCTTAATTTCACAGGAAAAATGAAACATAATTTCAAAGAAAATAAACGTAGGAAATGTTTTCTGTTCTATTTCACAGAAGAGGCTATCTGAATCTTGACATTAATAAAATAATCAACTTCCATTTTTATCTATGCATGTTTCAGAGCTGACTGATGTGGCTGACACTCCTGAAGGACAAAATACCATCCAGAGGGACCTGAACAAGCTCGAGAAGATGTTTAATAAGACCCAGTGCAAGATGCTGCACCTGGGTTGGGTCAACCCTTGGTATCAATACAGGCTGAGGGATGGACAGAGAGAGAGCAGCCCTGCTGAGAAAGACTTTGAGATGCTGGTGAATGAGAGATTGGACATGAGCCATCAATGTGCACTGGCAGTCTAGAAGGCCAACCACATTCTGGACTGCATCAAAAGAAGCAATTCTGCCCTCTGCTCTCATGAGATCCCCACCTGGAGTGCTGCATCAAGCTCTGAGGCTGCCAACACAAGAAAGGAGATTGGCCTGTTGAATTGTGCCTAGAAAAGGGCCACAAAGATGATCAGAGTGGTGGAACATTCCCATGAGGAATACCTGAGAGATCTGGGTTCAGCCCGGAGAATAGAAGGCTCTGGGCAGATTTTACTCTTGCCTTTCAGTAATTTAAGATAGGGGTCAAAAGATGGGGACAGACTTTTAGTAGGGCCTGTTATGATAGAACAAGGGGTAATGGTTTTAAACTAAGAGAAGGCAGAATCAAATTATCTGTAAGGAAGAAATTCTTTACCATGAGGATGGTGAGACACGGAGCAGGTTACCCAGAGAGATGGTAGATGCCCCATCCCTGGAAACGTTTAAGATCAGGTTGGACAGGCCTCTGAGCAACCCGACCTAGGTGGAAGATGACCCCTGCTCATTGCAGGAGGACTGGACTAGATGACGTTTAAAGGTCCCTTCCAACCCAAACTATTCTATGATTTTAATAAAGCAACTCCAACAGATTTCCTAAATTAAATTAAATAAAAAATTGTTTATAATTGCATATATTTAAATGAATAGTACAAAAGAAAAATACAACTAAAATACTTCAAATTAACTTGCTTGGTGCTCTTTTTGTTATAGTACTCGCTATAAAAGGAAAATGAAATGACATAATAAAGTGTTAGCATGTAAAATGTCTTAATCAAATGGCTTGTAAATTGCTAGGTGTCATATATGACAATATATATCTTTGGAGTTATATTTTTCACATCTTTAATAAACCTTCTCTGAAAATGAGACATGATCATAAATTACAGTAAAAGCACAAAATCCAACGTGATATTACTTCTTTCAGTAACATATCAACATTACATTTCACGTGACTAAACTTCCTTCTCCCAGCTGTCCTACAAAATGAGGCATACCACCATCTCTCAATTTCTCAGAGTCATAATCATGTACATTTCAGTGGAAATTTATTGAAATAACTTTAATTGTGAAGTATATATTTCTGAGTATTAGCTAACTGAGACCAATGTACGCAGACACATATGTTCTACTTTTCTCAACAAACAATTCCAAGCATCTCTCTTCCCCTTGCTAGCTTACTTCACTACTTGAGGATGAAGGCACACACTACCAGACTCAGTTAAATGAGACGCCTGAATCCCAACATATTCAAGATATTGAAAATAAGTTGTCAAAACTCCAGAAAAAATACTTCTTTTATTATCTTATATGATAAAAATAATACATTTGCTTAAAATCTTAGCACACAAGATAATCCCCAGACATTTTTTGCTTGTGTGATCTGTGGACTAATCAATTACAGTACATAATATCCTAACCTCATGAGATCTGATTTCATGAAAGAATTTCTGAGTTCTAAAATCAGCTCATATGAGCACATGTTTACCAAGCAGTTCAGAGCATTTACTAAAGTAAAAAGAAACTATTTGCACATTACATAAATAACTGTCCTTCCTCTCAACATAGTTTACAAGTACTTGAAGTTCCTATTGTACTTTTTTCTCACAATGAAAACTTTTCTAGCTTTACTTTCCTCTGAGTAAAGTCTAGTGAAGATCCAAGTTTATTTTTCATTTAGCTAATTCTGGAAGTATCACAGGAATCATCTTGAGTACCCAATGCAACAGAATGACCTTAGCCATTTATGTTCAGTATTGGTTTTGCCGTGACTGAGATGCAGTTGCAATCAGGACAGAACAGCTGTAAGAGAGCACAAGTCTTTGTCTAGAACATGATCTTGGTCATACTAAAGCTAGTCCCTAAATCAGGAGGCAATTAGCACAAACTTCCACATCTCCTTTCCTCTTTGATAAGTGTGCCTCTGACAAGGATAACCATGGCAGCACTAGCATTTCTTCAAACAAAGGACTAAAGCAGATGTGATTTGACATGCATGTTTTCCCAATATGTGAGGCTGATCAACTTCAATAAAACAATTACAGAGAATGCTGTTGCCTCTGAAATAGTTGTCTACTTCTCCAACCTTTCCTTAGGTAATCATGGCATTCTTCTGTTATACTATCTCTACTTGATCTGGGTATTGCAGGGGTGCCCCCCCTTAGAGCTTCCTGCAGGTGGGCTATAACTATATCACCAACAATTAGTTTGCCTGTCATTGACCTGAAGTCATAGCAAAATTCACTCAGAGAGCATCAAGCAGACTGGTATGTGACCTAAAACAGTATAGGGCATTTCTCCTTAAGAAGTTAGGATTATGACTCTAAGGATAAAAAAATAAAACAATAAAACAGGAATGCAAAATTCCGACTTTACACTACTGGGAACTTGCCTAAGGCTTCAGTCAGAGGCAAGTACCAGTATTTGTTGCATAAAAACACATTTTTATCTTTAACCTCCAGGAAGCATCTCTTGTGCAAGTTTAATTAAAGAAAAACACATCAATATGTTGTTGCAGCCATATAGCAATATTAATCAGACATTTACTCTTTCGGCATATACAATGTTGGCTTCTCAAAAGAATAATCTTTCACTCTCCCACAGGCCCACATTGGAGGGAATATTTTCCAGTTTTCATAGTCTACTTATAGATGGAAATTGTATTTTCATTTTTCTCTTCTGCGAAGAAAGGAATATTACTCTAACAAAATATAAGCTGTGTATCTTTCTTCTAGCAATAACAACGAAATAAGCAGAAACTGAAAATCTAAAGTTGTTGCAATTTTGTCAGACTGGTCAGTGGAAAAGCAAGGACTGTGTTTCTTTGCTTATGTCATTGTTTAAGTTCAGCTGGCAACTAAGCACCACATAGTTGCTCACTCGCCTGCCCCTCCACTCAGTGGAATGGGGAGAAGAATTAAAAGTTAAACTTGTAGGTTGAGACAACAATAGTTCAATAATTGAAACAAATTAAATAATAATAACAATAAATAATAGTATTAATAATAATGATTAAAAAGTAAAACGCAAGGAAAAACAAGTGATGCACAATACAACTGCTCATCACTCACTGACCGACGCCACACCCTGTTCCTGAACTGCAACTGGACCCCCTTCAAGGTAACTCCCCAGTTTATATACTGAGCATGACATTCTATGGTATGGAATATCCCTTTGGCCAGTTCACGTCACCTGTCCTGGCTGTGCCCCGCCTCAGGTTTTTTTTGTGCATCTCCTCACTGGTAGAGCATGAGACAGTGAAAAAAAAAAAGTCCTTGACTTAGGGTAAACACTACTTAGCAACAAGCAAAACATCAGTGTGTTATTATAATGAATCCAAAACACCGCACTGTACCAGCTACTGTGAAGAAATTAACTCTATCCCAGACAAAACCAGGACTGCTTACTTATAAGTAACTAATGAATTAAAGCACCACAGTATCTTCTTACTTAATCTGTTTATTTTCCTTATTCAGATAAGAGCTGACAGTGTCAGTGGTGTACTGCATCTTGAGTTTAATCTGAGCAGTACTTATTTGTCAAAGACTCTTCCCAGCTGACAGAACTGTGAAAAATGCAATTATACAAAGCTGATAGATTATTTCTTTCAAGAAGCAGAAACTGCCACATTTATTCACACTGCATGTAGAAGCCTGCACACAATTTTGTCAAAATGTGAAGATATTACGGACAGACATTGGCAGAAATATTTTCAGGTTTTTAGTGTGTCCATATTTAGTGTGTGCCTGTATCACCAATACAGCTTAGAAAGCATAAAAAAATAATGTATTCAAACAGAGTATGTTAACTTCTCTTCTTAAAAAGGACTGTAATTAAGTTTTCCTCTTTACCTGATTGATGTTATCTTCAAGTATTATCTTTATGGTCTCATCTCTCTTCCCTCAGCAAAAACGATGCTAACACATACACTGAGAGGACTAAAAAGGAAGCAGAGGGGAATACGGGATGACCCACATAAAAAGCTACTGATGTTGATAAGAGCTTAAGTCTCTGCAAAATTTCTTTTTTTTTTCCCCTTTTCCACTTCTACCAGCTGCAACACAAAGAAGAGAGCATGACCTTCACAAATCAAGTGACCCCATAACTACTAAAAAGATAAAACCTCTCTCTTATAATGAAAGTGTCCCACAGAAAGATGAACCACTTGTCTACTCACAGGACAGAGTAGGACTTCTTTCCAGCCACAGAGCAAAATGAACTTCCAGTCTCTGGGATTGAAAACTTGGACCTGAAAATAGGAATGAACAGTCTCATAATGTCCCAGGAGGATCCCAAGAACATGATTTATTCTGCTGCCAGGTGAATCTCTCCTAATTGATCTCAAAAACTAGCTTCTATGCAACTAAAAGATAAAGAAAAATCTCTTTCTTACAATGTAAAATAATAAAAGGTGCTGTAACAATGGAATATATAAATTCATTTATGCATACACATATACAGAGAGAATATATTTGAATGCAAACTTAAAAGTTGACATTTAAGATGGAAAATACAGTATACAGATGTGTTTTTTCCTGCAATTAAAGCCATGCGAAAGCCATGCTAAAGTGCTGAAAGAAATATTAAGCAAAATAAGGTTTTGTTATTCTGGATTTTCTTTAAACATCTTCATCTAAAGTTAGATTTGCAGTCTGGGGGGTGAGAAACAATATTTGCTTCTTTTATTTCCAGAGCTAAAGTTGGAAAATTGTGATTAATTTTGTATCAAAAAGCAAGACAAAGGTAGCTAAAAAGTACAACTGCAGAAAGTTTAACCTGAAAATTCAAGATCTGAAGCTGAATATTTTTGCAGAGCTGTTAGTGTAACATTCTGGCTCATATCCATCACTAATATCAGACAGATAGAAAAGCAGATACACTTGACATGTGGTTAATAGAAAGTCTTTAATTGCTGTCACAGAGAAGTCCCCAGGGAGCAGAAAATTCCATATTTTCCCCTCTCAATGGCTAAAAAGTTTTCAATGGTTGCAGAATGATTGCACTGTAATAGGTGGGGATTATCCAAAACCCTAATAAATGGCTCTGTTTCTCTTCTAAGTAGAGATTTTAATGTTTAAGTTGGAGATATGCTGGCCAGATCCAGGCATAGATGTGTTCTTACAGTGCCAGAGGCCTCATGTGGAAGATAGTGACAAAGCCCTATTGACTTTAGCAGCAAAGCCCACTTCTCTCTTGCATTATAGCCCAAGCCAAATATAATTTGTGTCTGCTTTTCCCACCTCCTCCTTCTCCATCAGTACCACTCCCCAGCCAGCACCTGATGTGTTGTTTCACCAGTGGGCACTCAGCCTTTACCATCAATAACCAGTTGCCTGAGCACTTGGCAGCTGCTATTACCCTTTAGGGACTGAAGTGGTGTCTCAACCATCGAGTAGCATATTTGCATCCCTAATTATTAACTTACTCTAGTGCCACGGCAGTGTTGGTTCCTGAGCTTCTAAATTAAAATCTTGATTTAATTTTCATTTTGTTGAGAGCCTATGGCAACAAACAAACACAAATGATGAAGCTACTTACTGGATGGATATGAAGCCTTGGGTTTTTTTGGTTTTTTTTTTTTTTTTGTTTGTTTTGGTTTGGTTTGGGGTTTTTTTGTTGTTGTTTTTTTGTGGGTTTTTTGTTGTTTTGGGTTTTCTTGGTTTTGTTTTTTTTTGTTGTTGTTTTTGTTTTGGTTGTTTGTTTTTTTTAATTTATTTATTTTTCAAAGGTACCACCATTTGGAGCAGCATCAGAACTCAAATGAAATTCCACCAAACTTCCATTAAGCAGTGGAATCTGGAGGTATTCAAACACCTCAACCAAGCAAGACAGTTTCACATGCTCATACTTATAGGAGCAGTGAAGGAAGAAGAAAATATTAAAGCAATAATATTGTGGTCCTGAGCTAACCAGAGTCAAGATTAGTGTTTGTGTGTGAAAAGAATCACAAGGTCAAGCTGGAAAGCTGTTTGAAGCATGTCTGTTCAATCACATGGATGTGTGTGGTATGTGAGAGATAAGACAACATCTGCCTGACTGGAAAGAGCTCGTACCCAGGCTCTGTAGAGAGGCTGTAGAAGTAATGAAGTTACAAGAGAGCTCTGCCTGGACAAAAGTCTGTCCCGCTTGAATTCACTCACCAAAAATGGTGAAGTGTGAGGACCCTTTTTCCAGCAATCGTGCCCCATGTGCCACACATACTGACACAGACTAACACACAAACCCTTTGACCAAGGGAAAGCCTGCAAAGAAAGCTGCTTAAGAAGTGAAAAATGCTGTAAATCAACACCATCAGAGCAAAGTTTGCCCTGTTTGCTATTCAGAAATGACAAGTATATTCCATCTGTAGAATTTTTGACATGCCTGCAGAGCTTGGCACCAGAATTGAAGCATTAAAATCTATTTCAAAGCTGTTGCATGAGTGTAAAGAGGATTCTCTAGAAATGCCAAGATCGCACCACAGGCTAGCACAGGAGGTGGCATAATCAACACTCATCCACAGATTTCAAAGATAGCCACCAAAGAACAAACAAGTATTAGCTTTCAAACTACGTACTGGGGGTGCTCTCCAGAGCAGTCAGAGTCAGTCTCTCTGTTTCATTCCCATTTTTCCCCAGGCAGTGCTCAAGACCTCACAGCTCTCTCAATGTTCTCAAGACCTCCCCAGAGCTCTCTCATTGTAGTCCAGCCTTCTTAAGCAAGACTGACACATCTCTCTATCTCACTGCATCTCTGTTTCCATATTCAATCTGCTTGCCATCACCCAGATTTGTCTCGCAAGGCTTTTCTTTCCCCTTGCCTCCCTCAACTCCCCAAGGCTGTGTCTACGTGAGAAAATAGAAGATCCGTCCGGTGAATCCGACCTGAAAGTCCATGTTATGCACATTTCATATCTAGTTACACTGCTGAAGAAAGCAGGTGATTCCAAATGAAATCATGCATCTCCTGATGTGAAATCTGTAATCTTCACTTCACTTGGATTTTCTATACTGTAAAGCAGTCATTTACCATGAAGTGCTTTTGACTAGAAATCACACCACCAGCACACCACCATACTGAAATTATGTCCCTTTGCATGCTTTTGAAATACATTTTAGTATTTGTTCTATAGGGTTTTTTGGTTTATTAAAAGCACAGTAATGTTTGCTACTTACAAAGTTGAGAACGTCCCGAGAAAAATATAAGTTTTGACCAGTTTATTTTATGGGGTTTTTTAATGTGGGAAAGAGGCCTTAGGTGACAGAAGATCTGAATAAAAAAGAGTAAATTTTTTTAGAAGTGTCATACAGAGAAAATGTCATTGTATTTTCCCAGAGAATATTTACACACATGAAAAAATAGGTCAGTATTAGCTTATGATTCCAACTCAGTTTTATTCTTAAATATGTCTGTCATTGGTAATGCATCTCCTTTTGTGTTCCTGTCAGACCTTTCCCATTTCAGCCTTATATGAAAGGAAAAAAATAAAAAAAACAAAAACAAAACGCACCTGTTTTTCCATTCTTGAGTTTAATCATTTTTCCTCACTGTCTACTTCAATCTCCCTGCTGCCTCTCTAGTAGCCTTCATATCTCCACAGCAACACTGTTTTTTTATTTCCTATGCAAGTTCCTCAACAAAAGACTATGAAGAAAAATAGGTACCATACAGATTAACAAGGTTACCCCTTATCTCTGACTGTTACGTTTAAGAAAATTTATAATAAAGATAGCACAAATCTCACATCCCTACCTCCCTACATCATGCGGGAGGTTCACATGTAAAATTTTGAGAAAGTCTGGGTTAGAATTTTCACGTATCATATGATTAGTGCATAATTTAAAGCTTGATATGCCCAAATAGTTGTAAGGCTTTGCATTTTATATTCTAAATAAGGTATTGATCGTTCAGGAGGTTTGGGTTCTAAGCCTAACAAGACTGAAATAAGACTGATGTAGTATTTGGTTTACTATACATGTTTTTCTCTTGAAAATCAACACATCTGCTGAAGTGTATGAATGGACATACATATTTCTATGATCTGTCCATCATATCTTAAGATATGCAGTCCTTATATACCTGTGTTGCATTGCTCCAAAATCATTGTGTTTTCAAGAAAATACGAAAACAATATTTTCTCCAACAGATGTAGCCTTTTCCCTACTTTTTTATGCCTGTATAATTAAACAAATCATGCACTACACTGCAATAATGATTCCCAGGAAGCTAGAAGATTGGAATAGATGTTTCTGTCAACTTGCAACACCTACAAAGCAGATGAGGGCCTTCTATTGTGTGTTGCATAAATACAATTTTCAGCTAATAATTCTGCTAAGTACAATTTCAAAGGAAATGTCAAAGAAATTTAATTTCAAGGAAAATTATGAACATGCTTTATTTGCACATTTTTTAAAGGATAGCATATTTATTTACATATTTCAGAGGATTTAAAAAAAAAAAAATCCATGTCCTATTTTGACATTTGGGCAACTTGTCAATATCACTTCAACAAAGTTTTTGAGAACCAAGTAAAATGAGGTCAAAGGGGAGGAAAAAAAATTGATGCAGCTATCTAACCATCACTCAGCCCATTCTCCAACTAGAGACTGCTGAGGAAAGATGAAAAGAAAGTTTGATGAGAGCTAACCAGAGTATGGACCCCACATTTTTCTCTAAATTTCAGTGATAAAACCTATCACTCAGACCTCCAGAAGAGGGTGTTTCACTGTTGTTCAGTTACTCTGTACTTTTATACATACATATATACACTCACATGTATACATACACACTCTTTTCTCACCCTTCTCCCATACATTTCAAACAAACAACTCCACTTTGCAGATCCACTGAGAAGTACTTAAGTATAACTTAAAGGTTATATGGTTACACATTCAAGAGCAAGGAGGCACACCAAAGTAAAGGTTAAACTTTTAGGTTTATAGTATAGTGGCTCTCTCATTATTGCTCTTCATAGTCCCATAAAGATACAATACAACTGATACCTTCCAGTTCTTTAGAGGCAAAGAAATAATTAACCATTTCTAAATCTTAGTTTTTAAATCCTTTTACATTAAAATCAAGATATTAAAATTTAGTTAATAGATTAACAAAACTGAGATATTAACAGTTTGCCAAGGAACTCCAGATCATTGCTATCCAAGGTACCTAAAAGAATTCTATAGGGAAAAAGAAAAAAAGAAAAAAAAGAAAAAAAACTCTTGTTCTTTCACAGATAATAATTCTATATGAATTGTCTGTGAATGCTGGCACTGAAGTGAGTGAGATGTAAATGCTACTCTCAGCAATTAAACTAAAAAGAGTTAAATAGGTGTTCTAAAGTTACTGAAGCATAACTCAAGTAAGTAATTAAGGCACAAAAATGCTACTTCAAATTTATGATAAGCACAGCTCACATCTATAGGAATATGTTCTTTTGGGATCCTTTTTTTCCAGTTCTGTTTCTTGGACAAGGAGCATAAGAACAATTAATTATTTTTTGCTTCTTTGTTCTGCAGTGATAAACCAGACTGTCAACTGCTTATTCCACCACTTGTTCAGAATGCAGAATATGCAAGATTTTAGGTCTTATCCCTGCTAAAGCTGTCTCTCCTTCTATCCCATCTGCTGTGGAAATAAATGTAGAAAGGTTTTAGTTAATATTTTTAAAGACTGTTTTCAGAAGGCAGGTGTCATTTTAATGGCAGGGATGGGGTTTTTATGGGTTAAGTTCTCTTGACTCAATTGAATCTCATCTCTTTCCTGTTTAGATATTAGCTAAAGCAACTTTAACATAATCAGGCTATAAATTCTAAATATTTATGCTTATATATTGTAAACAGAAAAAGAGACAATGGCCTACTAAAACCAAAAAAGCTCTACTCGCAGCTCAAGATTTTTCAGCTTTGATACTGATTTATTCAGAAACATGGGCTACCTTGTTTTCCAAAGGTGTAAGAATACAGAACTGCACAGCAGGAAACATAAATTAAAGCTCAGGCCACGGCATGATATATTGCCATTTATTTATTGGTATAAACACTACTATAAGCACATCCAAAGCATTTATCTACTGTCAAGTTTTACCCAACTGCTGCATAACTGCCTGCAGCTATGGTAACATGGTACTCAACAGCTCTGGCACATCAAATGGGCAGAGTCAAAGGAAACTGGAAGATCTCCAAAGCCCAGGGTATGGTCTGGCAGTGATTTATTAAACATATTTATTTGTCCTGAAGGGGATTTATTAAAATTTATTGTTTCCTCTGGGGTAACACATACCCAAATTTAAGTACTGACTGAGGTGTTATCTTCAAAACTTATTCTTTATAAAGACCTCAGTGGTCTTCAGTTATTCCATGGCTACTTCCTAAAGGCAAGGGGCACTTAAAGGCAACAGAAGCAACACAGTCGAAAACTGGTGAAAACAGAGTAACCAAATTAACTTTAATAAAGGTGTATAAATCAAGGGCATTCATAAGAAAAAGTCAATTACATTTCTTAAACTTCAGAAGAAAACACAGAGCACATTTTATCTGGAGGAAAATGGGATAAAAGATATTCAGAGCTGGGAAACAGAGAGGTAACAGACATTCAGGCTACTTTGACATAACAGTGTCACAGAGTCTAAGATCATTGGGCATGTTATTTTCCTTAGCTTTCAAGGCCAAAATTAGCCTATCTCTTTCAAGAATCTCAAGGAAAAGATGAAAATGAATTGTTATTAAATATAATTTGGAATTGTTACACTTCTTTATGATTCTTTTTGTTGATCACATTTTCCACCATCCACCTCTGTAATCAAAGATTTCTTTCACTTTCTTAGAAACCTGTTGTGTTGTAACATTAATCTTGCCTAGTTTTAAAAGTGATTCCAGATGAAGTTAACTAATAACAGAGGATTTTTTTCTTCATAACTTTTTAAATTCCACAAAACTGTGTGTACACAAACCTGAGAACAAATTTGTAAGACCAAGGTATTGGGGTAAGCCTCTTTTGAACTTCCAGTGTCAGCACTGTGACAGATTTTGAGGAAAAGCCCTTCCCTACCCAGCAGGCACAGACAAGCAACTCTCTGTCAAGAAACAGAAGCAGAAATACAGTTGGATGCTCTGAATATTTACCAAGATCATCACTCGAATCAAAAACGGAGCACAAAATAGACAAATGAAGGCATGGAAGTGACTCTTTTGGTGCTGAGATTCACCTCAAGACATAAATCAAAGCTGAAGTGCAAAAAAACATTACCACTTCACAACTTGCTTCCAAAATTGTCTTGCTTCTGTCACAGGTTTGCCTACTCTAGGAAGTGCTTGGAGACTGCCAAAAATAAAGTCCCAATTCTTAGCTCTTTTCTTGGGACAAGTAGGATTAATCATTCAGTCTTCGAAAACTGATCAGAGAGAGGCTAAGTAGGATTAAGAGATACTGGAAAGAAAACAATCCAAAGGAAACTTTTAGCTTTGCTATATTTTGACTTAAAAGGAAGTCAAATAATACCACTTCAGACTGAAGGAGGGAGATATGGGGGTATCTGGCCCATATAATTTGAATATTTAAGCAGGTTATCTTTGTCCCTTAATACTTCTGAACTGCATATGTATAAAGATCTGCCCTGAGAAACCTTTGGTTAGAACTTAGTTTTCAGTTCTGAAGTCTACATTTAAACAAGCATATGTAGGAAACAGCAACTTAGTCATACAACAACAATAAAGCAAAGGCAGTACCCATCAATTTATCCAGGGTTACAGAACTGGGAGCTGCATAGTAGTAGCTATAACAGCACTTGGACTGAGCATATGCCACTGTGAATGGCTGCAGTTATAGACTGCATGTTATTTTAGTTATGACTGATTATTTTGCAGACAATTTTATCAGCTGTGATAACATGCTGTCATATTCAAGCATACACTATTCTCCTGTATTCCTCTGGGGTCTTGATTTCATTCTTACTCCGGGAGTAAGAATACTCTCGGAGTAAGAATAAATAAGAAATTAGTAAGAATACTAAAACAGTATCAATTTCAAGAGCTACCTGTAATATGCATCTAGAAAACAGTGAATTCATGATTCAACATCTGAAAAGGCAGCTGTCCTGTTACTCACTTTGGTGTCAATGAAAACAATTACTAAATGCCCAAAACAATACACATACATGACACAATAGCAGTAGTGATTCAGCTTTGCAGTGTGTTTGTGAAAAAACACATTGACTTGCTATCCATTGGACAAAACAATCAAGACAGTTTTAGTATTATTTTTCCTTTAATTTTGTAATGATGGGCTTAAATTTTTCATATTCTTAAGTTTAGAAAAAAATCTTGCATAATTTTTATTTACTTTCTCAGAAACGTAATGCTAAGAATTTTTTTGAGTGGCAAACTTCAGTTCAAGCATAAAGCTTCTTTCTAGCAATGAAGTATATTAGATTCCAAGTAGGAGACCCCTGGACAATAGAACAGCACAAACTCTCAGCAACAATACAAAATCCTTAGAGATAAAAACACTTAGAGGAACAATCAAACACTTAGACTGGCTGCCCAGAGCGGATATACAATTTGTGTCCTTGGATATATTCAAAACTCAGCTAAACAAAATGAGATGACTGGATCTGCTTTGAAAGGGTGCGGGAATAAGAGAGCTTCAGATGTCCCTTGCAACATAAAACATTCTGCACTCTATTAAGAGAAGACAGACAAAATAATTGGAGAAATGAGAAGAGAGGCATAGGAGGAGTTCCTCAGAGGTAATTGCTTAATTATTATCAGAACCAGAACCACCAGATAAGAAGTGCTGACAGTAAATTGGGTTTTTTATTCAGCAGTAGTTCTAGTGAGCATTTACTACTACGCTCTTGGTTGAATTAAGTCTAAAGCCAGACTGAAAGGCAAATAATGAAATTCACAGAAGCAAAGAAGGAAGCACTGAAAGGGAATAAATACACAAAGAAACATACGGAGTAATTAAGATTCCAAGTTCTCAGATTATATATTATATTAGTGAGACAAGCAGAGAGAACAAAGCTGGTGGAGAGAGACAGAGGTCAATTTAAGACAGGAAGCAGTATGGCACCGGTGAAAGGAGGAAACCTACAGTCAGTGCCTAGGATGCATATATGATGGAAGAATACATTTACTGGAGATGGCATTGACTCATGACAGAATGGGAATGACATAAAACAAAGACCTCCTTAAGCATATCAGTTTTTCTGCTAAAGTAGATCATATTCATTGAACCAATGCACTAAAGGGATACTAGAGAATAAATAAAATCCACTAACATTGAGAGGATACAGTTTGTATCAGTTAAAAAACATCTACTTAATCGAATAATTTATAGTACATTATTATAACCGTATAAATGTTGTTTCACTACACCTGGTGGGGGTCTGTTACAGACCACCCAATCAGAATGATGAGGGTGATGAATTATTCTACAAGTAGCTGGCAGATGTCTCAAAATTGCCAGCCCTCGTTCTTGTGGGCGACTTTAACCTGCCAGATGTCTGCTGGAAACAACACAGCAGGGAAGAGGCAGTCTAGAAGATTCCTAGAGTGTATAGAGGATAATTTCCTGCTCCAACTGGTAAATAAACCTACCAGCTAGACCTGCTGTTCACAAACAGAGAGGGACTGGTGGGAGATGTGGTGGTTGGAGGCCATCTGGGGGCATCACAGTGACCATGAAGTAATAGAGTTTTCAATACTCAGGAAGGCAAAGAGAGCCATCAATAAAACTTCTACCCTGGACTTTGGGGGAAAGATTTCAGCCTACCCAGAAGACTGGTTCAGAGGGTACCTTGGGAAACAGCACTTGAAAACAAAGGAGTCCAGGAGGGATGGATGTGCTTCAAGAAGCAAGTCTTGAACGCACAGGAGCAGGCTGTCCCAGTGTGCTGAAAGGCAAGCCAGCGGGGAAGATGGTCAGCCTGGCTGAACAGGGAGATTTTAAAGGAAATTAGGGGATAAAAGAGAGCTTACAACTATGGAAAAAAGGGCTGGCTACTCATGAAGAGTTAAGAATATAGTTAGGCCATATAGAAAAAAAAAATCAGAGACAAAGGCACACTTTGAACTCAATCTAGCCACTTCTGTTAGGGATAACCAGAAGTGCTTTTATAAATACATCAATAGCAAAAGGAGGGGCAAGGAAAACCTCCATTCTTTGTTGGACATGGCGGGGGAACATAGTCACCAAAGATGAGGAAAAGGCTGAGGTACTTAACACCTTCTTTGTCTCAGTTTTCAACAGTAAGACAGGTTGTCCTCAGGAACTGATAGACAGAGACAGGAAGCTGAATAGCCCCCCTGTAATCCAAGAGGAAACAGCAACCTGCTGAGCCACTTGGATCCTTACAAATCTATAGGACCAGATGGGATCCACCTAAGGGTGATGAGGGAGCTGGCGGAAGAGCTCGCCAAGCTGCTCTGCATCATTTACTAACAGTCCTGGCTCTGGTTTTTAAGATGAGACTCCATGCGGCACTTAGTGCCGTGGTCTAGTAACCACGGCATTGTTGGATCAAGGGTCGGACTTGATGACTTTGGAGGTCTTTTCCAACATGGTTGATTCTATGATTCTATGATCTTGTAGCACCTTGATATTTGTTTTCCAAGTGAAGGGTTTTCTGCATACTTTAGAGATAAAGACCTAGCTGGCTATCAAATTTCTTCCAGCCGTTCCATACCTTCCAGCATCCTATAGTAGAACTAAACGCTTATTAGTTGACAGGAGAATTGGGAACAGTTTTAGAGAATGAGGTGGATCATTAGACCAAAAAATGATAAATTACAGTTTTGAGCAATTGACAATGATCTAAGAGATATGTGTCTGCATGCTTTGGATGACAGAAGTCAGATAAGTGGTATCAGAGCTTACAGCAGCCTCTGTCCAGGCTCCTTATAACCATGAGGTATGCTTCTTCAACATTCCTTACTCACTCCTACTGACAATAGGGTTTAATTAGTGAAAGAGTCTGCTCTCTCATCAGGGTCCTATAGCCTGAAGTAATTTTCAGAGTTCCTTATTACCACACATGACTTCAAATGACTGCCACGTTGCAGGTTAGACTCTCCACAAAGTTTTGTTTTCCTGCTGTCTTTATAATACTTAAAAATGCTCATCCAAAGCCGCAGAAAAAAAAAATGCAAAAACTCCATTTTGCTATCTTTAGGAAAAAACATCACAAATATCTGTGCTCAAAAAATCTCAGACAACTTTCTAGCAGAAAAATACTTCTAGCAAGCTGAAGAAAATAGAGGTGTGGGACATAACTAATTTCAGCTCTGTTCATCATATACTTCATATTATCTGACCAAGGACCAATTCATACTTATTCTGGATTCAGTCATGAGTCTACCAGTAATTAATGTCCCTGAGAACACTGAGAAAAAAAGATATGCTTTGGTTAGAACTGTATTTTCTATCCGGAAGCATGCTAACACTTTCTATTTTTCATGTTTTCTTCCTTCTAATGACAGAAGGAATTGAAAAATTTATACCAATTACAACAGGAGTCTTTGTATTTTACATGTGGAACCATTTGATTCCTTCCTGCCTACACCAAGAAATAATGCATAATCAGTATTGTAATAGTCCTCTCACTGTTATTCATAAAGTGCTCCTGGTCCTATAGACACTAATCATAAGCAACCTTGTTTGTTTTAATACAAGAAAATTAAGTAAGTTTATGATAATGGACATCTGCCTGACACTTTTAAATGCATGGGATCTTTTGGGGTTTTTTTTAAAGCAGATACAAGACTGGGCTTTTCACAGGTTTTCACAAGTGTAACACATGACCATTATGCATGGACACCCTCCCCATCTCCTCGTGCCCTCTGATTCCTCATCCTCATCACCTCATAGAAGAGGTGCACTGAAGATTTTTCCATAGTCTTTTTTTGCAACTTTGGAGCGTGCTCTTCAACATACAGATTTGAATTTGGGAACAACAAACTTCATCTCATGTAACACAGCACAGTTCTGCCCCCTTAAATGGAGTAGACATTTACAACACGCATGTATCTTCCAGGGCTCTCATTTCCTGAGGATGCGCGCAGCTATTTTCCTTTCGCTACCTGTTTTTCAGTCAGCATTACGAATATGACAGTCTAAATTTAGCATCATCTCAACCACAGGTGCCATACAGATATGTTAATAAAAAATGCCATTTTTCTTTTTTTTCATTCATACCAGTCTGAACAGATAAGCAACACAGCCTCTGGAGGGAGAGAAATTAGTGGATTAGTTCTGTAATCCTTTGTAGAATAGTGTTGTTCAGCAGTTTCTTTGTGAATCAGGGAAGGTGACCCTGCAATCACCACAGCTCATCAAGCTTCACTTAATAAGAACTCAAGAGGGCAATGGTGAGAAATACGGTATAGAGGTATAACTGGAATGAATTTGATCATACTACTTTACAAATTGTATCTAGCGTTATTCAATTAGTTTGATGTATTGAAATCTCAGAGGAAAAACTAAGGAAGGCAAGATTTATAGGGAGAAGAGATTTCTCTCAACTAATAATGCTCAATACAAACAAACTTTCAGCTCAAAAGAATTATGTCAGACAGCTTCTCCCTTTAGTTCAAACTGCATCAGCTGGTCTAGCAGTCTTTTCCCAAAAGCCTATCCTTTCCTCATACATCACGGAAGCCACAGCATTGCTATAGCAACTGAAGGGAGAGTTGCTAAAAATGTATAGGATTCATTCATTCAGTAAGACTAATTTGCAAAAAGTAGTTAATTAAAAAAAATTAAAAAAAAAAAAAAAGGCAAAGAAGCGCCACTGCCACACACCCCTCCACATATACCCCCAGAGAGAGACCACACACACACACACACACTTGCCTGGCACTTTTACCATCAGCAGAACAGAGAAGTTTTAACTGATGTGATTATAAAAGACATTAATTTATTGGAAAACAAATAGCATCAATAAATGCTGAAATGGTTGTTTTTTACCTCATCAAGATTTGTCTCTACACCTGCTCCAATTCTTTGGTATTGTAATTAGTTTTAAAAAAATGTTTCTGTCTAGCCCAGGAGAGCATTAAACTCCAGTCTTCAGAATGCTCTATGTGAAACGTGATACAAGTTTACATGTCTCAGAAGTCAGTCCTGTTACTTTCAACAAAATAGTGAAGGAAAACATGGTCTGAAAGCTTCAGCGACCCTTGCAAAAGGGATTTACTGGAGTTTAGGTTTTTCGCACAGCAACACTGTGTCTCAGTTCAGCTGTAACTTTTCATGGGGACTTTCTTAATTCAAATGGAAATTACTTTAAAATAATTTAATTTTGTGCACTGGATACTATGATTTTTTGCAACATGGGCACTTTCATGTTCAGCTACCAAATGCTTATATGAGGAAAAAGATCAGATTAAATTTTATTCTTCTACTTTCATTCACATTGATAATCCCCCCCCAAAGTTATTATATTTTATGTCTTGTCTATTAGGCATAGAATTTTAAAGTATCCTAGGCTCGTCTTCCTAACTTGACTACAGACTCTTGAAAATAAAATTCTACTGCTGTGTTCACATACACAGAACTAAGGTGTCGTGGTTTCAATGCTACATGATCTAACATCACATCCATCTATCATACTCAAGTGCCTACTTTGCTTTCAAAGGCATAATTACCTGAGGTCTAAAAACTTTAACAGTCAAATAAAATTTTTGTAGTTTATTTTAACTTGTGAGACCTCAAATGCTGAACTAGATTGCATCAAGTACAATATTCTATCAACCTTCTGGTTTGTGGTTTGTTTTTTTTTTCTTTACAACAATTATGGAAACCCATTTTTTCTTGCACCAACCTTCCCCCCACCATGCCCCAGTGTCAGAGTCTAAATATTTATCAAGCCTAATAGGTCGGGCTGAACTTTCAGCAGAAAATGCCTTTAGCGCTTTATGATACAAGGGTGGCTTTCTGCAGCCACCAGCTGCAGTTCTGAAGGCACTTGAAAGGTGTTGCTCTTTTTTGATAGCAGCTTGTGTGATAAATATGCCCATTAATTGCAGAAACCTGCAAGCAAATCTTCCAACTGACGCCACGCATAACCCATAATTTCTTATTAGTACTTTGGCTCAATTCAGATAAGAGTCTCTGAAGCCTTTTCCCCCAGTCATAAGTCTGTAGTGCAGATAATGTTTTGGGTTGAGCAGACAGACTGGAGGGCCACAAGTGCCCTCTTCTGGATATACGATGCTACTCCATTTTATTCATGGAACAGCACTGAGGACCGACTCGGGACCGCGTGTCTCAAACATCCTGTACTGAAGTGTTTTGCATTCTATATCCCTTGTCTGAAAATGAAAAGATTTCTTGAATTGTAAATTTGTTAGTGCAAGCTAAGAGAATCAAGAGCATCAGCCAAATAGGTTAACAGGAAAATACCTAGTTACATAATTTAGCAGAGACTTTTTTTTTTCCCCCCTCATCATTTTATGGGCAATTTCTCTATGAATACCTTCCTTATCTGAGTGCAGAAAATGGATCTTTATTCCTATAATTTCAAGCATTATTTAGATTAGGAATACTCCTCATTTTTCATCCAAAATTTTTTTCAAGTTGTTTCCCTTAGAATATCAACAAGGATAATCTATTCATAAAGCAAAACATTAGAATGCCAAAACCCAAACATATAGCTTATATCTAGCTACCATTCCACAATGAAGTAGATAAAGTTTGCCAGTTCCCATCTGTGCTGGGAGTGTTCACAGTTCTGAAATGCATCAAAGCACAGCTGTAAATCAGTGTGTACCTAAATACAGATTTAAGATATTTACTATATTTTTAGGTATCTGCATTTGACAATCCAGGCATATACATTCACATACATTAAAGATTAAAATGAACACTGTGTATGACAGCACAATTTTCATGTTAATGATTACACAACTATCAAGAGAAACACTGTAGACATGGATTTATGCCATAATCAGAAGCATACGGAAAGTAATGTGGTTTATGAAAGCAAAACGGAGAAAGCTTTAACATGGAGCATTAATTGCACTTCACTTCAGCTCTCTAAGAAACTTTTCATGTTGACATACAAGAACAACCAGGAAGGTCATGTGAGCTCTGTCCAAGTTACCTCTCATACTATGATGTGGGAAAAACAGATTATGAGAACCAAAAATTCTGTATTTTATTTTTTTCAGCATAAGTACATACTACTCAGATCCAGTACGAGCAGTGCAGCAACCCTTCCAAGATGCACTCATTTCCAATTTATAGAATAAGGGCAGATTTTAGCCTTCTCAGTTTAAGAATCGAACATCCAAAGTCAAAAAGAAAGGGTTGAAATCCAATGTTAGATTTAGCAGCACCTCAGGAAAGTGTGATTATTTTCATCAATTGTTTAACAGTTTTTCTTCTCATCTGTCATTCTTCAAGGTCAGATCTGGAAATCAACACAAAAACAGTAAAGTTGTTTCCATCATGACTACTAAAAAATGTGGGGAAGCCATCCAGTTCAATTGCGCTCTAGCTCATAGTGCACTGCCTTGAGATTTCAAGTGTTGAAACCCCACTGCACAATAAAATATGCACCTAAAGTCTTATATAAAAGAATACCTCCACCTAGATTTTATTTCTTCACTTTCTAGAGAGCATAGTAGCTCTCAGACTCACTGCTAATCCAAGTCACTATGGGGTCATAGGTAGGAAACAGTCAGGAGAAAAGGAAAGATCCCGTCACCTGAAAGGTAACTTTCAGCTTGAACTGGAATTTGTTCTAAAAAATCCCAATCCCCAGCACAAAATGTGGCATTAAGCAGTCATGTTATGCAAAAAGTAAACAGTGGCAACTGAGGTGATATGAAAGACATACTGGCCATTTGTTGCAGGCTGGATTTGGAACAATAACCAAAACTAATCAGATAGCCAGCAAAGAACCAAATATTCGAATTCTACATCCCAGCTGTGTGCTCCATTTTTTTTTCTTCCCCTATGAAAAACTGCTGATAAATGTGATTTCTGATTCACTTCTTGGAGAAGTTTTCACCTGTCTGAGCCTGAAAGTCCATGCAAATAAACTCAAACAATAGACCATTCTTTTCTTTTCCTCTGTTCACATTGGTTATACCAGTTTATGTTGCTGTCTAGAGGTGGCCAGAAAATATGAAGTATAGATGATGCCAGAAAGCGAAGAACTAGCCATTGTGGACATGGTAGCGGCTGTGGAAATGCCAACTCGCATCATGTGCAAGTTGAAGAGGAGAACACAAAGGTATTCGCCGTCTTCCGCTTGCCTGGCACATAGATCTATTTACAGATGTATGGCATCTATTGATCAGGACTTGCACACAGTGATTTTCATGTTATCCCACATTCAGTGTGCTTATAATACAAAAAAAGTCCACAATTATCTATGCTTTAATGATTTTTCACAACATCAGCAACTTTGTGGCCTTTCAGGTCAAATAGCTTCCTTATAATTTTTAACCTCTCCAGACCTCTGAATTCACTTCATTGGTCTGTTTTTCTTAGTCTTAATCTGAAGAAACTCATTAACATGCTGGTTGTATCATTTGCTAATCACTAATGAAAATGTTAAATTAGATCAGACATAAAATTGATCTCTGTGACATCTCACAACACATATCTTTGCTCTTCACATCCCAGCTCAATATGCTGTTGCTTATCATTTTCTTTTGTTTACAATCTTTTGGACAGTTTTCAGCCTCTGTGTTATTCAAGTCACTTTCCAATAATTTTTCAACGAGACTTTGCAAACCACTATATTATTAATTTCTACTATCATAAATACTTCATTAAATTCCATGTACATTAATTTTCCCGTATTCCTACCTTCCCTTTCTCTGTTCTTTTTTGAATGATTTAAAAGTTACATATGTCCTTTGTTCTTTCCTTATCCTATAGCTCAGTAAGCTTTGAGAGTTTGCAAAAGCAGTATTGGTTTCAGTATATTACCAAGCCTTAAAGTTAGGACTTCTGCAAGTGTTTTCTACCAGTAATCTATTTATTTTATCTCAGTGGCAGCTTTTCAGGTCTCCATGACTTTCATAAACCACTATAAGTGGTGTGGTCACCATCCTTTGGATCCTGGGATGCATATGCTTAAAACAGCCTATCTGCACTTTTCCTTCCTGCCTTCCATATATATCCCACCCGTGTAATATTTTTTTAATCAGTTCTGATTTGCTTCCTTTCTACAACCCTTCTTAGACAAAAAACTATATTGGCAATAGCCTTTACTTATCCTGGCACGTGCTAGGCCCTTTCATTTCTGGTTGGTTGTTTTTTGGTTTTTTTTTTATTTCGCTGGTTTTATGCTGCAGTTAATAGCAGCAGTAATGCATTTCCTTCCTTCCTATGGAAACAACCAAAAAAACCCCCAGATTTATATGTGGGTGCTTAAACGTAATTTTAAAATCCACTGATACACAGCACAAATCATGCAGCACAATTCTGAAGAGAAGGCTTTTGTCTGGCCCATTTTTAAAATAAAAGACTACCAACATTATCAGAAAAGTTTCTGATTAACTAGAGTTATTTTATAAATCTTTTAAGAAATCTTAATTGAACATCTGAGGAAAGATATATTGCTTTTATTTAACTACATAATTATCATCAAATAGATAACCAATACTTTGATTCCAAGCTTACATTATTTGTTAATTTGGAATTGGTCAAAGTGATTAAATTTTCAGTGTGTGAGGAAAAGTAACTTTTGTGCAACAAAGATCATACACATCCTTAAATAAAAATTAGTTGAATCTAGGTCTAATTTTATTTATGACCTTTCAGGGAATAATATTAAGTTCCTGATACCATAGAAGTGATTCACCAAATAATATGCAAGCTAATTTGTAGTAAATACGCCCTTAAAAGGCAGAACTCAGGAAAGAGGTATGTCTTTTATATATCTAGGCATTCACCACGTCCTGTCAAAAAGAACTTAAATCAGTGTGTCTTTTTATGAATCATAATTATCATTTAGTAGTTCATAAAATACTACTGTAGAATTTGAAACATACCAATACAAGAAAATTCACTGATGACATGTGTTGTAACTATACAAGACAAAACGCACAAAGATTTTTTTTTTTCCCCTATATACAGCAAAAATTCCAAAACCAAAGAGAAAAAAGCCTGAATCTACAAGAATTATTTTCAAAATAGTTTGGGGGGGGGGGAGTTCCCCCCCCCCACTGTAAATAATAATTTCTGTTTTAACTACCAAAATCTAGAAATTCGGTTCAAGGTCATCATTTGGCCAACTTTATATCCAAGAGAATTTAACTCTTAGCTGGCTGGGGAAGAGAATCATGGCAGGTGCCCAAATGCAAGCTGCCATTTCAGCTTTCTGTACGAAGCTGTCATATATGACAGGGGACACCAGAAAAGTCTGTGTTCTCCTGTATGGAGTCAAATTAGCAGCTCCGGGACATTAGAAAAGCAATAGATATTACGTACCAAAAGCAGGTAATACAAGGCAAGATCAAACTAGATGCCCTTGCTTTAGATGGCTACAGAGAAGTAAAAATAATTTAATTCCATATATATTAACTCATACAAGCAAAACAGAAGAGAACTTTAACACAAGTTTGAAGACAAATGCAGAAATAGTGCGAATATAATATTGAATGTGAAGGTGTGTGGAAACTGCCAGAAAGTGTAGGGTATTGTTTCAAAAAAATCTCGTTTTAGGGTGCCTAGAAGTAGATTAAAAACTACCCTTTGGCAACATTTCAAAATACTGAAAGAGTGGCTAAAACTCTCTTGGTAAAACTCTGGTCTAATTCTAAAAGTTTCCTCCAGTCCTTTGATTCTAGTTTATCTTTAGAAATTTAGCTTGAATTCAGTAATCATTTTAAACTATTAAAAAGAAATTATGTTTGCGTGGGAGTTTTTATTAAAGGACTTTTTCTCTTGAGGGAAGGTTATACATAAGCAGAGAAGCTACCATTACATTAATGGAATACAAGTTTTATTTATCTACATTTCTGAATTCCTTCCTATGTTTTCATTAAATTTTTTTCTCCCTGTTTTGGCAGATCACAATTTGACATGCAGCTGGCAATAGCTGATTTTAATTTTAAGCTGTTTATAGTATCACCCCCAACTGTCATCTGTTACTTGCAGTTCTTGTGATCTCTCTGGAGCAAGGAACAAGTATTTCCATCTTTACAAGCAGCACCAGGAGTACTGTGGGAGCTACCAAAGTACACACTAATAATGACAAGAGTAATAACTTACACTGAGCTGTTTTCTCTCATCTGTTCTTCAGAATCAGTTCACCCATCTAACATTAGCACTTTCCTATCACCCACCAATGAGCTGCCAAAATATTTAACTTAAAACCTGACAAACATGCCTTGGCTGCACACACTTAAGTATTAAAAATCTGGAAAGCAAGCCGTATGCTGCCTATGTGCATTTTAGATATACACAGACACGGAGCCTCATTATGTACATTATTATCAACGCAAAAGCATTTCTCACACTCAATAAAGTTCTGGCCAGGAAAATCAGTATCACATAAAGGCAGCCACCTGTATTCACAGATAAAAGATTTCAAACAAAAGACTGCATCTAAAGACCTGAAACTTGCAGTCAAAAATAAGCTAAGCAATTCTGTGAAACTGAGCATGCAAAAAGATAGCCGATGAATTTTCAGGTTCCTAAATTACCTAGAAACAATAACCTAAGCCATCTATCACAAATCCCAAACTGAAAGTGACACCATAGGGAACACTTCCAGGAGTCATCATTGATGTTTCTCTGATGTCATCAGTTCAACATACATTAGGACTCAAAGGGAAATAACTAAGCATTGGGTATCCCTCAGGAAAGGTATTAATAATAAGGGAGAGAATACAGGTATAAAAGGCCTCCCCAGAAAACCTTAGCAAGGTCTTATCCTGAGCAGCACATGCAATTCCACATCTCAGTTGAGTTGGACTTCAACAAAGTACAGACAAGGGCAGCTACAAAGATTAAAGGCTTGCAGCAGCTGCCCTATAATGAAAGAGTAAGAAAGCTAAAACTACTTAGCTGGGAGAGAACAACACAAAGGGAATACGACTAAGCTTCAAAATTTTCTGAATGCAGTGAATGAGTGAAAAACTATTACTCACTAAATGAACAGTACTAGAAGTACGAACCACTTGATAAAGCTAGCAAGAGACTATTTTAGAGCAGGTAAAATAAAATACCATACAGAGACAATAGTATCTATAATATGTTGCTGTATCTCAAGGTTGTGCAGGCAAACAGTACAAGTAAATTCAAAAACAGACTACAAAAAAGACCCCAAAACAACAAAACACCAAACCTCACGGTCAGTGGGTGCATAAAGAGAAATTAAAAGACACAAGCAAGATCTTACCTGCCAACATTCCTAAAACATCAGCTCTAGGACAAAAATAAAAAGGAGAAAGAAGAGTGCTATTCCTTAAATAGCACTTCCCTGTTTTCTCAGCTGGATGGCTCATTGCTGTGACTCAGCTGGGCCTTCTTATGCCCTAATTTGCTTTACCTTTTACCCTGAGAAATTCTATTCTTTTGTTACAAGTATGAAAATGCAATTATTAATAAAAGCAAGCACATGCCTATTGGGCAGTATGCTAACTAAGGTACATCAAAACAAAATGCCAGAATTTACTTACCACAAGGAATAAAAACCCAATAGAAAACACCCCATCTCCCAAAGCATTTTTCACTGAATAACCTGAAAGAACTGCAGAAATGCATGCAACCTCTTTATTGATATGAATATACACCTAAAAAAAAAAAAAATCAGTCCTGACTTTTGGGGACATTATATTAGGAACTATGAAGAAACAGAAGCTGGTGAGGTTTTCTTTTAAAAGAGAGAAATCTCCATACTTATGATATTGGACTGTGATGCTTTCTGAGAGATAAATATTTTCAAAGGGACAACAACTGTCAGCCTAGTAAAAAACAAAATAGAAAAACTATATTAAGATAAAAATTCTGGTCTCTTATCTGGGCTAAAAAAAAATCACAATCATTTTTTTTCCAGATCATCAATATTTCCCAGTTTTTCAGGTCATAAATACATCCTTTGTTGTTTTCTGCACTGTATATTGCAGAAAAGTCTTCAACACACATCTATGTCTGCAGTGATACTATGAAAGTACCATATACAAAAAGTGGAAGTGGATAAGACAGTTAGCTAAAACCAAAGAGCAGCCCTGCAGTTCTAACCACATAAAGGCAGATTGTTGCCCAGTACTACAGAAACTCTCCCAACATCCACCTCTTGCTAAGGATAAAAACAAACAAACAAAAAACAACAATAAAAATGCTCTATTAAAGGATTAGATATCTGATGGTGAACTTTTATCTTCTTCTTTATGATGCATAATTTTTTAGAAAGTATTTTTGCTTATAGACACTAAGTTGAATCTACTTTAGCAGCAGTGACTTATCAGTGCTGGAGCTAGAGTGTAGAACCACTGTTCAAACTCTTTTCTCCTATCTGTTTGCACCTGAAATCATTAAAAGTGGAAAACAGTAAGCTTTGTGTCGGCAACCAACACTGCAGATTGCTGGCTGATATAGTGCCCTCTGTTGCAAACAGTTTTATTCACTTTTGCTGGAGTCTATCTATATTTAAACTCATTAAACTGTTTTTAGTTTTAAGTACTAAATCTGGTAGAAATTTCAGGTCCAGATGTCTGGTAAAAATGTTCAAGTGCTCCTTCAGAGCTGGTGAAACTAAAATCTTGCAGTCAGACCCTTGAAAAGTCAGAATACACAAAGAGGGAGCTTTAAAGTCAAAAAAGCCACCTGGTCTTATGTCATTCAAGAAGAAGCCTAGACAAAGCCCAAATGTTTTGGTTTGATAGTAAATTAAAGCTAAGATCCATTAAATAGTCATCCATTCATAAGTGAAGATGGGATCTTAAATTCACTAATTCTGGTTCTGTGTACACAGGAAATTTTACTTCAATCACTCAGATATCCTGAGAAATAACAACACACCACCCAAAGCCTATCTAATTGGATTTAAGAAAACCCCTTTTTCATTGTGAGGACAGCTCAGAACTGGAGCAGGTTTCCCAGAGACACTGTGCAAAACCTGACTGGGTAAAGCCTTCTCTGACCTCCTTTCATAAATTTGGGCTGCAAAACTACTGAGGTCCCTTCGAACTTGAGTTGCCTATATCCTATCTAAAAAAAACTGTAACAAACAAACAGAGGACAAAAATATTGGTTTCCTTTCTAGGATCTTCTATTCCTGTTGCATTTCCACCCAAATTTCAATATAAAGTTTGTATATTTGTTTTTTCAGCCCACCTAGAAGTGAAGAGAAACTGCTTACAGCCTAGCCACAGCTATCAGCAGTGCAGATACTAGGATATGCAACTTGTTCTGTAGTTCCTGTGTTGTTCTGACCAAGTTAGAGCAATTTCTTTGGAGGAAATCTGTTTATCTGCTTTATGCCAAAAATCAGAAGGCAGACTGTAATGCTGAAAGTGAACTAGCAAGAACATAGAGTCCTTCTGACAGTAGTAAGATTGGTAAAAAGCACCGAATTTATGACTGTGGCTATCAATCGTGTACAGAATCCTAAATAATCTAAGTTGATGGTTCTTTCATAATTTCTGAAAATCTACCTCTGAAAGTCCCTAAACAAAATCATAATACAGCACCCACTGGACACAGAAAGATAGTACTTCATTAATTTCAATGTGTTTAGTGTGTTTTAATATGTTAGCCCTACAGCAATGGTATTCAATTAGGAAAGATTCACTCACTTAATATCTTACATACTTTCTTGGCTCATAAAAAGATGCATAGTACTGCAGGGAGCAAACTGTGCAATTATTAAATGCTATTATGAAATATGTCAAAATATGCTGAAATCTGCACAAAGCAAGAAAACAAAGAACTCTCAATATTTGAACTTTAAAAATTATACAGTACTTCAATAGCTACATTTTCACTTCCTAAATCCAAAAGGTCTCCAGAGCTAAAACCTACATATAATCACAACCCAGGATGAATATATTACAGTAAATATGACAAGGTGGATGATAACTGTAGTGTTACAGTACAAGGATTTACAGTCACAATGTGAATACATCAGGTACAGTGACAATTTTCATAATTTATTAATAATTTTAGGAATACTATGAAAAATATAGAGGCACTTTAAAAATCAGATCAATGATATGTGCATCACTGAGTAACCGAAACCCATTTTTACTGTGCATTTTCATGTTCTTCCTTATATTATTTTGCTGATGGCCAGATTCCAGGATACTAGCATTCCAATTTTCTTGCTGCCGAATTTCACACTTTTGTCAATTTATTGAAGCACTTATAAAAGTTTGGATTCTCTAAGATCTTTTGTACCATCTGCCAGTAACAATCCACAAAGTAACAGTTTACTGAAATTATGTATTAAGAAGCTGACTGTGCAAGTATAAACTGAAAAAAACATAGGTTTATATTAAGTATTGGAGAAGTTAAGTCATTTTTTCCTTTGGTCTTTACTATTGTCAAGACTTGGTATCACACCAGAGGATGCTATGTCAGCTTTCTGATCTACAGGGCCAAGGAAACAAATGCTGCACAGGGGTAAATGTACTACACAGCTGTGTTATGTCATCTCAAGAACTGTGATCCTGGATGCTACAAACACAGAATTTAACTAATACAGAATTCACAAATGTACCTAGGAACAAAGAACACAAACTAAATACAGACTAAATAGAGAAAAGAATGGATTAGTGCTCTGGAAAGCATTGGCCAACAATGAAAAGATGGTCATGAAGTCAAGTCATCTATGAAATGTCAACATGAAACGGACTCATAAAACCTCTGAATACACAAACACACATAATACAAAAGTATGTTTTCATATTAATATATACTCTGAGGTAGATCTTGCAGGGTATCTGAATTTTCAGCTCATCAGAAAGATCTCATTAGCCTGGTGCTCCTTTCTCAAAATGGATTCTGAGGGATTGTGAAATATGTTGAAAGAAAGACATGAACAAAGTTTTAATACCTAAGAATCTATTTTACAATTAAAGATTTAGAAAGCTCAGGCTGCTTCTTTTAACAAAAAGTACAAGGAATAACTTGATTACTCTATAAAAGTATCTTCACAGAAAGAAAAAGCTAGGTAGTAAAGAGCTCTTTAATCTAGCTGACAAAATGAAACAAGAAGTAAAGGTTAGAAGCTAAAGTGACACATATTAAAATTAGAAATTAGGCACACATTTCTACAACAACCAATTAACAAGTACATTTGTAAATTCTTTTCCTATTGAAGCCTTCTGAAGAGCTCTTTTGTAACCCGAAAAGACACAATTATATGCAAACTTTTGATCTCACTTCCTGCTGCTTCTCTTACAGATTAAAATGTAAGAACTGATTATATAAAATGAATTGCCATTTACTATAAAAAGGACAGGGAGGAGGAATGTCCTTTTTTCCTCCCTGTGACAGAAGCACTGGAAACTTACTAAAATGCAAACTTATATGTTTCACCACACATACCATAGTTCAAAGGAGTCAACCAATTTCTCAGCAGTGTTCCCATTGAAAGAAGTTCACTGAGAACAAGTTAAAGAAGTGTTGAACTCCTTAGGATTCAGGGTATTGCAGTCATAGAATTTTTAGCTCTAAGTGAGCATCCAGCAAGTTTTTTATATTTTTGACTCAGTTACTTTCAAAAACAGAGGTACGAGTTCTTAACACCTTTTATAAGAAACTTCTGCCATTTCATGTCAGTCATTTTCTGTTCTGAATCTAACAAAAGACACCATAATGAAATGTCTCACCATTGACTGAACAAACTGAAAAAAATACAGTCAAGCTTTCAGTAACATTAGGCAGGCAACATTAACAGATTATATTGAAAACTGTAACATGAATAATAATTGAAGTCAATTGTCAAATCCAAAGTAATGTAAAACGTGCAAGCAGTCCAGCTAAAAGGTTTTTAGTAATTTTTGCAAGTACATTTATAGGCTTAAAATAAGCTAGTTAACTAAAAGCACCTCCTTTAAAAAACAGGAGAGTGGAAAATTTTGGATTAACTGGCCATTTTACTATATGCTAAGCATGGAAAGATGAATACTATGGAATTTCTGCTATTCTTCAGCTTCCTATTTTATTTTATCATTGAAGAATCTAATGTAGAGCAAGTTGGTTGAATCATTTTATTTACTGCAATTTTTTTTTGCTAATTTTTATGCAAATGTAACTGACTAAACTTTCCTGGTTAGAATAATATTATTCTATCACCAACGGTGGGGGAAACAGCTTTTTTCACGTCTTTCCATCCAAGAAACATACTATGTACATGTTCCAACTTATTTAGTTTTATCTATTTTCTTCTTTTTCCTATAAATTGTATATTAGATGAATTAATATTTGTCTACACAACTAAATAAAAGTTAAATCTTTTTTTTTCTAACTTAGGCAAAATAAATTTCTTCAACTGTAATGTGTAGAGCAATCTCTAGAAACTGTTTTATTTCTGGAAGTTATTTTAACTGTACACTTTGCTATCTTTTGACATTTATCCCGATAAATGTGAATTTTATACTTTTACAAAGTTTTGACTCCATGCTTATTCAGGCATATATTCCATTGGCTTTCTTGAGTTATGTAGTCAATGAACTGTTTGACACTAAAGTCAAACTGTTCAGTGTTGCTTAAGTGTGCCTGCCCTGGAGCTGTCTGGTCATGTGGAGCTTCTGGTGCTCCAGATACACCAATAACCCAAGAGTGAACATCAGTCAAGATCTGCGTTAGCAAAAAAGTGTATATATTCTTATAAGGAGAAAAAGAGTTTCAAAAGTATGGGTCTTTTGCTATGTCTTTCTCAATGACTGGCCTAGATTTTAAAAATGAGGGAAATAGCAAAACAGAAAATAGCAGGAGGTGTACACAAGGTGTACCATTTGTGAAATAATCTTTGTCCTGTCATTTGTCTACTGTTAGTGAATTACATGAAAATAATCAAGAAGAAACACAAAAATATAAACTGTGAGAATAATTTCAAAAACCTTGACATATGATCATAGTGAGAAATGTGTGTGTTTCATGAGTAGAATTACACGTGGGTCTAAAAATCCTCAGTGGAAGAAAGCAGTGTACTCTAGAGGTTGCTTTGTCTTGATTCATCTTGTTTCAGAATCTTGCCAGAAAGAGCAAGAATATCAAACATTCCGATTTTTAAATTGTTTCAATAAAGATTTGACAAAAATTATATCCTGTAAAATTCAGTTATTTTTGAATCTACAACTGAATAATACAGATTGAACAGAGTGAAAGAAAGGCTTTTGTTATCTCTTTAAGAGAGCTGTTTTATTGATTAGTACTATAGAGTCAGTACTTATGCCTCAATCAAACTCAACCAATTCATGCATTTGGGACGTAGTGTGTCAACCCTGGATAGGTGCCAGATGCCCACCAAAGCCACTCTACCACTCCCCACCTCAGCTGGACAGGGGAGACAAAATGTAACAAAAGGCTCATGGGTCAAGATAAGGGCAGGGAGAGATCACTCATCAGTTAATGTCACAAGAAAAAAGACTCAAGGATATTAGTTTAATTTATCACCAATCAAAATCAGAGAAATGAAAAATAAAAACTAAACAATAAACTTTACAACACCTTCTCCTCCACCCCTTCTTTCTTACCGGGCTTAACTCCTCTGCTGAATCTTTTCCCTCCTTTCCCCCAGCAGGGGGAACAGGGAATGGGGGCTACTATCAGTTCATTGCATGTTGTCTCTGCTGCTCCCTCCTCCTCAGGGCAGGACTCCCCACACTCTTCCCCTGCTCCGACATGTGGTCCCTCCCACAAAAGACAGTCCACCACAAACTTCTCCAACGCAAGTCTTTCCCACAGGCTGCAATCCTTCAGGCACAGACTACTCTAGTGTGGGTCTTCCGAAGGGTCAGATGTCCTGTCAACAAAACTGCTCCACCATGGATTTTCCATGGGCTCACAGCCTCCGTCAGGCATTCACATGCTCCAACATGCAGATCTTCATGGGCTACAGATGGGTCTCTGATCCACCATGGGCTTCCACAGGCTGCAGGGGCACAGCTGCTTCACTGTGGTCTGCACCACAGGCTGCAGGGGAATCTCAGCTCCGGTGCCTGGAGCATGTCCTCCCTCTCCTTCTTCACAGACTTGGGTGTTTGCAGAGCTGTTTCTCTCGTGTATTCTCACTCTGTCTGCCTGCTATTGCTATCGCACAGCTTTTCTCCTCGCCTTGACCAGGAGGGGGTCCATCTTGGAGCCAGCTGGAATCGGTTCCATTAGACATAGAGGACGTGGCATCTTCTCACAGAAGTCACCCCTGAAGACCCCCTGCTACCAAAACCTTGCCACACAAAACCAACACATGAGGCCAGAAGCCAGGCTGATGCTTTTGATTCAGACAAGCTTTGAGATAAAAATATAAAGAGATTACAAACTGAGAGGAGTAGGTCCTTTTCCAGTAGAGCAGAAAAATATTTCTTATGGGCTGGGAATTGGGTATTTTATGAACTTGGGTACATACCACAGAAGTCTAGTTTAATATCTGTGATTGCAGAAAAAAATATGTCAGTCTGTTAAAAAAAAAAAAAAGGAAACAAAAATAAACCAAATCAATCAGATGATCAAGTTTTTGACCACCTGGCAAATTGGTTAAGTAAGTAGCCAAAGGGGAAATATTGCTTGTGATAATGGGTGTGCTGATCCATTCTCCTTTAAAGAAAAAAACTTAGTGAGTAAACTAAGCTTAATGCTCTATCAGAGACATTCTCCAATCCCTCATTACTTCTGTATGTCTGCAAAGGAAGTCCAGTATTTATCACCAGTACAGCAGTCTCCAAAGTAAAAGAAATCTATCTCCATCCTGACATCATCTTCTACTGTTCTAGGAAAGAATATATTTGGAACACAACTGACCCAATATGCTGCCAATTACTGCTATCTAATGAATAACCTCATGGACAGAGTAAGATATACCAAGTTGTCATAAAGAAATTTGCTCCAGGTTCATGACTCACAGCAATGTTCTAACAGCACCAGGCCTTCTGTCTTCCTCACTTATAATTATCCACTTTTCATCCATCTGTGGAAAACAGAGGCCATGAATGAGAAATTCAGTCTTGTGGAATGTTTCAATTCATGATTTCCATAAAAAGGAACTGTGTTATAAAACGTTCCTCTCCCTTTCTTTCCTTGATGTCATTCTCCTACTGCCTCGGGAAGCAAAACATA
The DNA here is from genome assembly GCA_013399855.1 of Oxyruncus cristatus. Classification (NCBI taxonomy): domain Eukaryota; kingdom Metazoa; phylum Chordata; class Aves; order Passeriformes; family Cotingidae; genus Oxyruncus; species Oxyruncus cristatus. Next base: position 516,137 of record VXAY01006841.1, on the reverse strand, counting down.
TTTGGCTTACTGCTAAAGACAGTAAGAGTGTGTGATATAACACAGAAGTCCTACTCGGCACCAGCAACCATGTGACCCATTACTCATCTGCACCTTTCTTTTCCAGAAATGTGCTTCTAAAATTCATGTTCTATATTAGGCTTACTAGACAAGTATATTTCCTCTGGCTAGGGATTTACCATAGCTGAGTAGAAGAAGTTGTACCTAGGACAAAATATGTGAAGTGCAAACATACAAGATGCTGAAGATGCATGGGAGTCAGTTCCAAGGACTTAGTTCTAGGACTTTTTTTCCTGCCTGAGCACATGGGGACACAGAGGGTGTACAAAATACGGACAGTGTGAGGTGGGTGTGGCTTTGAATGGCAGAACTGGGTTGCAACTCAGTTTCAAAGGCGCAGGGGTTCAGCATAAGCAGACTACAGCGACCCTGGGAAAATGCAGTAAGGTTAAGAACTGGAGATGGCCAGTGCTGAATCAGAGAGGTTGAGTGAAAATTCCCTTCATTTGTTTAATTTCTCTAGAATTTGCACAACTTCAAATTACAGGCAATCTTAGATCTAAGCACTATTTGAGACACTGCAGTAGAGTATATGAAAATGTAATTTCCCAAAGTAATCTTGAAAAAGAACAGTCTTCTTTCTAAAGTGGTAGAAAATCTAAGGTGGTTAAAAACATGGTCAAGAAAGAATAAAATGTAGAAATAATATAGTCTGAAAAAGACTGTATGTTTAGAAAGGTTTTCCTATACTCAGTTTCAATTTGTACTCCACTTTTTTTGAAGGCCATTCAGCTCCATTTTATGCTTTCAATACATTTTGACTAGAAACATAAATCAGTTGACAGAAACAAACTCAACTGAGCTGAGACTTGGATTTTATAGCAATATTGATAAAAGCTAGTGGGCATTCCTGCCGCAATCTTGGCGTTTGGCCTGAGAGAGAATATTTTGAAAGATTTTTCAGACTTCATGCATCTAAAGACATATTGTTGTGCTGCAAATAATAAATGCAGAAAGAGGGGGGAAAAGGGTTCTTTCCATGCAAATAACAAAGTAAGAATTTTTCAGACAAAATTCCAATCACTTGCTGAGGACTGGGTAAGATTCAGAGCCATGCTAAATTTTAAGCAGAGATAGAGGGGAAGATAAAGCAACCTTTTCAGATTCCTTTGGGCAGTTCCTATCACACAGAAGGGGATGTGTAGGAAAAGCATACAGTAACATTTTATGTCAGTTTAACTGGCGAACCATAAGCTGAATTACATTATAAAAAAGGTGAAGTGAAGCTATTCAAGGATGGTCAAAATTTAAAAAAAAAAAAAAAAANNNAAGGAAGTAATTAAAGGAGGGTAAAAATTAAAAAAAAAAAAAAAAAAAAAGCTACCTAAACCAAAAAGCATGTAAATTAACTTAAAACAGCAGGGGGCTTTTTCTTCTTCTTTTTTTTTAAGATTACTCTTTCTTTTATGTAATTCCATGCTGGAATACCCGTATTTACTAACCACACAAAATAGAACTGGAAGTATAGTATCTAAAAAGATCTTCACCTGTTTCTTCCTCTTAAGTCAGAATCAACCCTACCAAAATCATCCTCGCAGGCCTTTGTGCAGCCCATTCCTAAAAAAATCCATTGTTGTGTACCCCACAACATCTCTCTTCAGTCACATAATCACAGAATCACAGAATATGCTGAGCTGAAAGGGACCCACAAAGATCACTGAGTCCAGCCCTTAGCCCTGCACAGTACCATTCCCAAGAGTCCCACTATGTGCCTGAGAGTATCATCCAAAAATACTTCTTGAACTCTGTCAGGCTTAGTGCTGTGACCACTTCCCTGGGGAGCCTGTTCCAGTGCCCGATCACCCTCTGGGGGAAAACTCTTTTTGTAATATCCAACCTAAACTCCCCCTGGCACAGGCCATTCAGGCCATTCCCTCAAATCCTGTCACTGGTCACCACAGAGAAGAGATCAGTGTCTGACCCTCCTCTTCCCCTCAAGAGAAAGGAGCCTGCAATGAGGTCTCCCCTCAGTCTCCTCCAGGCTGAACAGCGACCCTCAGCCCCTCCTCATACAGCTTCCCCTCAAGGGCCCTCACCAGTTTCGTCACCCTCCTTTGNTTGAACTCTGTCAGGCTTAGTGCTGTGACCACTTCCCTGGGGAGCCTGTTCCAGTGCCCGATCACCCTCTGGGGGAAAACTCTTTTTGTAATATCCAACCTAAACTCCCCCTGGCACAGGCCATTCAGGCCATTCCCTCAAATCCTGTCACTGGTCACCACAGAGAAGAGATCAGTGTCTGACCCTCCTCTTCCCCTCAAGAGAAAGGAGACTGCAATGAGGTCTCCCCTCAGTCTCCTCCAGGCTGAACAGCGACCCTCAGCCCCTCCTCATACAGCTTCCCCTCAAGGGCCCTCACCAGTTTCGTCACCCTCCTTTGGACACTCCAACAGCTTAATATCTTTCTTATACTGTGGTGCCCAAAACTGCACACAACATTGAAGGTGAGACCGCCCCAATGCAGAGCAGAGTGGGACAATCCCCTCCCTGGACCAGCTGGCGATGCTTTGCCTGATGCCCCCCAGGACATGGCTGGCCCTCCCGGCTGCCAGGGCACTGCTGACTCATATTCAACTTGCCATTGAACAGGACCCCCAGGTCCCTTTCCATGGCACGGCTTTCCAGCATCTCATTCCCCAGTCTGCATGTACATCTGGGGTTGCCCCATCCCAGGTGCAAAATCCAGCACTTTCCCTTGCTGAACTTTGACCAGTCTCCTAATTTGTCGAGGTCTCTCTGCAGGGCCTCCCTGCCTTCAAGAAAGTCAGCAGCTTCTCCCAGTTTTGTGTCGTTTGCAAACCTGCAAACTATCCCTTCCAGTCCTGCATCCAAGTCATTTACGAAGATGTTGAAGAGCACAAGGCCTGAAATGGAGCCCTGTGGAAGCCCACTAGTGACAGGTCACCAGTTTCACGTTCCCCCATTTACTATTACCCTCTGTGCTCGATCCGTGACCCAAGTGCTCACCCACACCATGATGTGTTTATCCAGCTGTGAGATGGACATTTTGTCCAGAAGGATCCTGTGAGAGACAGTATCGAAAGCTTTACTGAAATCCAAAAAGATTGGATCAACTGGCTTCCCTTGATCAACTAGGTGGGTTACCTTGTCATTGAAGGTAATCATATTCAATAAGCAGGACTTTCCCCTCATGAAGCCATGTTGGCTGTGACCAGTGATTGTGTTTTTCAATACCTCCCACAATAATCTTCTCCATAACTTTATCAGGCACTGAAGTGACAAGCCTGTGATTTCCAAAGGTCCTCCTTCTTGCTCTTCTTGAAAATCAGGACAATGTTCATCAGCTTCCAGTTAGCTGGGACCTCTCTGGATTCCCAAGACCACTCAAAAATCACCAAGAGAGGTGTTGCAATGACATCAGCCAGCTCTTTGAGGATTCTGAGAAGAATTCTATAAGGCTCCATAAAGTTGTAGGGAGACAGCTGGAGTAGCAGATCCTGCATAGTCTCAGGCTTGACTGGAGGTTGATCATTCTCGCAGTCATGATTCTCCAGCTCAGGGCATTGTGACCCCCTCATCCCCCGTGAACTTTGAAAATATTTCTTATTGCAGTAAATCCCTTGTTGCAACATTATCTTCCTCCTTCCTGTCACTGGATGAAGGAAATTGACTATTTCCTTCCATCTCTAGTCATGTTTTCTAGACCTTTGATCATTCTCCATACTTTTCTCTCCAATCTCTTCAGCTGACCAGTATTTTATTTTAAATGCAATAACCAAACCAAGATATGAGATGTCGAGTTTGGCTACGTTTTTCCCCTTACAACAATATCAATTTGACAACTGGAGTTCCCTTCAATAAAACCTCTCAATTTTTTTTTTCTGCAGCTTTTGCCTAGCTAGCCAGTTTTTATCTTGCATTGCTCAGCTGATTATTCTTACTGAAGTGCAATAATTTGCATTTGTCCCACTTGAACTGCATCCTGCTTTTCAGACCAAATCAACAATTAACAAGATTGCTTTAGATCTTAAATATCTTCTCCACAGTACTTGCAGATATGCCTACTTCCATTTTCACTTTATATAAAAGAATACATCATCTTAAACCACTCTGAGATGACTCTCCCTGGTTTCCCTTGGTTTAATAAGAATTATGCAAGAATTTTTCACTTCAGCACACCGAGGTAGTAGTTTCCACCCCAGTTCTGCACTTTGGCTTCATGCAGGTGCCATTGCAATTATTTTGTGTATTTTGGCTGCTAGGGTAAGAAACAACCTCAAACCTTCAATCAATAACACTTACCTACTTCATTAGAAAAATCCTAAATAGATACAAATTCAGATGTGAAAGCAATAAATCAGCCAAAATAAAACTTGGTTTTCCCCAGTATCATGTAGGACATACATAACGGATTTTCAAGGAGCAAAGTTACACTGCAGAAAAAAAAAAATTAAAAGTCAAAATTTATTGAAAAATAAATCAGGTGTATATTGTACAAGAACGTAACAAAGCCTTGTTCTAATTTACTAATATAAACATTTACATTTTGCATAAGGATTAATGCATTAAGATCCTTCATCTTAAACGGAAAAAAATGGCTGTTTATGACCTAGTGTTAGACAAAAATAAATGGTTTAATCTGGTTTTCTCTGAAGGTAAAGCTGTATTTAGTAACGGATATAAGAGATACATACAGAAGTTTCTTATTTAATTTTATTAGCACACAAAATAAAATTTGGTACATGTATATCTGTGTTACTTTTTACAACAGGAGTTCCCACTCCAGTATTGCACGAGTTTATTTTTATTTTTTTTATAGGATGGAAAAGCACCCTGTGTCAACAGAAAATATGGCGAGATAATCTTCCTAAAATTGTGTTTGAATGGAGTAACTGGATTCCTAATGGCAAAGTGATGATATGTGAACACCAATTATTATGCGAATTAGCAAATTCATGCTGAGAAAAAACAAAGAGCTTATAGGCCATAGCCATACTCTGGGCTTCCAGCTATCTTCTCTCTGCATCATATTACTTCTTTGTGAGACAGCATTCAGCAAATAAAAGGGCAATGTAATTTCTGTGTTGTGTTTGATAGAAAATTTAGAAATGCTGTGTAGTACTCCAGATACATTCTGTGGTGTGAAAGAGAATTATTGAAGTGTAACAGCTCAGAATTTTAAGACAAATAAGCAAGTTTTGTCAGTAGAGTGGAACGCATAGTTTACCTTTGAGCTTTCTCTACATAATCCTTACATTTTATGCTGCATTTATTGAATAAAACGCCTTGCTGTGAGACAAACAATTAGTCTGGAAGATTAGTTTGGAACTTGAATTGGTTTCAGATGATAGAATCAAAATTAGAACTCAGCTACATACACATCATTATTAATTTGGTTATATTATAGAAATTATATTTAATAAAGCAATGAGGAAGTAACACACAGTAAAAAACACTACCCATAGCACAACCTATACAGTATGAAACATAAAGGTCACAAAAGTAATCCTGAATGTTCCTTCAGACCTTTATTTAGCTAAAGTCTAACAATAATTGTGTAGCAAGTTGTAGCAAGTCCTTATTTTTTAAACAAAAAAAACCTGTCTCTTTTGCTGAAAAACAAATCATTTGTTTGTAAAACTATAAAGGGAGCCTCTTCACTTGTGCCCCTAAGAATGCTGCTTTTCTTCAGATTAGTTCAATGGTCCAGATAATAAATGAATAAAAAAATCACTACTGCACATAATACTTTTAATTATGGAATGTATTACAAGTCCTAAATTATATTTTCAGGCAGCAAATATAATGCTCTGGATTTCTGGCTAGAATACTATTATCATTTCAAAATAACTTCTATTAGCTTCTAGAAGGACAGGAGGGTTGATTTTCCAAACAAAAGATGTTAAGCCTTTTTGACTAAGAAATATCCTACAAATCTATTTTTTACATCTTGTGAATTTTTTAATTCTTGTGAAAAAATCAGCAAGAAGTTAAGCCTCACAACAAATGCAATCAAATTCAAGCCATGGATGCCATTTGGATACTATACACACACAACCGTGAAAGATTCTATAACACATACATGTAGCTCATTTTGGGATAGATAAACTACTTTCATAAATGCAGTATATCTTTTCTACAAAACCTTGGCCAAAATGAAAAGTGAGAAAATTAATTATTCTGCATGTAAATACTAAAAACTCTGCTGACCACTTGAAAATGTGCTTATGGCACTTGCAAACATTGCTTCATTTTGTTAATGTTTCAGTCAGAGACTTTGAGATCACTCCATTTTTCCAGATATTTAATGTCTCAGGAACAATCAAATTATTCTCAATGTCACAGGTTTATTTCACCCATTGACCTTATTTACTCAAGTTAAGTTGATAACATAAATTAGACTAAAGCATAATTTATGACTGTCTTAGGTATAGCATCTTGAAAGGCATTCAATCTCAACCTGTAAACATCAAGGGACTGACAATTCATCTCTTTCCTGGTAAGTCTACTCCAGCAGCTAATCATGCTCCCTTTTATATATTTGTGTGCCTGATGGGGACACGCACATGCCCTGCACATCTATCATTATGCCCTTCTCCACTACAATGAAGTCCTTTAACATACTGAAGTTATGCTGCATTCTATCAAGTTTCATTTTTTTTGTTTGTTTGTTTTTTTGTTAAATAAACAGGTCAAGCTCATTTAGACTTTCACTGGGGGATATTTTTGATGATGCTCCCATTTCAAGGTACTTGAGCTAATGCAGGCATTAGAAGCAGTGTTGTTTGGTCATTTAGGAACGCAAAAACAGCCACAGCAGATTAGACAAATAATAGGTCATTGTAGGAGGATACTTGGAGACACCATATAAAGATGGGACAAGTATTTAGGGATATGTTCATCAATTTCCATTCCTGGAGAAGTATATTCGTTCTCTCTTTTATTCAGTTACTTTTCATGCTTTAAGGTTTTAAGAACCTTTGCTAAAGGACCTCATCAAAAGTATTTCAAATTAGTATTTTCAAATCTCTTCAAATCACAAGAGATCTTTGAGAGCTGCCTCTGGTTGCCTTACCCAGCACTCTGCCTCACCGGATAAGCAGACCTTGAATGGCAATCTTCCCCTGTTGTGGGTCTCCTCTGAACCACCCTGTCGTCTCGCACTCTCCTGCAGATGTGGTGGGCCTTGAAACAGCACAAGGTGTCACTTCCCTCCCATGCCAACGCAGGATCATCTAATCTATTCGTGGGGCTGATTGGGCCGGGGAAGCATTTCAACTGCAGTTATTTCTCTTGAAATATATAGGTGAAAACTGTGTGATAAATTACAATGGAACAAAGAATGACTTGCACATGGTTAAAAATACTTCTGCAAGTTACTAATGATACTGCTGTCATCCAACAGTATGGCTATTACAGAGCTGTTCAAAAACTTTCATAGAATATTCCAGCACAATTATTCAAACAAGGGATGCATTACAATGCATAAATGATCTTTCTACATGTGAATAAAGACTTATAGCTAGCTGGATTATTTGGTTCCAACGTGGCTAAAATATAATTATTTCACTTGAAGAAAGATTCCTATTGTGTTTCCCATAACTATGTGATACATTCTCAATGCCTTATTGTGGCATCTGCATGCAGAGCACTTCTAAACAGTAATTATTGGTATAATTCTCACACACAGCCCGTATGTGTATCACAAGCATGGGTAGATTCACTTGCTGAAGCTGAGTACTTGTTTTCCTTGCTGGAAACTGAGAGGGAAAAAGGAAACATAAAATCTCTGTTCAGTGTATTACATACTGCAAGTGGCTCAGTGAAACAGAGAAAGAATATTTTTGATTACATAGCTGCAAAAGCTGTAACACTGCCCCTTATTTTTATGACTAGCCTACATTTTCTTCCATCCACCCTAACTACTTATGAGCCGTAAAATATATGCCTCGGCTTGATTTTCTGAGTTGAAGCTGAGCTGAAGCTTAGTGTTCTGAGCTGAAGCTAGCAGTAAGGGAGAATACATCCTCCATATTTGCCAGTTCCCTCTCACCTTGTTAAAGAAGACTCAACCACCTCCCACAGAAGAAAAATGCTTCATACGACTCAAGACAGAGAAAGGCAGCACAGACACTGCCTTTACAGTTTCTTTACAGATACCATAAGGGAAACATTAATACGACCTGAGACTTCACTGTCTTTTCAGCAGAGCTGCTTTTACAACATAGAAGGGAAGGGTTTCCCAGCAGAGCCCGCTGAAGAGACATCAGCACTGCAGCACTGGGGTAGACAGCGCAGCAAAGCCAGGACTGCCCTCCAACACCTGCCCTGGAATGTAGGTTGGTCTGCCCCAGCACTGCTACTGAGCAGGAGGTGGGTGGGTAGCCAAGCCCTCTGCCTCGTCACGAAAATGCTGGCTGAGGAAAGATTCAATCAAAAGATCCTCACTGTGATTTTTGGCTACGGCAGTTACTAAGAACGAAGGTGTTCCTTGCCTGTTATTTTCTAGACCTTTGAATTTTGATGCCTACTGTCTTTGTTACCTCTTAGCTACAAAGTGCCCACTACTTGAATACACACACTGAAGTATTACTGCTGAAGTAATTAGACCCACGCACTGCCCTGGTTCTATGTGTTAATTGAACTTCTGCGGCTGTTACTGAGGGTGTAAAGAAAGCCACTAGACAACAACACGGTCAATGAGCACAAATCTGGTACCCACCTCACCAATCATGACACAGGAAAATTTTTCACACCTGCTTCTCTGAGTATTTCTTCTATTAAAAACAATACAGGGCTCCTATATTTAAGTCTTGAAAATTAATATTAATCTAAAAATCTCAGCAAATATTTCCTCATTTTACTGAAATTAATGAGATCATTCTGATGAGTGCTTATGAAAGCAGATATGACCCATCAGAGACTAATGCTACAACAGCACACCTCTTATAGCACTGTTGTCAAAAGAAAGTTTAAAAACTAAAAATGAGAAAAAATGAAAAATGCAGCCCTCTAAAAGCTGTATATACATATGGCCTTATACGCACATATATACACTTTTTAATACACCTATTACTTGGAAAAGGATTGAATGTTTATACTTAGAGGAAAGGAGAACTCAAAGAGAAAGATGGCTTTGGTTCAGCTAATACTATATCAACAAACTGGCCAGCAAAAAAACTTTTTCTTAGGGAAGTTTTTCATAAAACCACTGCAAGGTCACAAGAAGAGCTAAGGCAAAAAAAGCAAGGGAAAATAAATTGAACAGAATCAAAATCTTGTATTATCCTTATTATGTTCTGTCCTCTTTCTCCATATCAGCTACAAGCTATTGAAGGAAATTATTTTCCTGCTTATGTATTTGGAAAACAGAACATGCTATTCCCTTTAATTGTGCAGATAAAGCAGATGTCTCATGGAGATCTTGCTTTTTTTGGAGAAAAGAGGAAACAAAAGTCTTTCGCCAAATCAAACTTTAAATTTTTTAAAAATCTGATGCAATGTGTTAGTTTTAATGTCAATTTCTGTACCAAAGAAACCTCAGGGCTGGAGGGACGTGGGTAGAATGCAGGCAAGACAGCCACTAACTTAGACGTACATCTCTTTACTATAACCTCTTTCACAGCAGCAGCATGGTCCACCTGATTGTCACTTCAGATGAACCTGCTTATTCCACACTGCTTCTTCAGGAACAGATACAGGCAAGCGTACACATATGCCATAGATGAAAGAACTGGAGGAACACCTGGAACACGTACCTTGTGGATATGAGCTGGCCATGTGTGCTCACAGCCCAGAGTACCAACCATATTCTGGGCTGCATCAGAAGCGTGGCCAGCAGGTCTTTTATCCCACTTGTGGTGAGATGCCACCGGGAGTGCTGCATCCAGGTCTGGGGCCCCCAGGCACAGGAAGGACATAGACCTGTTGGAGTGTGTCCAGAGGAGGGCCACGGATATGATCAAAGGGCTGGAGCACCTCTCCAGTGAGGACAGTCTGAGACAGCTGGGGTTGTTCAGGCTCCCAGGGCTACTTGTCCATGGCTCCAGAGAGCCCTTATTGTGGTCTTTCAGTTCTTAAAGGAGGTTTATAAGAAAGACGGACAAGGGATAAATTAAAAGAGGGTAGATTCAGACTAGATATAAGGAAGAAATCTTCTGCAATGAGGGTGATGAAACACTGCAACAGGTTGCCCTGAGAAGTGGTAGGTGCCCCATCCCTGGAAATGTTCAAGGTCTGATTGGATAGGGCCCTGAGCAACCTCATCTAGTTGCAGATGTCCTTGCTGTTTGCAGAGGAGTTGGACCAGATGACCTTTAAAGGTTCCTTCCAATCCAAACTATTCTATGATTCTGTGGTAGGGTATTTTGTCACCAACTATTTTTCTTCACTGATATTTTGCTGCAGTATTAACTATTTGGGCTAGCTATTGATAGCCTTCCAAAATGACCATTCAGAAAAGTTTCAAGACCAATGTATTCATTATGCTCTAAATCACATCTAAAATAAGGTTTGCTGTTCTTCTTTCCAGGAGTCAATGGGTAACTATACTATCATCCATAAATCATATTCCTCCATGTGACTTAAAAGGACCAGAGGTATTTTCTTTCTAAGGCTGATAGTCTAAGTAGATGTCTAGGAAATAATAGTTTTCTTAATTTACCCTGTGACCATAAACAGATAAAACTTTTTTACCGCCCATGTAGATATTCATATAATAAATCAAATCATAGCATATTCAAAGTACAAGATGTAACAAAGTTACCCCCTTGTTCCTCCCTGCACCATTGACACTGGGTTTCATGAAACTTGGAGCTCAGAACAGATATTATAATTAAAAAAAAAAAAAAATAATAATTCCATAGCGGTTTTTTTTTTGGTTTGTTTTTTTTTTTTTACACAGCCTTGCCAAAATTGTTGCCATTTGGTCAGAAACATCCCTTTAGTCATGAGCCAGGACAGTGGTTCCAAAAGCACTGAGATGGCTTTACTGACATCTCTGTATTTTGCTTTCCACTGTGCCCTTAGCCACTTCAAATGCTACAGGCTATCAGTTCTGATACTGCAGAATGTAAAAATGGGAAATGGACCCACCTTCTAACCTCTCAGGCCACAGTCAATGGATGTTGGCTGAGCTGATATTGACATGTTCTGCTCATCAACATCCCCACTGTACCCAGACAAATATTCTTGTAAAAGAGATGTTTTAACACTAGGACAGGAAGCACAGAATTCTGAGTAGAAGGCTATTTTTCTGTGTCCTGCACTTACCCTAGAAACCCTCTTTCCCTACCCAGTGACCAGCAACAAGCAGGCCAATACCCTAAAAAGAAGTGCACCTGAGCCTATGTTCCTGAAGAAGCAAATGAAAGAATTCAAGATCTCACAGGTTAGAAAGAAAAAACTAGCTGTAATGTATGCAAACTGCATCCCTCAAAACATATTTTTAGGTGTATACTGATTGACTTGTCTCAGTGTTTAAAATTAAGTTGCCTTTAGGCAGTCAAGTCTCTTTCAACATTATGATGATATTATTAACCTTTGGTATTGACATTTTTTTAGTAGCACCTGATTTATCCCAGAAAACAACACTGCCATTTCATTCTTAGCCCTGGCCTGTGAAGATTTACAGCTCAGAGGCTTCCACTTGTTTTATTTTTTCAGAAGGAGGTACCAATAAAAGCAAACTACCCATCAAACTGATATTGATACAGACTGTTATGTGAGAGATGAATTACAATTTCACCTCTCTTTTACAAGGTATGATTTTAAAGGTAGGGGGTTTTTTTAATTAATTATTTTAACTGGCTCTATATTAAAACAGAAGATATCGAGCAGACAAATAGTTATTCTTCCTCCTGTCTCCTCTTCCCCTGAAATGTTCACAGAAGGTATTTTTTCAATAAAAAGTTGGGATTGTGTCTGTCATGAAGACTTAATTGTAATACAACTTGTATAAGGATTTGTTTTATTGAAGTGTAATAAAAAAGACATCCATATTAATCTTAGTTCAACATTTGGATATAGCATGTCTTGGCTCTCCAAGAGATGAACAACTGAATCCTGTGTATTCTGGCTGAGGCAGTTCAGAAGGTCACTAAGCAGGATTTCTTGGCCACATAGGAATATAGCATTTCCTTCTCTTTGTTCAATTCACATTCTTGTAACTACTTCTGAGCAGGTAAACAAACCTTATAGATAGTAAAATAAAGAAATGCTGCATTCTTGAAATGTGTGGTCTGGTTTACTTGCCATTGACAAGGCATTTTACAGGAACACATTTGACTTTTTACAAGTTTCCAACAGCAGTAAACTTTATTCCTGCTGACAGCAGAAGGAATTGCTGTGAGCAGAATAAAATTGATTGGTTTAAAAGTCTAACTCTGTTTCATGTTTTGTCCTCTAAGATTACATTTAAATCTGTTTCAGACAAATTATTTCATAAAAAAAAAATTCTTTCTATGTTACTGTGGTGAAAATAACACATAAGTGAACACCAAATGATTGCTTGTGAACACCAAAGGTAAAGGAAGTTGGGTTTTTATTTGAACTGGAAAAAGGTATTTAATTTCCTCATGTATAAAATGGTATTTTCATAGTGAAACTTTCAAATTATTTTTTTTTTTTTTTTAGTTTACAAGATGAGAAGAAAAAAACATTTCAGCAAATAATAATAAAACAAGCAAGAAACAAACTCGCCATCATAACCCTCTGCAGCAAGCAGGCAATTTGTGTATTGTGTTTCAAACATCTGTCCTTATGCCATGATTCTTGGGCCAAATTCTGAAATAATTCTGAAACAGTGGCAACTCGGCATACACAGAGTCTGGGAAATATCAAATGCAGAAGGTGCACTTAACACTGTTACAACAGTTCTGGTTTAAAAGTGATGATCCAGCTTAAGATGCTCCAACTACCAGCTGCCCACTGCCCTTCCAACAGAGCTTACTAACTACTGCTGAGCCAGCGGTATTTTACTTTGGATCTTGGTTTGAAAGTGTTCATGTCTCCTAAAATTAAAATTTATAGCACTTTATCATTACTAGAAAAATTGCACACTCACAACTGCGCAACTGGCTGGCAGGTCAGGTAAGGGTGAGAGAAAAGCACAGAACTGTGTTGAACTGAATCAGGTAACACAGTGGAAGGCACCCTCATTTGGCTCACTCTGTGCTAGTGGCTTCTTCCAATAGACTTGCATCTTGTCATCTCTCCTGTTCCCTTCTTCCTGTTACTGGTTTTATCTGGGGGAATCACAAGAAGATGCATGAAGTATTTACTTATCAAAGCTACAGAACATTTCGGCATTGTTATCAATTATTAAAGAAATCCATAATTTTAAATGTAAACAAGTTCACGCACATAGACAAAAATATGGTGAGTCAGTAAAATTGCAATTCAACTAGACTTCTGTTTTAAATAAAAATCACAGCATCATAATAAAAATGTAAGTCTATTTATTTTATCAGTTGTAGGAGTATATTTAGTCACCACAGATGGAAACAACATTGGTACATGTGATTGCCAGTCTCTGGAAGCACCATTAGCTCTTTGTTAAAGGCTAAGGTAGCAAAAAAGTTATTTGGCATTATAAGAAACAGAAAAGCACACCTGTTCAACAGAAGAAGACAGTTTTTCTCTAATGTAATATCCAGCAAAACCTAAGTGAATTTTTTTTCATACGATTTAGGGGAAATTTGCATTGCCCAGGATCCTGTACTTAGATCAGCAAACTATAAAACATATGGCATACCAAATCAGTGGTAACATTCCATTGGAACAGTAAGACAGTAGCTGTCTTAACACCATCCAACTCATACTGACAATAGAAACATCAGCTGTTTTCATAGGTTGTTGGATTTTTCTGGTCCCATCACCTCCTATGTAAGTCCATGTGTACAGACCAGGGCTTCCTACAAATTTTCTGAGTAGACATTTGAGTTTTCTAGCACCTCAAAAAATAAGTTTCACTCTTTTTTTTTTTACATGCATTAAATGTTGCACATACCTTACTTACTGCCTATTAATACTAGCACAAAACACTATTTTTTTTAAATTACAAAATATAGTGCTAAAATCTGTGAATAACTAAGATATGTCGGTAAGGCATCAGCAACAGTGCAGACAGTCATACAGCCATTTTGATTCAGTTTGCCACAAGCTCAGCACACCATCACTGTGCTGTCATTTGTTATTGCACTTTTCAGCCTTCCCTTTCAACTTCAAATCGTTACATTCCGCTTGGCTCTTCGAAAACTGCACTGGCAAGCTGTGCACGTCTATTACAAAATAATAGCATTGTAGTCTGAAAGAGCAGCATATGCCCAAGACCAAAATGAATTTTACTCAATATAATCTATAATTCTTAACATATCAGGTGCTAGGCTTCAACACTGCTCTCCTAGTGCTCCCTCTCTGCTCTGCTCATCATGCTCCAATTTTCTGCCTACTAGGCAGATACATTCATTGATCAAGGTTTACAAAAGTCCAAGTTCAATAGGACAGATGGCACCTCAGCAAAAGGTGCCTTCTGTTTTATGCCTGTCAGCAGTATGATGGAAATTTTATCATGAGACACAAAGATACTACTCACATATCCATAATTTTATTAATCAACAGCACAAGTGGTCTCACTAGACTGAGTAGATGACATATTTACACGAACAGTGAATATTATCTACCTCATCTAAATTAACACTGAACAAAATAGGGAGCTTAACTAGGGAGAGGTCTCTTCTGGGCAAATAGATCATTTGCCAATCACATACTCACTTGCACCTCATAATGAGTTGGGGGAGAAACGAAGTAAGGTACGTGATCAATTCTAAAAATAGTAACTCGCTCCCCTGAAAGCAAGATATACTTACAGAAATGACAATGTCAATGCCAGTACTGGGAAAACAGCACATGCTAACTAACTTGTTAGTCCCTGAAGAATGATATACTTCTGCCAGATTTTTCAGGAAAATCTAATAAAACATTGATGAAATGGAAGAATAATTTCCCCTTCATGAAGATTAAGTGAGAACATGAGTCTATACGACAGACAGGTTTTGCATTCATCTCATGTCTGCTCAATGCAGAAGTCATTGGGAAACAGGACATAAAATATTTCTAAACTGATACGTATCTGAAACAGTAGATGTCAACTCAAGTCCTACAGGAAGTGGCAGTCAATATCAGCTTGTTGCTAGCTATTTTCGCAACCGTCAAGTTTGAGACAGCTAGGCAGTCTCATGATAGGACTAAATCCTATTGTTTCAGAAGAAATAAAAGAGAAGATAATTATTACCAGAATTTACATACCAGGTACTTTATCTAAACGGATAATCACACAGAAGCCTGTGTGCTGGTACCTGTCTGCACCTTCAGAGGGAACTGAGGTTCCGGCAGCGTAAGGTTAGAACTAAGGGTAGATGCCTTAGGTACCCCACAAACAGGAGTAACTCAGCTTAGTGAACTTCTACAGAGTATTTATCATCTGTTGTTGATAACTCAAGCAAAACACAGATGGGTCTTGTTCCCAATTTTTTTCTTTTTCTTTTTTGCCTGAGCTCTTCTAAACTTCTGAGAGGATTAAGATTTTGTGTGGTTTTGAAGGAGTGGATTTTTTTAGTGTCTCCTACTTTGTACTTATTCAAAGCTAATTTTCAAACTATTGAAAGTAATAAATATGCCATGAGTTTCAGTTTTAAGGCTACATAGTCTTCTTGAAAAAATTTCCAGTCTCTTTGTAATGCATTCTGAAATCCTCTCTGCCATTTATTGAGGCATAGATCATTCAACTTCCTGCCTTACGCATATATATTACACGGTGAATGGGATTTACAACAGCCAGCCTGCTCAGCAGGGAGATGCCCGAATTACCCAAGACAAATTNTATTCTTCTCTACTAGCTGTAGGAATCTTGGAGAAAAATCTGAAAAAATTAAAAAAAAAAAAAATTAAAAAAAAAATAAAAAAAAAAAAGGAGACTAAAGTCTGAGGCCGTACAACCTTGTAAGGCCTCCTGAAGCCTTACAAACTTGACAGAAGTTCCTCTACTAACTGCAATTCACATTCTTAAATGTTCTACTGGACTATGATGACCAAGCAATCACTTTGAATATAAACAATTGGCTCAATCTTTTCTTCAAAATAGAAACAATCCCTCCAAGTTGTGCTACAGCCTCATTTTATTGTTTAAAATATATGTACTTTAACTAACAGCAAAAAAAATCACACTTAAATGTAAAACCCAGGCAATTTTTACTTCGTCTGGCCACTTAACAAGTGAAAGCCATTGAGGTCACTACTGTGTGCTGAATTCATGTCTGCAAAGAAATCACCCTTGAGCACCCTCATTAGATCTCAGCCTCAGGAGAATTCGATATATCTGGTGGATGAATATCAATGCCCCTAAACAGGATAAATCCCAAAATACTCCTTTCAGTCCAGATGGGAAATATGCAAGCAAATGTGTTAGTCATCAGTGTGATGTGCCTAAGCAGCATTACTAGGGAAAACTGAAGCATTTGCAAATGCTTGGTGCCTGGCGAGTTGACGTGGGGTCTTTGTGGATTCCCTTCCAGGACAGAGCCCCCGTTGCACTGTGGGCAACTTCCTCATGGCAGTTCCTAAGGGAAATAATTAATGTTCCTGGAAAACATAGGACTTAGAGCTCTCATAGTGAGCTTCTTAACGTCTTGACTACTTCCAGAGCTATTAACAGTAACCAAACCGTGTTTCTGCCAAAGCCTCAAGAGCCATCAGGAAAGACAGAGTGGATCTAGCCCTGACCCCTCCCAGTACAGAGCTGGCAGGCTGGATGTGTGACATCTAGGCAACTTTCTGGGTTCAGATTTAACACCCCTTCCAATATAAGGCTTTAAATTGAAGGCAACATAAAATGCTTTAAACCCGAAGCCCAGATTCGGAGGCTTAATTCAACTAGCTCTCTTCCCCTTTATTATAGGTAACTCGTGAAATTTTAGATTGCCTCTCAACCTTTGTCATCTCTGTTGATCTATGTGCAGAAACATACTAGCTTATAAAGCAGCAAAGGCACTATTGATTTTTAACTTTTAGTTTTTATTGTTTCATGTATGTTGGCAACTTGTTAAATGCAAGTCTAAGTTAAGCAAACATGAAACCTTTTACACAGTTCATTTACTTGTCTTCAACTAATTAAAGGGCAGAATTGTTTATGGAGTTGTGCATGTGGAGTAGCTAGAAATAATATAATTTATTATTACTGATTAACTTCATTTGGAAAGAATGCTACCTGTACTTTCAGTGATTTACAGCATTTTTTTCTCAATTACAGGACCCAACTACCTGGGCAACTGCATTGCCTGTATTCAGGATGAAGTTAGGAAGTTTTTCCCCTTTCTTGAATCCAACTCAAAATAACTTATGAACAATTTTGAGTAGAAGAAGACCTACATTACTAAGAAGTACAAGCATCATCAATCTGATCTTGAAGAGTGAAAATAACAAAAATGCCTGTGTGGTATCTGATCCACATTCCACCATAATCATGGTACAAAGAACAGGGCATTTAGAAAGCACAAATTAAAATTAATTCTGTTTTCAGTTTATGTGCCACCAGTAAATGTACACAATTACCTTAATACAAACTGGAAAGGATGTGATTTTTCACTAGTGGAAGCTTCCGTTCACTAACATAATTTGTCTATTCAAGAGTTGTAGGAGCAGGAAGGTAGAACCTATAAATTCCAGACCATGTTGCCAACAGGAACTGAAGAGGACTGCTAAAAGAGAGAAATATGGCTAAAGGCCATATTTTTATGCCTGTGGCATTCTACTACTTATGACACTGATTGTTAGGCATACCACTGATGTGCTTCTGCTGATGTAACTGCACTGACTCAATTAAGTACTGCTAATTTTAAATTGCAGAAAGATACTCTGTCCTCGGATAGTACTTTTCAAGCAGTACAAATACACAGGGTTTACACCACACAGTCCTCCTCAAGGTGTTATCTGGAAGTATAATAAGGCAGGTACAGAAAGAACACCTTTTTTATTAAAGTTGTTGAGCATCAGAAGCTTGGTTTGACTTCCTCAGTACCTCTGTAAATCTGGCCTTACGGTATTAGCTGCAGTAATGCTTTCGAGAATAAAGCCTCACACTTTGTATCTCTCACTGTTGTGGCTTAGCCAACAGTCATTCATTCCTGTGACAAGGAACAAAACCCAGTGCTTCTGGATAGCAACCTCACACTCTTTCTTCACAAAGTGTTTTGTTGTGGATCAAAGAGTTAACGTGCAGTATCTTAGAATAAGCAGAGGATCAGATAGCTTAGTAGATAAATGTGTCTTCACTCTTGGACTGTTAAGTAATTCTGGCTTTACAATGCATTATATATGGTTGCAGTCAAAAATACAACAGGGCGTTAAGAAGGTTTCTGTAAGCTCTTTAAATGTACAAAGTATATCAAAATAAAGGCAACAGTACAATTTCTAACCCATGTTCTCCTGGTTTCTTTTGAAGGAAAGAAGAAAATGACAGTACTTTCCCTACAGGGAACTTCCATGTCAAAGTGAGAAGAGTCTATTTGTAACTCAGTGTGCCTTTTTTAATATTAATATTTGAATCCTTATCTTTGTCCTTTGGAATACTGGATCTTTAAAGGACATAGAAACAAGTATGTTGGGTATGGATTTACAAAATGTATATAAAATACCACAATGTGAAATGATTTCATAAGAAAAGTCTCTTGTGACATTATGCCATAATACTTTACAAGCAATCTTACTCCTGGCCTAACCAGGAAGCTGGGAAAGCAGTATCAACCTCCAAAAGGTTAAGGGACATAATAAGAAAGCGTGACTGGGACTCACAAATATGTCTTCACATTTGAGTGATTTATTTTTGAAAGGCTCTAGCATGAGTTATACATTGTCTCCAAATCTTACATTCAGACCTATACAAACAACCCAGCTTTTCAGTGGCATCACACACTAACCTCTTCCATTTCAAGAACAAAAAAATGTGTTGCTAACCTTTATGCTATATCTGTTTTTTTTTAAAGTGCGCAGTACAGTGGCAGAGGAAGAAAACAATATTTATCCCAAAATCAGTGAAGAACAGGAAGAGAAACTGGTTTTTGTCCCTTTAAGTAAGCCTTCAGATTTTTATGTATTTTCCATTTAAAGAGTGTTGAGCTTAGCAAAGTTGTAATGTACAATGTCAAAAAGCACAGGTTATACTGATTCTCTGCAGTGATAGTACACGAATGATTTCTAAAGTGTATAGTGAGAGCACTGCCATTGTCTTGACCTTTTTTCTCTGTCTGCTGAACATCTATATTTTACGCATAGAATTTTCTCCAGCCTCCTGGACTATGTGTAGTCTTTATACATAATGGGAGATGGAAAGGAAATCCCACAATAGGAACACAGAGAAAAGGAATTTGCATGTATATTACTTTAAAACCATTTCAGCCTGATCTTTCATGAATAATGGTTTAAAGGCTGAATTCTCTGACTGTGGATGCAAAGGTTAACTTTCTTTATTGAGTATTGCTGATAGGACCCTAATAAACCATGAACATAGGCAGAGAAGGGAAGGAGAGAGGTTTTGCATTAAAAAGACTAATCCCTTAGTATCCACACTAAGATGTCCACGTCCCAAGCAGGGACTTGAATAATTGAAGTAGGCTTTAATAAGAGCATGTTGAGTCTTATGAAGTACTATAATTTCCATTATGGAATGACTGACTTAAAACAGAAACATAACCACCTACCTAGTCCCATCAAAAGTTATCCCACACCACATCATGTACATGAATTTCCTTGGCCCCTTTGTTTAAAAAATAAATGAATTTTAAAATTACAGGATTCCTCGTGGTATTAGTTCTCCTGTTAATTTACACAGTGCAGTGATTTACATGTTTAAGACCACAAAACGCCTGAATCAACCCCTTGTTTAAATTCTTGTGGCTTCCTTGTTTGAATTTCTTTATCAAATATTTCACAAATACATAAATCACATTGGAAGACTATTACTGCAAAAACCTCAGCTGTGAGCACTTTCATGGGGATGTTAAGTGAGTAGTTTTATACCACCAGAAAATGTAAAACTGCAAACAGACTATAAGTATTCTCTCATTAACTGAATTAAGAAATTTGGATAATACTTACAAGATGATTCAAAATTAAAGTGTTTAAAGTTTTTTGCATATTCAAACTGGCAATTTCAAGACACTTAAACATGCTATTAATAAACATCTTGGGATTGTAACGAAAAATTCTCACTGAACCAATGTCTTCAGGAAACACATGGGTTTTTTTATTCCATCATATTAATAATCTCACTGTTATGACACATTCAATTACAAACCAACTTTCCTCCAGAAAAGTATCAGTGTTTCACAGACTACAAGGAATATTATTTCCTACTATCTAAGACTGTACACAAACTCTGGTTTCTAAACAAATATAAGAGAAATGGTTGTGATATACATTAGACAAATTGTGTGTCAAATGACTGAGCAAATGTGAAGGACAAAATCTGTAACAATCTATGCAGTGTCAATGAAAATCACAAATCCACAGAGTTCAGCAAATACCTCTCAACTGTTCTTTGCACATCAAGCTCAGACAATTTCAAGCAATTACATGCCTCAACCTTAGTTTTGACAACACTAAATGCAAAGTTAATTAATCATATTTTATATACATTTACAAAATAAAAACCCCTATAAAATGTATACTACTCACATAACCATACATGCGTGTGTATGTTCAAAATGTAGGTATAGACTCTCACATACACTTTAGGTAACTTAAAGTCCTTCACCACACTAAAGCCAAGACTACAGTGCAACTACACCAGAATTATTTAGTCTGCGTTTTCAGCCCTACTTCTTTAAAACAAAAACCCCACAGGCTTGTCAGTTAAAGTCAGAGGAAAGTTCTTGTATGCATCTCAGACAGAAGATGAGACAGATCAAAGGAAAACCAGGACAGCTCAAAACCTCTGGAAAGAGTAGCCTCTATTTTCAGTACTGATCTCTTCAGGGTTTCGTGCACGGACTAGTAAGGGGAAGCACACCTAACCTCATTAGGAGGTGTTGCACACATGATACTTGTTCAATTTTTCACAAAACCACCTTCCAAAATTCATTATACATCAACACGTATAATTCAGAATTCATTACAATCAGTACAATAAATAAGACAGATTTCAAATTTGTATTTAATGCCTGATCTGAGATGTATGGAAGCTTTATATATCACAGAGTACATATTTTCAGTGTCATTACTGCGTGTCATGATTAGAGACAGCACATTTGATTTGTATTAGTAGGGAAGTTGTCACTATCCTTTTTGTTGCTTACTGGCATACATTTGTCATGATGGAGAAAACACAGTATCGAGAAACACAGTGTTCAGCCTGTTTCCAGAATTCTTGGCAAGCTCTGCTATGACACTCTGCTACCATATTTGACATTCTCGACATGAGCCCTCCGTGCAGTGTGGTGTGGACACCTCAGGACCTCTGGCTGCCTGCTATCTGTATACCCTGACTCTGCCTCTTTGGGCTGGCAAAGGGCCAGGGGAAAAGCAGTGGAGCACTGAAATTACTTCGGCTCTGCTGAGATTACCCAGAAATTGATGAAAGCTTTCACGACTTTGAGCAGTACTGGAGATGCTCTTTACTGTGTCCAACTATAGCCAGGTCACCAGCTGGCAACCTCCTAGACCGCCAAAAGCTTTGCCCCCCACCTTGTACTGCTGCCAGTGGGAGAGAAGCTGGACGGTTCGCCCTGCGGGGAAACCCCAAATTGCTGAAGCGAGGTGTGCAGCCGCCTCGCACCGCGGTTTGGCACCCCCTGCGCTGCTGCCGTGGGAATTGCGCCCGGTGCCGCGGGCTGGCGGCCGGGCCCGCACCACCCCCTGCCGGCGGCGGGGCCGCGTCCCGCTCACGACGCTGATCCCGCTCCCGCGGCCGTGCCGGGCGGCGTCCTGCCGGCGCCTGGGATCTCTCCCAGCAGCCACACATCAATAAAACACCGGTACAAGACAGGAGAAGCAACGTGACAAAGTGGCTGATCCCAGAGAGCGACCCAGATCCTAACAGCATCTGCAGAAATGTCTCCTTTGGAACCTCTTCTCATGCTTATGAGAGGAAGGGGGGGAAGGAGGGGGGAAGAGGAAAGTGCCGATGCTCACTTCTCAGCTCTGCTGCTTTGCTCAAGGTCGCTCAGCCTCTACACGCTGCAATATGAGTCCTAATGGCAGCGCAGATGACTACGGGATTATTGGCAGCCCAGAGCTCTGCCCCAGCCCGCGCTGGATGCCCGGCTCACAGCGGGACCTGCCTCAGGCTTTACGGACAATTCATACGAAGTGCTGCCCCCTTGTAGCATACACACATTTTCTTTAAAGACCCTTTAAAAATAATCCGGTACAGTAAAACTTTTCTCCCCCCTAAAGCGGTAGACTCGGCTCCTGCCTGCCACACGCCAGCTGCCTCCTGTGAATCCTGGGAAGGCTGAGGCAGGAGGGAGAGGACTCCCCAGCAGCTCAGGCAAGGAGTATTTGCGGTGTGACAGCCCTGCAATCGCCGTGAGGGTAACGGTTCTCAAGCAAATCAATTCTTTTATCGCCTTTCCCGTCCTGCGCCTCTGTCACCTTAAATACTCATACAGCGCCACAGTCCTGGGGTGTTTTTCCCTGGGGGGACTTACAGCAGTTCCAAGCAAGACTGGGGGCGTGAATCTATTTGTCATTGACGTCTTACACTCAAACATGCTGAAGTACTTTCAGAGATGGTTTGTAGAACGAAAGGTGCCCTCAGCAGCACTTCAGCGCTCACCAGTTTACCTTCCCAGAGGAGAGCCCCGGCTCCCAGAGGGGGTGTCCCGAGGATGGCTGTGCATGAGGTCAATATAGCCTTTCTCTTCTGCTCCCATCGCTTCTTTAGCGCTACCTCCGCCACCACCCCCGCCCCTCCGGCTTAGCCCCCCTCCGCTCGCCCCGTGCGCCCGCTCCTGAGCCGCTGCCTCCCCTGAGCCAGCCACCCTCTTTACCGCGTGTAGATAGATAGATTTTTGTTATTATGATTTGAGCCAAATCAGGGCCGGGGGGGTCTGGCAGCAGGTGTAGGTAGGCTCTCCATCTCCGCAAAGGAGCATGCTCAGCGCTATCAGGCATGCTCCTTCAGCGGGGAGAGAGGCAGAGCTGGGCCGGGGTGGTTGTGGGTGAGCGTAATCCTCACAGATGTCACCGTCCTAATGCAAAGTTTGATTGTTCCAGCGGCCCCGGAGCCGAGGCCGGCCCTGTGACTCCTGCCCAGCATCCCGCCGCACTGCCTCGGCTCCGCTCAGCTGAGGGACTCGGGCGCGCCGGGGGCGGGGGATGGGGGGGTGGAGAAGGGTTTCCCCCTCGCTCCCGACGGCGAGGGGAGGAGAAAGAGGTAGAAGAGGAGATGCCCAGGCGAGAAGGGCTTCGGAGCCAACTTCTACCGGGAAACCCGCGGGTCCGCTGCTGCCTCCTCCCCGCTGCCCCCGGCGCTCATGCAACGCCGAGAGCGCACGGGCAGCACCATCACCACCACCATCATCACCACATTATTAACACTATCATGACGATGCTAGGGGCCCTGCAGGCGGAGAGGAAACCGCGCTCAGCTCTGGCAGCCTCCTTCCAGCGCT
>VXAY01006841.1:425435-492331 GCA_013399855.1 Oxyruncus cristatus | reverse complement strand
AGGGGGAATCTAGTCTCTCAGTTTCCAGCCTAAACTCAGCCTTGTCCTCCAAACCCTGGCAGCTCCCCTCAGTCTCATTCTCCGCGATCACGCCTCCACCGGTTAAAATAAATAAATAAAATATTTCACTTTTTTTTTTTTTTTTTTAAATAACTCCCTTAAGGATTAAAGCGACAGGTGATCCTTCCCTGGTGAAAGAGATTCGCGTCCTCTGGCAATGAAAGGAGACAGCAAAAAAAAAAAACCCAAACCAAATCCACTCAGTTTAAAATTATTTTTTTTTCTTCTGCAATAAGCTCAGAAACCGGCGAATTGCAGCATCCCGAGCAAAAATCCTGTTTCCCTGGACAGCATCATGCAGCAAATTTCAAGCAAATGTGTTCAAACTGAAGAGAACAGTCTATGATAAAAGCCTTTCTCCGTCATGCCTACTCTGGTAGCTAATTTAGCACCCTGTGAGTCCAAGGCATTAGCGATGAAAAATTTCGCTGGCAAGATAAAATCCCCCAAGTCCTGCATAGACTCAAAAATTGTTTTGCAGCTAGTCTCTCAGTAATAGTAATAAGAAAACAAAATTATATATAAAAGAAAGTCTGTAAGGGATGGTCTTCTTTGAAGGTTATGCTAAAAGAGTTGGGAGGAAAACAGGAGGTGGATCTCTTGCAGAAGAGAGAAGGGAGAGGCAGAGATTTCCTCCTCCGTCCCTGTTTTACTGTCCTTCACCGCCAGGTGACTGACTTCCCTGCTCTCGGCCCGCGCAGGGGGGGATTTCTCCCGCTCTCAAACAGCACTATTGCCTGCCCGAGCAGCGCAGCCACAGCTCCGAACGCCGGCGGCCGCCACAGCGCCAGCGCCGCCCCGCCCGGGCCGGGGGTGGGCACAGCCCCCCAGCTCCCGGTGGCTCCTCCCGCCGGTCCCGCGGGTTTTGAGTAGTAGCCACTGTCACCAATGCAGAAGCCGCTACTGCCTCGTGTATTGATCCGTATAAAAAAATAAATATGTATATTTGTATCTGCAGATGTGTCTAAATAATTAAGGTGGTGTGGAACTTAGTCTTTGGCTTGCAGTGGTTTTGTGCAGCTGTTGAGTGTATCATTAACGCGCTATGGCTTTGGTGGAGCAGCAGTCTATAGTGGAACATGGATTAAGTCTGAGACTCTTTTAGGGTGATACTTTGCTAATCTCCATTTCCAAAGGTTTCACTGTCTTGTGGGTCTCACATCAGTCCAAAGAAAATCAAAATTAGATTTAAAAAAAAAAAAAAGTCGCATTCCTCCCCGCCAAGATCCTGATTTTATCTCGGTCCTTTATCATGTATCTGTCACTTGCAGTTTTGGAGAAGAAGGCTGTGATTTTTTGTTTCCTGCTATCGGCCTTTTGGGGCCCTTATTTATTAACTCTATTAATGAGAATTTCAGAATTATCACTTCCTAGTATTATCACCTTCTTTCTACACTACTTTAAGTAGAATTGGTATTCCTGATAATTCAACATAAGTAAACAGACCTAATAGCTCCAAGTGCATATTCTGTTTCCAGTTCAATGTAGATTTGTTTGCAGCTTCCAACACTTCAAGGTTAACATAGGCTTAAGCCCTGAATGATGGCCACTGAGAGCCATTTCTAAAGACTGGATATAGCCCTAGTGTTCTGGACAACTGTAGGTGGGAGGCTGATGTAGGTCAGTGACATACCTTCTCATTGCACAGGTTCATTGTGAATGCATTATAAATATCATTATTATCATTAATCTAGAACTGCAATTTGTAAAGATTAAATACTTGGTCTGGTGTTCCCATGTGAGCCAGAATTCTCATGTCCACATAAAAGACTGCCTAAGTGGACACTAAATCAAGCTTCTGTAGGACCTATAGAAATTTAAGAGTGTTTTTGCCTGACAGAAAAATAGCACTCTACCCTACCCAACCCCCACATAAAAAACCGGAAGAGACCTCTGTAAGAGACCATGCTGAAGGAAGACATCTCTCAGAAGGCACTTCTAAGCCTCCCCAGATGTGTCAATATGCAGTATGGGTAGAGGAAAGGACTGCCCTGATGTGTGCACCAACCAGGGGCAGAGCATGAGAGCACCTTGGTGCCCTAGCTGGCGCCACAGGATAAGCAGAAGACCCCTGAGCTTCTCCATAAATCCATGACTGTTTGCATGGCGCTTAGTAGATCAAGAAGTCTTTGCACAAAATGCAACTTTATAAAAGCAGAATACCTATAGCACCTTGACCTTTCTGCTGACTTGTTGCTCCTACATTGCAGACTTTCTTGGATTTAATACTCCTCAGTTTGTTTTCATATTGGCACAAAATCTGTGGGAATGTGATACATTTGAGAATCGTCTGCAGAACTAGACTGATGCTGGTCAAGAGTTCAGGGAAGAGAAAAAGAAAATTGACAGGGCAGTCATATAAACCTAACTTCCCTAAAAAACAAATCAATTTTTACAGTTAATTGAATAATACTTTAAAATATATTTCACTCCTCATAGTTAATATAACCTAACAAGTGACTTTAAAGGTGTTTTTTTGTTGCTATCACGTTAAAAGGGGTAAAAAAAGATTAATTTTCTGTCCAACTTGTATTAATTTATTTGTTTGCCTATCAGTGCCCCCTCCCCTCCCAGGAGATCAAAGCCTTTTAATGTCCAAAACAATCTGTTAACATCTCACCGAATGAGACCCTTCGCTTAACAGATTTACTGAGACGGATGGGAGATTTGATACCTTTTATATGTAGGGACTGATCTCAACAGGGGTAGAAAAGCCCCTCAGCAGGTTTCTCCTATGAGTTATTTCACCGTCGATGAAACTGTCAGCACCTAAAAACGGACTCACTCTTAACAGTTCACGGTATAGCACGTTTATTAATACGAATTTGTGACAACTTATGGGGTTCGCTGTGTCTGGAATAGGGTCTAACTGCAAAAAAAGCACACTTAAACTATGCAGTAATAATAATAATGCGAAGCATAGGCACACACGCTAAAGCAAAAGCAACTTACAAAGAAGTAACACAGCTTGCACAGAATAAGAAAAGTAAAAAAACTATAAGGCAGAAGCAATTTACGATGAAGGAATTAGTAAAAATTATAAAATACTATGGAGCAAAAGTAAATTAGTGTATATGTATAAAGCAATCCCTTGCCCCAAGGCATCCTGAGAAGGTGGAGGAAGAAAAGGTAGCCCACTGGTTACCTCCGCAGAGTTGATGGAATTTCTCCACCATTTTTGCTTATGTCCAATCCCTTTTATACCTTTTTCTTTTGGCAGTATGAGTGGCTACAGTCAATAAACTAATTTTGGGGTGATAGACAGATAAAATAGGCTGTGTTATCTCCATATGACTCCTTTCTTCGTTTTAATAATTTTATCAGTTTCTGGGAATGTCTCCCCTGGTTTGGGGGCAGGGGGAGTGAGAGGGGCGTGGGGGGTAGTTCCCAGGAAACCATCAAGGAACTTTTTTCTTCTTTTGTGTGGCCTTATCTATCACCTTACAATTTCCGCCCCGTGACTACAGTCACTCAAACTGTACAACATTTGTATTATAGTTTTGCAATATGATATGATTTTATCATATGTGGGGATTGTCCAGTATTGGCGGAGGTAACTTATGGGCTAATGGTTTCATGGTTACCCAAATTTTAATATACAACACAATTATTAGAATGAAAAGCAAAAAGGTTATTATCAATAATATAGTAACAAGAAGAATCATTTGATTGAAGATTCTGGCAGCTGTAGGCAACTATCCAAAAAGGATGTCTCACCATTGGTGTTCCCCATCCTTTTTCACTCATTCTATCACATGATATATTTCTTCTATTTCATGATTGACAGTAATCAGAGGTTTTTTCCATTTCCTTTGGCTTGTTTTAGTAGTTGTTTCAAGTCTTCATCTTGCAACAGTCTCTTTTACTAGCCTGAAATTCATACTAGTAGGCGTAGGCTGTAATCTTGATTCAGAATATAATTAGATTCTAAAATTTAATAATTAAAATTGCATTTTAAAATGTTAACAAAATTACAAACACAAATGTTAGTTGTTACCTGTATCTACAACAACATTATCTACAACCACCGAATTACAGTAAGTTTTATAAAAGCATATTTTTTACTAACATATACAAGCATTGTTTTAAAATTTTTATTAGGATAGATTTTAAAATTATAAACATTTTGTTCGGTGTCAAGACAAATGTCTTGGACTTTAATAGTATTACCTTCACAAATAAATCTTTGTTATTCTTGTACAATACATATATTAACATTAACAGTTTATTATTTATTTTGATATTTTTTAGTTCATACTCTATGCTTTAGAGGATAGAGCATAGTTCCGTGGTGATTTAGGTTTAAGGTATTGGCAGCACAAAGCTGTAGCTGTATTGCTGGTGAGATCTTAGGTAAAATTGACAAGATACCACCAGGATTTAATTTTTATATATATATGTAATTTTTTTTAAATTAATTGTATTATTCCAAATCACATTCTGAATTTTAAAAGGTAAGGTGTTTTTCCTCCGCCTTTCTTTTATGATGGTAGTTGTTATTGATTTGGATGATGCTAAATGCATCTGTGATCAATTGATGATCTTTTTCTCCTTTTTTTTTCTATCAATTCCCTCTCATTGTGATAACACGTTTGTTAAAGGCCATTGATTAGTTCCCAAAGTAAAAAGGGAAAAGTTGTAGAGGATTATTTTGATTTACTTAGATCAGTGGTAATTGTAACCAGTTTATTAATCATCATATTAATATTTGAGAGCTCATGTTATTACAAGTTTCAATTCTATTCTCAGGATATTAGTTGCATTCCACATATAATGTTGTCAGGGATGCTGAGCAAGCTGGTTTCATTGTGGAAATATTATTTTGTATCAATGGCTTGAGCTGATTTGTATCTTTAATAGTCAGATTGATAGGAGGCTGAGGTGCTAAATATATTTTTTCAACAATAAGTTTTAATTGAAGGCCCAAGCTCGCTTGAGTGTTGGGCTTTGTTTAAAGGTATATTTAGTATTCATGCTTAAAAAAGCAGTCATATATATTGTTTTTCTTTTTAGTATAGTTTACAACAACGTGTAAGATTGTTGTCATGCATTTAGAGCATTATTTTTAATTTAACATCCTATTGAGCTGATGTTTTTGTTAATTTCCTTTAGAGACAGAAAGTGTTGATTTCCATTGTCCTTTGTGATGGTCCACTTCTGTTAATAAAAAGTAGGTTAAGCATAAGTATACTTAGAAGTACACATTTTTTAGTTTTGACCACCCCGTCACACGTAAATTTTATAAAATTAAATGACAGTTTTTTACCTTGTTTCTGTTGTAAACAAGATGCAAGCATAGGTGGTGTTAAAGTAAACTTGGTTTTCCCCCCTTTTTGTTTTTCTTTGGTGGATAAATTGCTCTTATCACATTCTGTAAACAATGATTGATTAGCATAGATAAGAGAAGTGAGGTAAAGTAAAAAGTACTTAGAATATAAGTATTTCCTTTTAAAATAAATTGTTATACGGTTTTTTTGGTATTTTATTTGCAGCTCATATTTGCATTCTTGAGTTGTCTTTCTTCATGGGTAAGGATGGAAGAAAAAAAATTAGTTACCTGAGGAAGATTTGAAAAGGTTAATACGTATTTATATAATTTCAGATATGCATAAATCCTGGTATCTACTTCCAAGTTGAATTGGTTGAATTTTTAAATTTTTTATTTAATTGAAATAAAGTTATATATTCATAAGGTAAAAGTTTTTTCTACCCTATTCTCTTATTTAGTAAAGAGAAAAGACAAAGTGAACTTGTTAAAATTTAAACTAACAATACATAAAATGGTTTGGTTTATATAACTTGGCTACTAATTGGTCTTCCAACAAGTGGTTCTCAGTGAAAACACAAACACATTACAAGAATTAATAAAGTAATATCTAAGAAATTATTAAATGTTTTGTTGGTCTCGGGCAGTTCTGATTCACTAGTAGCTTGTTCCTAAAGAAAGATAAAATGAAAACTTGGCCTACTGTAAATTAATCATTTAAAAAACCTTGAAGGAATAATTTATTGAGTGTTGACTTGGTTTCTGTGTATATCATAAAAGTTAAAAGAATTTGAAAGAAGTTTGCTGGCAGTGTCTTCAATCTGTTTCCTGTGAAACAGAAGGAAAAAAAAGAAATATGCATGGTTCAGTCTTGAACCAGCAAGGTTGACTAGAAAGAGGGGTTTGACATTCAAACAAAATTTCAACTTCTGCTTCACAAAGAGTTTGCCACTTAGTTTTTACAGTTTGCCTCCAAGTTTGGGGGTCGATCTCCTCATTGATCAGAGGGAGTGAGACTGCTTGTAAAAATTCGACAAGAGTCACTGTTTAAACTAGGTTTCTTTTAGGGTTTTTTTGCACGCTTTTGTCTCTCACCTTGAAGCCATGAGTTAACTTTATCGGTTTGGTAGATGACATCTGCTCCGTTTACTCCAGTGATTGGATCCTGTCTGGAAAGTGGATGCAGCTTCTCGGCATCCCACTGCATTAGTATTGACTGGATTTCAATCTTGCCTGATTTATGGTCAGATTTTGATAGTTTAGTAGCAGTCAAAAAATTATTATGGTACTTTTTGCAGCAAAAGGTAATCCACAATTTTCTCTTTACAGTTTTGCCCAGACAGACAGGAAAATTAACATAGCCTGAGTGAATGATAATATTTTTTTCTTTAAGAATTATTACCACCCCGTGAATACCTAAGTAGGCTTGGTGTATTTTAGTTGTTAAGTTCACGATATTAAGCACAGCAGCTGCTTGTAGAAATGTGTTGGTATACAAGTGCCTGTAATAAAGAGTTAATATTGTTTTCCCGAGTTAGTATCAACTACAGAAATTCTGTTTCGTCCTGCAGATGCAGAGTTTTTAATCACAAGGCTAGCAACAAGCAGCTGTTTATTTAGGTGGATTTTAGTAGCTTGGCAAACACTAACTTTAGTGAGTGTAACACTTTGTATTTTTTTTCTTTAATGTATGCATGTTCCACAGATTTGTTTGATTGTGTTTAATAGCAAGCAGTTCCGCTGGCAATTTCTTTTTTTTTTTGTTTTTTAGCAGTTAACACCTCTTTTACCTGCAGTTCTTTTTGTTCGACATAGCAAGTGAAAATGTAAGGTTGTTCACTTCAGTTCTAAACAACTTGTTTTTAGCAGCAGTTTAGGAAACTGGAGTTTTCAATTTTTCTCCTGTTTCCCTCTTACAGGATAATGATAACTTTAATACTTTATTTCCTGGTTTCAGAACCACATATTCAACATCACTAATCGATTTTTTTTTTTAAAATGGTGAATGTCAGACTAACATAGGTTGCATTATAATTACCTCTTAGGAAAAATATTCCGAGTAATATAAAACCAGAGATGTTTGGGATGAAGGCAGTAAAATACCGATCTCTCTTCCATGCTTCAGAACCTCTCTCAACCCAAAAAGAATAACTTTGCTTGGCCTAACAAAGGCTTCTAAGGTGAAGAGGGGACCATAAACCATTTTTGTGCCCTAAGGCTTATGAGATGTAAGAATAAAGAAGAACCATAACACTATAATAAACAGAGCAGAGAGCAAATAAATATGTTTCCTATTAGCTGTTATGTTTATTTTTATCATGTAAGCAAATAAATGTGTTGGCAACCAAAAGGTCTAAGACTCATCCCATTCTTCTATTCATTGCAGAAATACGGTTATACTGAGCACAAAATTGTATATGTAATGATATATTGTGATTGATGATCTCAGTTTGCAATGAATTGGAGTTACTATGATCATAGATACAAATTAATATAGTTTCAGCACTGCATTATATGTTGGTCTCTAACTTGAGAGTTATGTAATTTTTTCTAGGCCACCCTTCTACATTATTCTAGAAAACTACAGATCTTTGAAATGTATGAATGACATCTGAAGGCAAATAAGAAAGATGGAGAAATAAAGGCAATATATAGATCAAATTAATAATAAGAAAGTTTTAGGAAATTAAGTAATTTGATTTGAATTAGGCTGGGAAAGTTCAGGTGCTGCCTTCCCAAAACTTTTGGGCTTGCCTTTCTCATCATTGCACCCAATCCAAATAACTCTTCCCCTTTTTCTCCATCTCTAAGCTGTTTCTTTCTCATTTTCCAAAGGCTCCAAAACCAACTTCCCAAAGTTACACATGAAAACTCCAGTGTAAGGCCCATTTACAAGTTGATACAGGGGAACTTAACTTTTCAATACTATTTTAAATTACATTCGCTCTTAGGAGTTGAGATTTAGATACTGCCTATCAAGCTTACAGTTCCCTGATATGTTAGAAATTGTAAAGTAAAGATAGTAGTTGTTGGAACAATTCATTATAATGGCCAGTTAGCCAATTAAATTAACACACAATAAGCAATATGATGTTCAGAGAAAATGTAAGCTGGTGATAATAAGAAAGTATTTTTTTAGTAAGGACAAAAATCAGGTAATCTTTTTCATTAAAAGGTACATTTTCTACCAAATTGCTCCAAGAGAAATTGCTCAAATTTATGCATAGAGTAGTCCAACCA
Source organism: Oxyruncus cristatus (assembly GCA_013399855.1). Taxonomy (NCBI): domain Eukaryota; kingdom Metazoa; phylum Chordata; class Aves; order Passeriformes; family Cotingidae; genus Oxyruncus; species Oxyruncus cristatus. The sequence continues at coordinate 483,765 of VXAY01006841.1, read as the reverse complement.
AGAGATGACATAGTTAGGAAAACTGCTTTTACTCTGTCATTGACCTGCTCTGTGACCTTATACAATTCAATAACTCATGTCCCTCATTGCATTTGTTTCCACAGCTGTAGGATGAAGGAATTTATATTTATCTATTTATGTAAGTTTATGAATTAAAGATTCTTTACAGTATTAGCGTATAGTAATCCAAATTGCAGCCTACCAGTTTGGCTATTCAAAAAACAAACACTTCACATTTCCAGCACAGCAAAGCACAATATTTCTGCTACTCAAAAAATTTAAGGTATTCTAATAATGCTTAATCCATAAATGCATACAGATTCCTTAAAAAACAAACTTCCTAGTAAAATTATTTACTGATCTCTAGCAAGCAAAGTGGGCACTTTAATGAGTAAATATGCAAATATATAATTAGGTTGAAAAGTCTGTCAACCTTTAGCTATAATAAAAATAAATGCTATGAATCAGGAAACAATTCCCACTTCATGTAGGAAAAAACACTCATATTCTAATGCACTGCTTAGAGAAGCTGGTCATTTCCATAGGAAAGAAATAGTTACTGAGTAGGTTCAGTTTCATCAGGAGGTAAATGCTCTTTGCAACAATGGTATTTATACTGTAAGCTCTTGAGGACAGAGACCTTTTCTTTTTAATATCTGGAAAGTGCCATGCAAAGATACATGTATACATTAATATTTAATACACAAATATTAATAATATCTCTGAGTGAGGAGCATACTTTCTCCAAAAACCATGTTAGATTACAGCTCTGAATGTAAACATAACAGCGTTACAACTGCAACTAGAGCTGTTCCAAAGTAATACCAAGAAAGGCCCAAGTGCTATGTGTTTGCAACCTGTACATATTTGTGAGTCAGGTTTCTGAGGGCATGGGATTTGTGTGGTTTGAAATAGCCTGTATTTATATGTGTGCGTGGACATCTCTCTGAGCCCCATTAGCAACCTTTGAATGTAATGACCAAGTTCAATCTGCATTAAGAGAAGTCTTAGATATATCTTCCCGCCTATTTGTGAAAGCAAACAATTTGAAACAGGACAGAACAAAGACTGTGCTAATACCTTAGCTGCAGGGTGAAGTCAGCATGCCTTAGTAGGTATCCAAAAATCTGCAGGAAAACAGTAAGTTTAAGAAGCTTTATTCATAAATATGCAGTTATCAGACGTAAGAGCAGTCCCTACTCAGTCTAACTTTGTGCCCCTTGCTGATCCTCTCATGTGTAACAATGAACAATCTGACAAAACCAATTTTTTTTCAGTTACCTTTATCTCCTTGGATTCTCTGCTGTCTCATTAGGGGGAACTCATGTTGCAACCTTTGAATAATTCAGTTAAAATGCCCATCAACCATGAGACAACTCTAATGGAAAACAGGCTTTGTTAGAAGCAGGACTCAGAAAACTTCTTGCTACACAATTTGCATATGATATTGCTAAATTACTACATTTATGTATTTACTTCTTGTTAGATAATCTTTATATACACATATATGGTATTATATCTATTTTAATACTTTCCAGAGGCCTACTTGTAGCAATGCAGCTTGTAAAAAATAGCTTGTCAATTGTATTAGGAAACGTATGAATCTGGTTCTGTTTCTTATTACCCAAAAAAAAATAAAAAATAATCGTCTCTGTTGCTGGACTGAATGCAGCTGACCACATCCTGCAGTCCTGTCAGATGGCAAACACAGCCTAGAGTTCCCCCACAGGTCTTTTGAGGCAATACAAAAAGTACATAGACTAGTAATTTATGTATATATTAACTTATTGGTCTAAGATACTATTGGATGTGTATTAGAGCATACTGCTGGAACTTAGTACTTGAACCTTGGGTTACCTGAAATGGTATAGTCAGAGAATCACATCAGATATCTTGGGTGTTTTCTATTCCGTTATGTACAAAATAAGGTTCAGAACAAAAACATGTTCTACCCATCTCAGACAGCATTTAAAAAAAATTAAATGTAGGAACACAACATTACCTCTGCATCATAGAACTTATCCTGCATTTGGGGAAAAATTTAAGTGCAGAAGCACAGTGCTTAACTGGCACAATGCACCACTTTTAGGAAGACAGTATCCCTAAGGAACAGCAGTTCATCATGGAGGCTGCAGCTAGCCCTTACAATGCATAAATTATTCCTCTTTTCAGTGCTGTGCATACCTGAGGGCATAATCAAGCCTTAGTGCTCTGGGGAGATACTTTTTGTTCTAAGGAATGAAGGCTGGAAGGAAGCCATTTTGCTTAGCCTCTGTGAGACATTACTCTTAGGTTTTAGGAGGAAATGCTCTGCAGTCTCACCATTCCTCCTAAGCTCATGCACACACTGAGAATTTCTTGAACACCTTGAGACGGATGAAGGTGGCCATACCCACCTCCCTTTCTACTTAATATTCAGTAAACCTGCAATGAACAATGACTGGGTTGTGCTGAGGGTTTTAGTTCACTTCAGGCTCTGTTTCCTCAAACCCAGTCCTAATAAATGACTACTGATGACTGGTGGCACATACCTGTGGACTAATTAGCAGATAGCAACTACAAAAATGGACATTGCCACCTACCAGTGCCATGCACCTAACTGAATAGAAGAGGATACTCTCCCAGAAAAGCAACATGCACAAGTTACGATTGAGTAGCACAATTTATTTCAGACTTTCCGCCTTTTGTACTCAAATGATATAAAATCTTATTGATTAAAAAGTCTGTCTTAAAAATAAACTAAAGGTAAATAAGATGCCAGGACAGTTCAGGAGCGCTTCTTGTATAGCAACTATAATAACAGTCTGAAGTTTAGTTGCAGCACACAGTAGTTTTAGAGGGACAGAATTTGAATGGGTTGAACTAAAAGGCAGAAAGAAAGGAATTTTAGGTGACAGAAAGAGCTTAACTACATCTTTGTACATGTCAAGAGCTTTCTCCACAATTGCCAATGCAGCACTTTCCAGAAATGGAGAAAGGCTCAATTTTTAGGCTATTTTCAATACTTATCATGTGTTCTTTCCCATCCAATTAAAGGAAAAGCAGGTAGTCAATATTGATGATCATAAGAATAGGGGGTCTATGACTAAAGATGAAATGTGACAAGTTAACCTTTTCAAGAAGGCTATGTTTAAATAAATTATTAGCATCTGTTCTTTTATCTGATTTGTATGAGCTATTCATTCAGGTCCTAACATAGTGAGTGTGTGCATGGGGTTATCTCTGACACCAAAGTTTGATAATAGCAGTCATCCATTTTTTAAAGAAAACAGTGCATAGGGGAAGTTAAATCCAGAAATGACAGAATATTAACTGTGCTACTAACTTCTTTACTACTGCTAATATTTTTCCATAATCCTAGCCTACTTTTTCTCACTTCATTTCTGAGGGATTAATCCTGCTTTGTGTGAGGAATGTTGGTAGGGGCTAGGATTTGCAGGGAACAAAATTGTGAGACATTTCTAAAGTAAAGTTTTATGCTAAGGGACAAAACTTAAAAAACAAACACCAAAGAAAGCCCAATGCGAGATGTGCATTTGTCTCAATTATATATTCAAATGACCTGTTTAGAGATTTTTTTTAAATCCTCCTCTACACTTTTTTCTTTTTTTTTGCTACTTCTTTTCATTCCATCTTATTTAAATTTAGTGCTCTAAATCCAAGGAATATACTTCTCTACTTTTTAGAGCAACTAAACTAATAATAGTAATACTAATACATAAGTATTCTGAAACATTCTCTGACATTATGCAAGTCTACATACTGAAATATGTTACGAACAAATACGAAATTATCCTCTTTTATATTACATGACACGAACACATAGCACCTTCAGGAGTTCCTTCAGCTGAAACACTAAAGGTGCTCATTGGAAATCCTTAGTGTTTCTACCAATGTCAGTGGTTCCAGCTGTTTTGCTCTGAAACACTGGCCTTCTTGGGTGGTTGTGAGAGCGGCATCCAGCCTGTCTTTTGTCTGCACCCCACCCAGTGTCCAGCCAGCAGTGCCTGAGTGGCCTAACATTTTTCCTGTTTGCATCAGTAGAACATACCACTCAGTAAGTCCAGCTGAATATAAATGTTAATCATCTAAAGTTAACCATATGAAGATCATTTGCTTATCTTTTTTTCATGGAACTACAGATGGAGAACATGTAGAGAGAAGTTATTTTTATGTATAATATGCATATGTCTTCTGAAGCAATGCCTATGAACACGTGATCTCGCACATAGCCAGGACTCCTAGGCACAAACTGATAATGAAAACATGCTTGTACCTAAATTGGTGAGGAATGAATAAGAAGATACTTACTACCAACAAGAAAAAGTAATATTATGCTAATTGTTGCACTTTTAGAAACAAAAACAGAAGCCAACAGCTTCTTTAGATATATGTTGGTTGGCACTGAAACCATGAAGATATGTTTGCTCATAACTTTATGTTCAATTCCCGCTAAATCCTGACTTTGAGACAAATGGCTAAAAGTATTGAGATTCTGATTGTTATAATTTTTACTCCACACAAAAGGTATTATCTGTGTCAACAGGTTTAAACTGTAATTATGTGAGATGTAACTGAAATGTCAGAAAACATTTCTTTTTCAGGGTGTCTTTTTTCATTTCAAGGTGGAAATAAAATCAAAATGTTATTTTGTATCACTGCTATTTTTCAATATTTGAGGCAGTACTTTTCTTACAATTGTCAGATATCAGATGAAAATCAAAACACTCATCTCAGAAAAACAAAGAGCATTTTATTTATGCTCTGTTACACTTCATTCCTCTTCCCAGATTTCAATATTTTTGCAAATGTATCTCTGTATTAGATGACTAAGCTATTAAGTTACTCATAACAATTCACAGTGAGTCAGCATATGTGATTTCCAACCTATCCTATCTTTTATAACTTGGAATCAAGATTTAAGCTCACATAGGACAAAAAGTGGAAGAAAGGAAGATTGAATTGCACAGCTCTTCTCTGAGATGTTAAATCCATTTGGCTGTTTTCATGATAGACAGATAAGATAATTCCTCTTGAACAAGTAGCATGTACCACCAGAACCTCCTTTACACTGTTGCTACCCCATCTTTCAGTTATTTCCAGCTATTCTCACATCAAAAACCTAGCAGCAGACTTTTAGGGTAGAAGTCCAGCTTTAAAATAAAGTGAAAGAAAAGAAATGTTCAGACCAGTAACTTGTTTTATCCTTGTAAACACTGGGAATATTTCCAATTTTCAGGGTCCTTTCACAAAATGAAGGGAAGAGAGCAGCAGAAGCCTAGCAGTGCCAAATTACAAAGAACTGGCTGTACAGGCAATCCCATCCTTCACTCCCTCTCTGCAGCTGAGAGGTTGTGCCATCTGCCCTTTTAGCCTACTGAGTGCTGTGTCGCTCATGAAGACTCGAATTTGGAGTCCTTTTTTGTCAGATGCAAACCAGCACTATAGGGACAAATGTGCTAACCCCCAATATTTGGGTCATTCCACGATTAAAAGCAGCCCCTCTTTTATAGACCATATGATTTTTAATTTTCCTCTGGAACAAAAGAAGTGCAGAACAACCTTTTTGCTGGGTCAGCAAAGGATTATGTGCCCATGGCTGTCCTGCCTAATGGATTAATCCATCGTGTCTTTAATACAAATTTAACCATCTTTATATGAAGAGAGCAGTCCCTTTGTGGTAGTGCATCCCGCATCCAGCCCTACCCTTAGGTCTGCTCTGTGATCTCAGAAGCTCCTGATAAGCCTTGACCAAACCAGCTGAGCAGTAAAGCATCCCTTGACCGTACCAGTTGGTCTGTGAGGCACTCCCTGATTGTACCAGGGGTTCCTGCATGGTAGAGGTGGGAACCATCAGAAACATCAGTTGCCCAATCCAGGTGGGAAACAAAGGATTAGCAATTATCCTTTGTAGCTTTGGTAAACCAACCTGAATCATAGCCTGAATGGAGTGGTACTATTGTGAATTACAGGCCAAGTGGAATAGTACCACTGTTACTCAATTTGGGGAAAAAGAAAGTGCAGTAGTCACCAACTTGGGTTACAGCCAGGATGAAAACTTACTGATGACCAAAGTTAATCATCTTGCAACCGTATAAACAACAGTTCTAAGAGAAGCTTTTTGAACTCTCCTGGGCTGCAGCAGGCTGCACCGGCTCCTCCTTCGGAGTGGGACGTATCTTGCAGCTCACAAACCCTCAAGTTTGCAGGACTCAAAGAACTGTTGCTGACCATGAGGCCTGTGCTGATAGCCCCTGCTCCATTTCCATGCTCCTGGAGGTGCAACCCTTGCCTGTTAGGAAATGCAAAGGGATTTAATGTGAGTACTTCATGGAAGCCAAGGGGTATTTTTATAGATACCCTTACAAGCAAAAAATAGGTGTACACATTGCTTTACCTGCATGAGTGTGATTTGATTATGGTATGAATGTTACTATCTCAAATCTATGGTTAAGTCATAGTTACGATTGTAGTGAACCCTATCACATTGCTTTGTAAATGTTAAAGCGCTCAGTGATTAAGTGCTCCTAAACCCTTTTGCACTCTTATGTTTGCATCCATATTCTTTGCACCCTTACCTCTTTTGCATTCCTGACTTCCATGAAAATAATTCCAAATTTCTTCTAATTTGATCTTCCTTTGAAAGCTTTAATCTGTGTAGTAAGTAATAAAGTGAACCTTGCCATCAAACTCTGTAAAGTAACATTTTCACAAATTCATATTATCCCCTGTTTTTGCCAATACTTTTGACAATGTTTCTTTAAGTGGCCAAACCACTCAATCATGACAGAGGGGGCAAGCAATTGGATGTGGCTTTAAAATGAGTATGCGCAAAACTTAATGATTGTCAAAGGGATATCTTAGTATGCTTTTGTTGAAGTAAACCACGTTTGCTTGAGTCCAAGATGCTTATTTAATTGCTTTCTCTGGACACCCTCATACCTGCAGCAGATACTTGCTTGGGAGGTATACCATCTCCCACACATCCAGCTGGTGGAGGTGTGTGGACCCTCACTGCTGTATTTTGGTATTCTGGGAAATGTAGTGTAGAGGTTCATTTTATATCTGCTCTGCATGTTTGTAAATAACTGAATTTAAAGTAAGGCACGTTCAGAATAAGGCTGATGCTTGCATTGCATGTTAAGTCCAAGAGATGTGTTTTCATTAACGAACAAAGAACCTTTAGATCAGATGCTCTAAGAAAGCTCCTTTTGTAAAATGGAGGTGCTGGAAAGTGTGTGTCACTGCCACTATCAACTAATAGAGGTTATGCACTGATGGAAGGAACAAGGGAGCTGGCAGAAGCCTGTCTCTCACTGTCAGTTCCAGGCTGCAGGCTTTTATGTTCACTTGTAATGCAATCAATAAGCAATAGCTTAACTTGGGCTCTGGAAGCTTGATTTTATAGTTTACTAAATTTATTTTTTAAATTTGTTTCAAATAAAAGAGAAGTTTCTATGGAAACCTTCCTTTTTATTTAAGAAAAATATCTCCAAGGCTCTCAGGCTCCGTCTCTGCCTCACACAACCCGGGCTAGCTGGATCCATGCCAAGAGCCACTGTCCTCTCCCAAACTTGCTGCACCAGGGTGGCAAACACTTGCTACCTCCTCCACCGTGCAATTGATATAACGTTTTGCATCACCTCCCATAAGGATGTGATGACCTCACAATAATTGATGTCCCCTATTCATACACTTCCACCCCCCAAAACAGTTGGCAGCAATGGACCTTGGCCATTGGCCTGGGAAGCCCTGGTAGCATATTCTAGAGGTATCCTCCCTGTTCTGCAGCACTGCCCAGAGCAGTGGCAACCAGACAGAGTGACCAGAAGCCGTGTAGCTCTTGATAGTGGGAAATGCCAGCCACCTCAGTCTTGCTAGGAGGCTAAGTGGCTTCCAGGACTCAAAGTTGTTTGTTCCAATAAAGCTTTAGATGTGTGTGGGGGAAAAAATATTCCCTGAGATAATCTGTGTTTCTGAATTACAAACCCTTAGAGTCTTTTTCCCAAATAATGAAAAAATGTCTGCTGATATCAAAGAAATAAAATGATGGAACTACTTGGGTTTAAGATACTTTTATCCATTGTTGTCATTACCATCAGCTGGTAGACATGATTTGTTTCCCTGAACACACAGGGACAGACTTAGGACAGTCTGTCTGCTTAGACTTCCAAAGTTGCCTTTCCAAAGGGCTCTCTTTTCTTAAGCCTCTGTGTTGGCTTTATGCCAACTGTCTGAACCCACAGGGAAAGCCTCCCCCTCCCTTCTTACTCGGGGCAAAGGAAAAAAAAATACTACAGAAACCGAAGAACCCGAAAGCAACCAAATTATATCAAAATATATATCTTTGTATATATTTACAGTTATATACAGCTAGAATATTATATACAATATTCGGGATCCCGAGTAGAACCCCCTCCCCCAGAGGGAAAGGGAAAAGAAAAAGGGAAAAAGGGAAAAGGGGAAAAAAACAGATACACACAATCAAAAACTAAGAACCAGTAAAACAAAGACTGGCAAAAATCAGTCTCACCACGTCCCTTAGAACAACGGGATGGCCTGGCACAGCCGGCACTCTCCGCTCTCCCGCGTGGCAGATCAGTAGTCACTGCAGGCCTCAGCTGATAGATAAGCAAGACCAACGCAGAGACCCACTGCTCCCGAACCTCACCGGAAGAGAAGAGAGAGAGAGCTTCCACTCCCTTCTTATTTATACCCTTGCTTACGTAAAAATCGTATGGAATACTGGGAACATGGCCTTGGTTCCTTGGTTACAACCTGGTTACCAAGGAAGGCCTAGAATCAAAACCACTACAACCTCTCTCCTCTCTCAGTTTGTGATATTTTGAAAATTTTTTTGCCTATTGATGTAAACTGTATATGCTGCTGCTGCATTTGAGATCTTCCCTCAGCTTCTCCTCCCATTACTCTACCTCTGACCAGTCTTTCACAGCATCACCCAGCCTAGAGTCGGGGTTTGAATTTCCCAATAGAAATTAGACTTCAGTGATTTTTTAAATCAATCTTGAACTCACTGTGACTAGTATACTTACCAGCTTTACCCAGCATTCATTCAGCCATAACAGTAACATATGAGGAAATAAAGAAACAGCCTATAAAATCTGTTCAGAAAGGATCTATACAAGCTGTTATCTCAAAATTACAGTAGAACATTTGCAGAAAGTCAACAAGATAACAATCAGATGTAAACTTGTCTTTTCATAACTTCAATAAAAATTTCTTAAAAGTAATAAGCTGTATAAATACATAAATTATTTTATATCTGTGCTGCATTCAATTCCATGTAATTAATTTTCAGTACAGCACTTCATTAGATGAGTTATTGAATAAAGAAAATAATTCAGTTTTGCAGCCCTTTTTTTTCTTAAAGTCAGGAGTAGGATGTGCTAGACTAGAGGTATATATACAACTATTAAATTTTTAAAAATAAAAATGGAAACTTTTAAAAAAATCAATGCAAACTTTCCTCACCTGAAATAAATAAATTATAAATTAATTTAAATTTCATCCTGCCGATGAAAATATATGCATTAATATCTTAGTATTTTTCTAGACTTTGTTCCCCTAGGAAAAAAAAACAGAAGTGATGGCTCAGTATAATACATCCTTTACCTACCCTGGCTGGTCATTCTTCACCTCCTAGGGGAATGTTGCTGAGAGAAAAGCTCCCATGCCACTTCCTTATCCATGCTGTGCAAGTCAGCTGTCCCAAATTACCCAAATAGACGGATTTCTTCACATGTGGAAAGGATTTTTTTTTTTTAATTTCAGTTTTAGCTTTTTATGTAACAATGCTTGAATCAAAAATCTCAAAAAAAATTTGTTTACTTTGGGAATTTTTTTCTCAATCTCTCCGATGACAAAGTAACTCCGCATTCTAATTGAAGCTCACTGTAACTTACCTAGCCTAAGGGTGATATAAAACAGGACTGTTCTGCTTCTTTGAAAACTATAACCAGATTTTATTACAGTAGGTTGCTCATGGACCAGAGAACAAACAAACTTTATAACATGATGAGTCACCTGGGGAAGAAATTCAACCTGTATGCCAGGAGTTGGACAGCAGCAGTGTAATGCATTAAGGGTTCCATTATATTGCAGAGATACCACGTGAACAAGAGCTGGAAGTTGACGCATTTATTTTTGCCATTAGCAAAAGATGTAGTAGTTCTTTCCGCATAGACACAAACAAAATTAAGCAAACAACTGGTAAATATTAAATCATTATTACTAGCACATAGTTGGTTATTTTGACTGTATTATTCATGTAAGCTGGTCTCATGGCTTTCTGATTAAAGCTGCCAGAAAATATGTTCTTTAGCCTCACTGTCAAGTCATTCAAATGGTGTCATTTTTAATTAAAGATCATTCTATTTTTTTCAGTAAGTGAAAAAAATCCTATTAGATAATGGTGAAAAGCAAAAAAGAAATTGTTCTGCTTGTCAATCTCACATCACTCTTATGTTTAATTAGTTCTTGTTGTTTGGAGTCCCTAGATGAAAAATCAAAACAATCAGTTTCCTGGTTCAAAGCCGAGATATAGCACTGGCATTTGCCAGGATAAGTAAACTACTTGAGAATACATGTATGATGATACAGAGAGCTCCTTATCACCTGAACACAGGAAGTTTCAGAATACTCTTTATCTCATTAAAATGCCCTTTTGTCTTTCTGTTCGTTCCAAACAATAGAAATGCCTGAAGACTCCCTGGAATACTGTATCACAGGGCTTCTGATAACTTCTGTGCTCCTCTCGTATAGTAGCACTTTTTCATTGGTTCTCCACATCACTGAGAGAAGAATAATAAGGAGGAAGGAAACTTTTCTTGACCTCTTTTACTTACAGTATGTGTCAAACTCATACAGAAATGCTGCACTATCTCTGTGTAGAAATGTGCAAAATTTAGGCTCTGTTTCCTTGGCCTTTGCCTTCAGTCTCCTTGGGATCCTATGGCTGCCACTCCTCTGTTGTTACAGAAATGAAGAGAGAGTTCAACTTCTGCATGAAAAATATTTGAATTTTTGCAAGTGATTTTGGATATTGTAAAGACAGAGCTTGAAGGACTTGGACTTGAAGAATATTGGCCACATAAAAAGGAAACGTATTTCCTTCATATCCAGTGAAAAGGCTTCACTTTGCTTTCGGTTGTCCTTTTCTTAAGCAGGAAACTGATGAGAACAATGTGGAGGAATGACAATATGTAGTCCCTGTTATAGGCAAAGGGCTGAAGAAGGACACTCCCTTATGTTACAGATATTCTTTTCTCAATTTCCTCTTCAGGCTTTTGACTGTGCTTTCTTAAGAGACCCTTACTCTGCTTTGGTCAACTCCTGCAAGTTTCCCTGCAAATAGAACCACTCAGTATTTCCTGCCTTAATTCACAGGCATCCTCCCAGCACCTGACTCATCTTTTGGGCCTTCAGAAGCATTTCTGTGCTGCCCTTCTGGCCTTTGCAAATTGCTGCCTCTGTTTGATTAAACAACACTTGTTAGAGGAAATATCATCTCTCAGCTGCAGTCCCATTGTAAGGAGAGTTTCTGAAAGAGATGTCTTTTTATGTGAGTACAGTTAATGGATAATGGCCCATTATCAAGAAGCTGTGACTTTGCTCATAGGTTTTCGTTCAGCAGTGGAAGTCTTTATTGTTGTTAGCATACAAATTTCTGGAGCATTTACAGAGAAGCAATTAAGGCCATATTCAGATAGGCTATTATTCTACCTAATGGGAACATAATAGGTACTTAATAGATATTTAGGTACCTATTACGCTTACCGGTTCAAAAGAGCAAAATTATCAGGCTCTTTTCCCAGGCCAAACAGAGGAATTGTTGAGGACTAGCAGACATCAGGATGTGCTATATTATGGGCTCAAATTCATTTCTGGGCAAAAGAACACCTCATTTCTTCCGTGCCTCCCCTGAACGGGTTCTTTTCAAAGCAGAGCTCTGGGAATTTGTGCAGCTCACAGACCTGGTCCTTGTATGAAAGGACCTGATGCAAGGAGCAAGTGACATCATCACAAAGTGTCACAGGCTTCTCTGAGTACAGGCTCTTCTTGTTTTAAACAAGAACCTTTTTCTTTCATTTAAACCATAAAATGTTGTATGAAGTTATTTAAACATTTTTTTTCATTTAAATACTTTCTATTCATTTCAAATATGAAAAGAAAAATGGAAAAGGTGTTAAAAGCAGAGTTGTAAAAACTCTTAGTGTAACCTTTTTTTCTCTATATGCAAAATAGACCACAAGGATACCTTGTAGAAAATAAGCACTTCTTGGTTTGTCGCAGAAATATATTACAATATTATTTAGCCATATTCCAAGTGCATTCATGACTTTAACATTTATAAAACTCAAATAGATTTTACCTCTGAAACAGCACATGGGGCTGTTCACTTCCTCTCGCCCTCCCAGCCTTCCTGGTAATACAGATTTAAAGTAGCTGCCAGGAACCAGGCTACCTCCCAGTAAGCTAAGCAGAAGCCACAACACCAGAGAGCAAATAAACCACAGGCCCTTGGCAATGGTCAAACTGCTTGAAGGAAGCGTTTTCTTTTGCAAAAGAACCCCAAACAAAACCATCAAGATCCCAGCAGTCCAAAGAAAGTTTTTTACAGATGTGGTGTCACCCCAAAAGAGAATAAAACCCAGAAGCTTTGTAAAAAGGTAAATATTCCCCCCTTCTCAGATAAATTATAATCAAGCTCAGTCAAAGAGACAGCTGCTTTCAGTTTACAGGTGAAAAATCAGCCTCTCCTCTCTCCATGCTGCCCCCGTCTGGTGCTTCCTGATGACTGGGAATAGCAGTGCCTGCCTTCTCACACTGCCTTTCCTGGAATTAGGAAACAACTATCAGGAGTTTTCTTGGGAAAAGTTTGGAATTTATCCCAGCTGTGGAATCAGTCACATTATGGAAAGAATGGAGGCAATCTTTTGCTTAAGCTGTCATGAAAACAATGTCTGTGTAGTTTTTGAGTACATCATCCTTATGGAAAACCATCGTTCTGATGATAAAATATTTAAAACTGGCTCTCAGAGGATCTCTGTTTCTGCCTGTGGATCCCAACAGAAGCTCTTTAGACATTTCAGATATTCTGTTAAGAACCCACAGACCTGTTTTTACTGGTTTTTGTTGGTGAAACTCTACACCATCATTTTCTGGTGCAAGTTGAATCCTAGCAGCAGAATGTATGATTTTAAACTCAAAGGTGAAGAAGAAAGTCTGAGTTTCTAATGCTCTACTGACAACTCTGCTTTGTCAGCTTGCAACCCAAATACTGCAAGCTGAGAAATAAACCAGATCAAAACAATCCCACTGACCCAAAAACAAAGCAAGAGCAACACACATTTCCAGGATTTCTTCTGGTTTTCCTTCTGGCCTCCTCTTCCCAGAAATGGGTACGCAAAACCTCTGACATTGGACGAGTCCCTCTCCCCAGTGTAGCCCTGAGAGTCACAGCTGTCGGCTGCTGCCTGCGCTGCCTGGTGGCACCAGGGTGTAGGTTTAAGAAAGCTCATTTTCAAAGCTGAAAAATTCATAGCTCTTAACCCACGTATCGGTGAAGTGAGGAAAGCAAAGCTTATGAACTTCCACATTCAAGAACATTTTTCCTTCTTCAGTTCCTTAAAATAAAGTACCTAGTGTGACCAAAAAATTGAATTTCTCTAGCCTCGAAATCTGATGAGCTGACTCAGAGAGAAGTGAAGAGCTTAAAAAGCAGTCCTCATTAGCATAATCTTCCTATGACATTCCTAATGGCCCCATAATTGCAATGGTCAAAATAATCACATATTTTGATGTGAATAAAAATGTGTTAAGAGGTCTTTCAGTGGCAATCCTATTAAACTATCTCAGTTTTATATGGTCTTAAACTCTGTTCATCTACCTGTACTGAGTAAATTGCAGTCTCAAGTGAATATGCTACAATCATTAGATCAAACATCTTTCATTTAATACTGATCATTTACCTAGGATTATGCGAATAAATAAATAAATAGAAATTTAATCCTATCTAATCATTCAGCTTTATTGCTCCAGCAGAAACTTCAGAAGGTTCATCTTACTGTTTGGGGTTTTTTTTAAGTTGCTCTTCATAAAATATAGAACAGTGTAGACACAGTTCTCAATATTTACATCTGTAGTCTTTGTTAATAAAATGCTTTGGAAGTAGAAGCTGATATCTGAGGGACTGAAGCATAGTAAGGGAGGCAATACATGAATTAAAAATCTATTTGACAAATATGTGGAAAAAAATAAAAAGACAAAGACCTTTGCTTAGAAAATCCAAGACCCACAATGCTTGGAGTTTAGGGGAGTATCACTACATGCTGCCCCTGTTCTTCTGGCTTTTTTTCTCCATGCATGCAGCATGGGGTTCTGCCGCTGTTTGGAAAATAAAGGTATGAGAAGAAGCAGCTAGAAGAGCAAAATGCTGATGAGAGAATGAAGACCACTTAAGACTACATTTACCCTGAACTTTGCTTATAAAAATTCCCCTTAAAAATGAAGCAATCAAGCAACAAACCTATTTTACTAAAACATCAAAAGAAAAGCTCTTAGAAATAAAAAGAATTTTCACAAAAATTACAGCCACATCCTAGAAGAAGAAAAGTATGAAATAACATAAAAACTATAGTCCATTAGTATGTATTTATTTTTCTAAATATAACACCCTATCAATAAAGGGCAAAAGAGATTTCAAGGAACAGGTTGTTGATTGCATAACACTTACTGAGGAAGAAAAAGAACTTTTTCAAACATATCAGAAGCAGGAATCCAACCAAAAATAAAGTTTAATATGCAACTGAAATATACTGACTGATCCTGAGAAAGGCAAGGCCATAGTATAAAATTTGAGTTAATTCTATTCACTAATACACAAAGAATGATGAGGAGGAGGGAACAACCGTCTCATATTGAAGTGTCAGATGTCAGAATAGTTCAAAAGAGTATGTTGTAGCAAGACATCAGTACAATACATTTGTTAACTAAAAGAACTAAGGAAATTCAAATATCAAATTGCTGAAATACTGACTATGGTAAACAATCTGTCAGTCAAATTAGCCTCACTGAAGGGCAGCAAGGGGTATCCAGGTACTTCTAGGTGCTTGACTTCAAAACTGTGACTATCAGTAACTGCTATGAAAAAGATAGACTTATTAGATAGTGAAGTAACTAAAATACGCTGGAAAAGGTCAGTGTGCTTTATGTAAAGGGAATGTGATTTGCAACATAATTTTTGCTTCTCAAATCTGCTGGAATCCTTTGATGGAGTCAATGGTGTGGGTAAAGTTGTTTAGAACAGTGAGCTAAAATCTACAGCTGACTGCAAATGCCTGTAGGAATATCTTGTGATATTAACTCTGGAAATGGGAATGAAATGGCAGATGAAATTCAATGTCAGTGAATGCAAAGTAATGCCTTTGGTAGGAAAAACACAATAACTCTACTATAGATGCACAATAATGAGTTCTGAAAGATCTTGTAGTCATTATGAGGAGATTTCTGAAAGCATCAGCTGAATGTTCAGAGACAGTTAAAGTGGTAAATAGAATTTACGAAATATTAGGAAAGTAATAGAGAACAGAAATTGTCATTATGACACTATATAATGTCTAGTGAGCCTACGCCTTGACTTGTGAGTGTAATTCTGATCTTCCCTGTTAAAAAGATGCAGCAGAACTAGGGGCAGTTTCAGCGGTAGAAGATAAGTCAGCTCAGCAATATGGAGAGTAAAAATATTCTTCACTTTGGAAAAGAGATGACTGATAGGAGTGTATGATAGGATTATGTAAAATCTCAAACGGTACAAGTAATATAACCAACTAAAATTTACCTTTTATATCTCATAGCAAAATTCTTAAGGAACAGGCTTAAAACTAAAGAGAAGGTCTTACTCATAGTAAATAAATACAATATATTCACAATTGTCATAGAGTGATAGAGCTCAAAAGTGTGGCTAGACGAATTAGGAAATTCATGTATGTTAGGTCTATCAATAATCAATAAAAGGAATATTTCCTTTGTTTCTAAAAGGGACAATATCAAGATTGAAAAGTCTCTAGCTGCTGGTAACCAAAAACTCAGTGAATGTATCAGGAAAGGTGCAACTATTTTATATTTACACACTCCTTTTATCCTTTCACTGGGATCATCCACTACACATCACTCCTGAGACCTGGTAAGAGGTTTGTTGGGTTCAATATAAGAGAGATTTTTCCTGGCATTTGCATTCTCTTTTTCTGACCTGTGCCAAAACCATACCTCTTTGGTGAGCCCACTCCTGTAAATAATTGATACTCATATTAAAGATGTGTTAATAGACATAAAATTTCAAAAGACCTGGAGTAATTACCACAAAGGTCCCTGTCTTAAAATTTAAGAATCACCAGTGTCTTTTATATAACTAGTCAGAAGAATCTGAGATGCAAGGTTTCCTACGGTACAAAGAATATAGTTTGGACTATTTAAAAAAAATAATTAAGACAGATAGCTTTATAATTAATTAAAATAGGGCTTTTCTGAAGCAGTTGAGAGAGAATTTGTTTTGCCAGATAATTTACTGATCACATTATCTAAAGCCTAACTCATTCTTCACTGAGTTTTGTTTTAGATATTGTGGGAAATAAGCCATTGAAAAAACAAACCCTGTATTTGTCCTCTTGAACTTACTACATAAATAAGAATATATTGAAATTAAAAAAATTCAACTTATCTGAAAAGATTCCATTCATTAAAAAAACATATCATATTAATGAGAGGATGATTTTTTTGCGTGGTTTTCTTCCCCCCAGACCTTTCATCATGTATTAGATTCAGTTACTAAAGGGCTGTCACACTCTGCCTTAGAGATAGTTTTTTTAAGTGATGAGCAGGGAATTTTTGATTTGGATCACACCTTCCAAAGCACAGATATGTGTCTGCACACTGAAAGAAAAGGAGGTTCTTATGAAATCTGTTCTTGTATCTCCATGTTTAAGTTATCAATAATCATAAAGAAACATAAAAATATGGCTAATCCATCCTGAAGGTATCACGTAAAATTTGGGGAACAATAAATTTAATTGATGGTGACAAGAAATTGCTGAAAGTGATTTGACCATTTGCTAGCAGGGTACAGGTAAACAAAATGTATTTAATCCCACCAAATGTGGTTGCATATCAAGGACAGAGAAGCAAAATAGTTCTTTGCAGAGCAGTGACTGTAACCTAGGAAGCAGGAAAAGAAAAAGTTTTGGGGTATAGCATGAGGGAGGGGAATGAGGTTTCTTACATGTGAATTAACAATTCACGCTCACACTCCCTACAAAGATCAATGTGAATATAGAAATAGGAGAGTTTCCAAACTAGAGAGATTTTTATTCTAGTGCAGGAATTATTGGGGACATCCCACAGTATATTTTAGTGACATCTTTAATGTGAAACAAAGGTCCACTCTTCCAGGAGATAATTATGGAGACTAGATGATGCACAGTTGTGCAGTCTCAGTAAGAAACAATTATGGACAGGAATAATTGTCTTTTTTTTAAAATTCATACTTTACATATATTTATATATATGTCAATATTTATAGAGATCATATGCATAGAATCCTTATAAACAGGTTAGGGTGACATGGATATTTATACAAAATTTTAAAAATACATTCTCTCCTCTTGTTTTTATTATATGTATTTCTTGTTTAGATTGTTTCTATTATGTTATGGAATGATAAAATATTAATGAAATATAAATACATTTTTTTGAGAATGTGAATATTTAAAAGCAAATTTATGCTATTAAAAGGATGGCTTAGGAATTATTTATTAATTGAATAATATGAAAACAATTTTTCCTAATTTCCATTTTTCTGCTCTTACACTGCCTCCCATGTCTGTGTATTTTGTCTTCTCAGCATCAGTCACCACTAAAACTTACTGATATTGAATACTCTGCTGCAAACTTTCCTGTGGGGGAGTCCCATCAGTGACAGATGCTGATTCAGAAGTGCATGCTGTGACTATCCCAGTAGTTTTACATGGCCATGTTTCCTGTTCTTCAGCTTTTCTACCATACTTGTAAAGATTTCAATTTTATCTGAAACAAAACTAGCAATTCAACCAATTTGACTGCAGTCTGCTAAACCAGCTTCATCTTCTCATAATGAAAGCTTCCAGATATAAAATCTCCAATTGTGTGAAAAAATGAACTCCTTAAGTTATTGGTATCACTTTAGATTGAGTCTACAAAATGCAATATAATATACAATGTCTGAATTTAGGAACCGAATATCATAAATCATAGCTACTTAAAGTGCACCTGATCAGTGTGTTTGAGACTTTATTTGCTGAGGCTTTGAGGAGAGATAATCCTGCCAAGCTAGATATTATAGACAATAGAGAGATTCATAGGATAATCATCTGTGGTGCAGGAAAATCCCTGTTTATTACCATCTTTGCATATATGTTCACCGCCATAATTTCAACTGCTATTAAATGAAATGCATTCTTGGTCTGAAAAAAGGAAGAGGTGAGAAAAAGGTAAAAGCCCTTCATCTCCAATTACCTCATGTTACATAGCAAAATAAAATCATGTTCATTTTGCTTGCTGCTCCCCACTAAGGCAGCAAAGCTGAGTCAAAATCAGTAGAGTCTTATGGATGTTATTGTTTTTTAGGTCTTTGGAAAAGGTACTCTGCCAGCAGCTGAGGTCTATATGCTGATCTATATCTGCTAAATAACTGTTCTGTTTTTGAGTATTCTCCTGTGTTCCTTCCATGGGTCTTGCTAATTGAAATAAAATTCTGGAATAAATAACACCTCGGAAGACTAAAGGACTTTCTATGCCTAGAAATTAATCAGATATTACTCATCATACTGAATATATTTCCTTAAAATGTTATTAAGTTCTGAGAACAAACCAAGATCTCCTTCTGAGACCTTCAGTGTTTACTAATGTAACTTTAAAGCAACAAGCAGTTAAAGACAGACCCTTTGTGTCATGTAGTTGCCAGGACTGATTTTGAGGTTTTCCCTGATTAATTGAACAAGTGAAGCTGCTGACTTTGGTGTTCTTTGTGGATATTTCCACAATAGATTAGACATAAATGTAAATGAATATAATAATAATAATAATAATAATAATAATAATAATAATAATAATAATAATAATAATAATAATAATAATAATAATAATNTCCTTTTGCTGGAGGAGGGGGTGCTCCCTCCTGGATCCCTAGCCACGTGGCCGCTCGAGCCCCGAGACAGAGCACAGAGACCACAGCCAGGGATGGGCCGGAAAAGAGAGATTTATTTTTCCCGGGCTCAGGTAGATAAGGCTTTGGGACATTAGCATATGTCCAATCAGAGGGGTTGAGAACACCTTAGCCACCGCCCATAGGGCCAGGTTTCACAGCCAGTGGGGAAAGGTACAAGGGATTTTGGGAAACAGGGAGATGGGGTTTTACAGTATGATAGTTTCTTAACACAGGTTTGCTAACCAGTTTCAGAAGTCCACCTTTGTGAGAACTTCTTCCACTGTACATCCTGAAGGTCAATTGCTACAAATAACAACAACAACAACAACAACAACAACAACAACAACAATAATAATAATAATAGGATTATCACTCTCTTCACAACTCAATTCATTGTTAAATATAATAAACCATAATAAAGCACTTTTAAATACAGTTACAATGTCAACAAGCAGTCAAAAAGTAAGAAGCTGGCTGAAGCTTTTATGTTTCAATATAGATATAGATGTTGTGTATGTTGATATCCCATTGTGTAATCATCCAAGGTTAAGTATGAAAAATGAGATTTCTGGCTTGCCTGGATACACTATGATTGTGCTCAGTGATGATCCAATGGGTTCCAGATTAGTATGAAAACAAATCAAGAAAGTATATGTTCCATTTCTGAAATATTGGTCACACAAGTATATCCCTGCTTGCCTCCATTAAATCCAGGCTTAAAGTCTACACAAGATTTACTTCCCTTTCAATGCTACTTTCATTTAATTTTTTTCCAGCTTGTCTCTTTTTATTTACAGTCAGTAATGTTTAGCCTTAAATGCTTTAAAAACTCCCCTTACACAATTACCTATCTCAGTTGGAGGTTTTGATGAAGCTATGTGACAGATTCAATGCACATTCCTGATGCAGTTTAAGTGACCTAATTCCAACCCATGTTGCAACAGTTCAAGTAAATTATATTTTCAGAAAAATAAAAAGCAAATTCCCTTTCCCATTCATTATTGGTTGTGGATGCACCATATGTGGTGCACCTGTGGCTGTGTGATCACAGTTTAGGAGATAGCACAATACCTGCTATCTACTCGGTGTGGTGGTTTGCTAAAGGCCACAGGAAGAACCTGCCCACCAACTGGAAAACCTCCAAAACCAATTTCACAGGAAATTTGCAAGGCCAGATTCTCAGAATCTGATCACAAAACATATGCCTTAATCCTGCAAACAGCCAGATTTGGCAGGTATTCTCAAGCATAAGTATGGCAGGCACCACATAGCCCACAAAGTGCTTGTACAGTAGACTTTATTAAGGTGCACAGTAGGTTTTCTCTCAGGAAATAGGAGCCAGACAGAGCACAGCTGATACTACCACTGTTTTATCTAATTATATCACTTACCCAAGCTATGAAGGCCACAATTCATTCCCTTCACCTGTCAGGAGGGATTAAAGTTTACACCTAATATCTCTTCTACAGGTGTTTCTTCATTGCTTTTTTTATTTTGGAATGGGGATGTGCTTTTGAAGAGCCTTTCCTCATGTGTCCATTTAGTGCCCTGTGAACAATGTTAAAAGCATTGTCTTTCCAGTTGCCTCCACTGAGAGTCCTGAAGTGTTTTTTCTCATGCCCTTTTGTGTGGTGATAAACTAGAAAATACATCCCAGAAGCATTTTTCGTCCCTCCAGTTACTGATGGCCATTCAGTCTTTCAGGGCAGGGCTACAGCTAGCCTGAAATAAAATTCTGAAGAGCATGTGCTGTGCAAGTCAGTGCTCAGCACTGTTCACATCTGCTGCTACCAGGCTGTACTCCATAGTGCAGCCACAGCCTGAGAGGTTGGCAGGCACCTCATTGCACATTTCCTGGAATTGTTTAATGTCACAAGAAAGAATTAAGAATTTATTTTACTGGAGACACAAGTGTGCACACACAAGACTGTAAGGTAAGGTTAGTGTGCTTCGAATAAAGCTGCGACCTGAGTACCCATTCCTTTCTATGAGAATTGTCTCTCTGTTCTTATTGTGTCAATTTAATTGCAGTGTGCTAACTTCTGAATACTTTCTCTTCCAGCAGAAACTGCCATGCTCATGGACTTTCATGTAGACTATTGTTTCACACTGCTGGGCTCCCAGAAACACAACAACAGTATTAATATCTCCAATAATACCTCTTTAAGACAGATATAGTTATTAAATACAATAAAGCACAAACCATGTTATTGCAATGGTCTTAGGTGTGATCATAAGAAACATTTACAGACTATTTTCAGGAACATGCAGAGATAGTACTTAATTTCCAGTGCAGCAAGATAGTATGGATTTTCTTCAAACTTTCTTTTCTTTGAAATCCAGAGTTTCTCTTCATGTAGGGAAAAAAATAAAAACTTGACCCTCAACATCTTTCTACATTAAGAAAATACTACTGCTCAGTATGGCTTTTTGATTTAATTACAGTCAGATCAGTGAAAAATAGGTGGAAAAATCACAGGCATAGGTTTAGAAGTTCATTTGCTATGTTTAATCTCTGTGATATGGAAAGTTATTGCCTAGGATTAACTGATGATTAATTGATGAATCAACATTTCATCCAGGCTGTTCTTGCATCTTTATAGTGATAGGAATAATGAACTTCTGATACAGCAATTGGAACATCTAATCACTGTGTATTTCATAGTATTGGCTCAAATATTACTTGCACAGTCATACAACTATGGTAAGTGGGAGAGAGTAATGAGTATTAATAAAAAAGATATCGTATTAAACCATCCTACTGACATTCCTGTAAGATAAGGAGAATCAGCTCAGAGTCTACCTTGAAAAGAGTAACCCAGCTGAGCTAGGAATAGCGGGAACTGAGGAAACACTCTTCCTATCTGATGACTTGTCTTCTGAAAGTAAAATGGTATCAATTGATGTGATCTAAATCCAACTTGTATGTAGTCTTCATGGTTGACCAATCCAGCATCTGTAAACTTCCTTGCTACAGTCTACTTGATGGAATAAAAGAGTCATTTCTGGGATTGCTATCCGACATGCAGAATCATTCTCAATACTGCAATTCCTTAGATAAAAGCTTTTATGCTGTCTGAGTCTTCAGCTCGAGTCTTAAAAATAGATATTTATACATATGTATTTACATCTGCTTATCAGAAAAACAAGACCTCTTATCTCTAGAACGTGCAAATATTCACATTAAGTGCATTATTAAAATAATAAATTACTGTGTTTAATGATAGTGTGTATTAAAATATTAAACATTTAATCTTCATAAAAGTCAGTGAGAGTCATTCTGTCATTTTCTCCAGGGAAGTAAAGAGTTGAAAATGTCAGACTTTCAGTTGAATTTAGGATTTTCAGAGAAAACCCAGTTTTTAGATCATGGCAAGAAAACAGCAACTGATGAAACTACTCTTCATGAACGCGTACTGCACAGTTCAATGAAGATGCAAATGTCCTCTAAATTACAAGTACTGATTTTTCTTTTAGCCAAAGCCTCCCTGCCCACTGCCAACCCACTCTAAATTAAATGCCAGTTAAAAAATTATGTAACAAGGCATTAATATTTTCATTGGCTATTTTATTTTTATCACAATCAGAGCTTGTAAAGGAGAGAAGACAGAAGACACTGTCATTTTATCTCCATAACATCAGGAAGTTCAAGTGATGGAGACCTAGTTAATTATTGTATTATGGTTTACATCCAGAAAAAAACCCTCTGTTAACAGATGCCCTTAATGGAGTAAAGTGTAATATCCAACAATTAGAAAATAGAAGAGTTTTTCTGCATATGCACCAATTTGATAATTGTGCACTTGAGGTGAGAGAGAATCTGAAATACCTATAATGTTTCAAAAAAAATGCAAATACTTCTCCGTAATAAGCTGCAGTGCTTGACTTAAGTCAGTGGAACTACTTTGAGTGTAAGAGACGGTGACATACACGTAGCTGATGAAAACCAATGGGAAACCAAATTCAGACCATGCAAATAAAAGTACATCTTCTACATCATAAAAAATGGTCCAAATCACAGATGTTCAGAAGATGAGGGCATATTGGATTGCACATATCTAGTTGCAGTGCATGATACTTTCCTTATGGTCTTTCTAATGGTCACACTGCACATCAAACCAAAATCACGGACCAGATCAGAGTGGACTCTTTCAAATTATACAAGCCTGCTTTAGACTGCAGGTAAACTAAATGGTTATAATGGTTGCTGCTGGTTCTGAAACCCATAAATCTTTTATTATGTCACAGTTAAAAACAAAAGCACTGGAATCTGTCAGTTTACATACCCTAATTTGCCTAGAATTATGTTTTCTGACACCTTCTAATGCTCTCAAACAAGTTTTAATGTCATGACTGATAAAGGTTTTTGTGTAATATTTCATGTTTTTAACTTCTCAGGATAATTTTAGGGAGAAGTAGGGTATTCTCTACCTTCCCCCTGTCTCTTCATTCTCTTTCCTTTTTCTCACCTTCACTTGAAGAAGTGAAAGAGGGAGAAATAAGCCAAGGAAGTGAGTTTTTTACTTTGCTCTGAAGTCAGGGAGATTTGTGTTCATCCTAATCTCCCTCAGTAATGAGCTCCCAAGCCTGGGTTTTGCTGCTGAGCAAGCCACCTTCTACTCTTACAGACTTCACTCTCATGACTGACAGCTTCATCACTCCTAAGGAATGCAGCTGTCAGGGCATAGCTTTGTTGCAAAAAAATACCAACAACCCCAAAAGCCAACAAGACAACTAAAACTGTACTTTTTAGCATATCTGGAGCTAATACCTCAGATGGCTCCAAGTTAACATGTATTCAAGCAGAACAGAAAACAGTGTGTGCCCTTATAGCACATTTGTCCTGGAATACACATGATGAAAATAAATGGGAAGCTTTTTGTGTGATTTTTTTTTTCTTTTTTTTTTTTTTTTTTGCATCAATGAAATATACCATTATGAGCTGGAAGACATATCTACTTATATGGGCCAAACCCTTGACCAAAAAGATGCTATTTTTGCATCCTCATTTCCTGAGTGCAGCTGCACCTCCAAGCCAAAACCTGTAAAAAAATAAGTCTAGAGTTCAGTTCTTTAATCCACATTTAAAAGCGTAATAAAGAGCCACTTGGGGAGTTGTTCAAAACTTTGAATTGGTGGAGATGTTATACTATTGTGACTCAGAATATTCCTTCAGGCACACAAATTTGGGCATGAGGATCCTTCCTCAAAACCTTTGTTTAGCTGTGAATTTCTGTTGATGGTTTTGGGGGACTTGCAACTGCATTGTAGAAGTTGCTTCAATTTATCACTAGGTAAATGATAAAGACTAGGTAGGATTTAGTATTGCTTTTTAGATGCCTTTCGTTTATTGGCACATTACAGCCAAACAAATTAGGATTGAACTGAGTAACACCCCCCCAAACCTTTACTGCTGCAAATAGCTAAAGAAAACCACTTGGTGTGCTCCATTTTTCCTGACTTCTATTATTTCAAACAAATCACCACTTAGTGTTTTCACTGCCATTTGTCTTTGATTAAACATTTCTGTCGTGTTTCATAACAGAAATTTTTAATACTCAGTGCCACATCCCTCACCATTTCAAACTATTATTTCAAGACTTTGCACTGCAGTGGTGGGCCCCAGCTGCTCCACTGTAGAAAACATTTTCTCCGGCAGCAGCAGCAGCAGCAGCAGCAGCAGCAGCAGCAGCTGGCTCCTTGGCAGGCTCAGCAGCCAGCTGCAGAGCCAGGGCTGCCAGTACCACTGGGGCTGCAATACAGCAGCACTGCTGATGCAGGCTGCTACCATGTTGGCAGTCTCAGATACCCCTCTAATTCTTCAGCAGAAGACTTTGCACACTTGTCTCTGTTTCAGTTCAAGATGCTTCAACTAGTAATTAGAAGATTTTTTTAATTGGGACAATAGAAATGGGTTCACCACCATGCCATCATAATTTCCTTCCAGTGTTCAAGCCTTTAAGATTTGCCCTCCTTGCTCAGTAGGCAGTGAGGCAGGCTGCGTGCCAAGCCAAAACCAAAAAAGCTGGTTTTTGCACTCTCACACATGACTCATTTATTTGAGACTAGGTTTTCAATGATGACGTGAGGAGCCATGGTGCCTGTGATTCAGTGGCACCTGGAGGAGCCAAGTTAACCCGAAAGAGAGTCTTCACATCCAGCTGTGTTTTATTTCTTCAGAATGGCTTTCAGATTTAATTTGGCACCTCTGTCAGAGAAATTAGACTGGAAGCTAAATATAGGTCTAAATATAAGTGAAGTTTTATTTTTGTATATGTGTGTATTTGAATCATGATTTATTAAAGCAACAGAAAATTGATATATATAAGTTATGACTTGTCAGTATACTGTGTCCACATTGCTTTATTACCTTTGATCATGTAATACAAACATAGCTGGAATTTTTTATTTCTCTGCTTTCTTAATTTTAAAATGGGCCTCTTTTAAAAAATATAAAAGAGATATGTAAAAATGTAACATTTTATAAACTGCTATATTTTTGTTTACTTATTCATTGTCAAATTCAATCAATTTTAGTAATACCTAAAGCTCTGTTGTGTTCTTGGAAATTCACATTTCAATATGAAACCTCTGGCTACTCAATACTCGTGAAAAAAATCCTCGGTGTTTTCTGGGATGATAACAGACAGTCCAATAAAAAAACATTTCCTCAGCATTCCAAAGATATTGAAAGTAGTGAGAAAGTAGCCAATAAAAAATCTCTTCCTATTTGCTCTGATATTTTGCCAATTAAATGCAATTTCTCTTCTAGTATTGTGAGGCTGTGTATACACTCCTGAAGTGCGTTTTAAAGAATATATTTACTTAGTAAATATTACTGAGTTCCAAGAGCACTTTATAATTCAAATCATGGCCTGGAGCCACATTGATTTTTAGTTTTAAAGTAAGATTTTAAACATATGCTGTTAATGATTTAGGTCTATAGTCAACAAATATGTTCATGGGAAAGCACAAATGCCTCCAGCCAAGCACACTAGAAGGCAGCTCAGATCAGCTACACAACGATTTGGCCAAAATCTGTCTGAGGTCTGTACCCCTCTTCAAATAAATCTTTTAAATGGCACAGTATGAAGTGTCTTTCCTTGTTTTATGTGGAACTCAATTTTGATGCACACCTATAGGCTACTATTTGTTCTAGGTCTGGTCTGAGTTGCAGTCTGGGGCAGGCATGTGCATGTTGAATACGTCTCCAAAGGTACTCCCACAAGCTTGGTCAGCTTCATCCATCCACACACTCTTGCCTCCAGCCTACATCCCAAGGTACACAAGGTCTTTGGAAACTATTGTGGAGCCACAGAACTTGCAGGATTTAAACCATACCAGTTCCTAAGTTTGCAACATTGAGCTCTGAGTCATATCAGAGCAAATATTCACATCTACCAGCCTGCCTTCTTTCTGACTGCAGTAGATATATCTATTATAGGAATTAACTGTTCAAACTGGATGTTGCTTTTAGACATTTTATCCATAGACATTCAGCAAATGTAGTAGTGAAGAAGAGATTTTTCAAGGCTAAAAAGAGACTATTTGACATAAGACAGAAATTAAAACCACTCATGATTGTCTAATTAAAAAAGAAAAAAATCCCTGTCTTGCAAACCAAAGTTTACTTGAAAATAAGATAAATAACTTTTGCTGTTATATTTTTAATAGAATTTTTCAATAGGTCCTTTATACCAAATATTATTATTTTATTTTAAATCCCTCAGGCCTAATCTATCTTAACATTTTAGTTTTATTTTATTTTATTTTATTTTATTTTATTTTATTTTATTTTATTTATTTTTATTTTATTTTATTTTTATTTTATTTTATGGTCTGACATTTTCATTTTGCCTATGAGAAGCAGAACTGCTTAAGCATGGTTGATTATTATGCTCTTCATCATAGCACCTGACTTCAGACTTGACTGGAAAGTTTGAAACAGGTTGATAGAAAAAACATTTTCAAGACTCAGTAGTCTAAAACGCTTAAAGGATTTATGAAAATTGAGTAATGAATGTTCAGTTTCAAAATTCTCCGTGAGCAGCTACACTTACATTCTGGATTTAAAAATTGCTGAGCACACTCTTGATTCAGAAGAAAGCTTATTAAAAATATATCCTGACAAATTAAAGCAACCCTCCATCCCTTAATTAGGTTTTAATTTCCTGCTGTATTTTCCATTAAGATTTTACAGATTTAAAATATTTTTGATTAAGAGGACAACTATAATCTCTCCTCCAGAGAAATAGGCCTTTCTGCTTTTTTTTTCACCTAAAAATAGTTTCTCTCAAGGTCTTTCCTTCTTTATTGGTCAACCACTGCTCTGTATATTTTTGACATCTTTGGCAAGGTTTTTCTTTTCATTTCCCATATTATGAGCTTTCTCTTCTTCTCTTTCTGGAAAGGTTTCTGGGCTTATTCTGCTTTACCCTAGGTTTTTGATTTTTTTGTTTGTTTCATACATTTTTAATATCTGATTGGATTTATTTCTCCACGCCTTTTCATTTAAAACATTTTTTCTGTTTACTTTTTTCCCATATTCATCTTCCCCTTCATTCTCTGAAGCTGTCCTTACTTGTTATCATTAGACTTTATCTTGGGGAGTTGCAAACACTTGCAATTTGCCATTGTCTGGTGTGTCATGAGGGTAGAAGCACTGGAGAGTTGTATTTAAGCTTAGTGGAATCAATTCTGCTTAATGATTATGAATAGACAGTGGAAGGAGGCCGTGTCCCTGCTCAGCTGGAACTTGAGGGGCTGACCTTGCTCCCTTTTTGCCCCCAGAAACAATAAACACTTGCATATCTTAAGCAGATATCCTCATCTTGAGTCACGGCTGAAGAAAGCCATAGCACAGAGTGCCTTCACACAAAGTTAAATATATGGTACCAAAGCTGAAATAAATTCTCCAGTGAAGGAGCCTTCAATCAATTCCCTCCACTCACTTGCTAATAAAGATATTGTGCATCAGAAAGATGAAAACATGAAGGGGCTGGGGAGTTTCTTGAGGTCAGACTTTCTACCAGCAGATTCAATAATGGTAGGTACTGAGGGGAATAAAAAGCATGTATGAAATGCTGTTACCTAAGTGGAATTATAATAGGTTTGTTACCTAAAGGGAAATTAAGCAAAATACTAGACTTAATTGCTCTTTCAAAAATTTGTAAGGGAGCTCAGATAACCACAGGCAGTTCTTTGGCTCGCTAATTTTTCATCTTCATGGGAGGACATTGTTAAGTATGCAGGCGGGGAATCCTGGCCCGAGGTTTACTGAAAAGAGAATGAGAAACTATGGAATAGAGATTGCAGGACATCACAAATAAAGTGAGAATCTGACAAAAGTTACAGAATGTGAGGAATGACTAGCTTTCACAGACTGTTTCTGTGAGAAATGGACAGTCTTTGCAGATAATTAGAGGGGAGCATTGAAGAGCTGTTAGGGAGTACAACCTTGTGTTGCAAGCAGTACCTAGATGAGTGTAGCAATAATATAGATCAATATTACCAAGATAGCCACATAAATAATACTAGTAAGTTGTACTGTATAGGCCTGATATTACCTGGCAACAATTCCAGAAATACCACATTTTGATACAACTGTAGTAAAGCGTCTGTGGAAAAAAGAAATTATGACATTACGGTTCCACATTCTAACATATTCCACCAAGAATGCAGTGGGAAGGCTGAAGGACTAATTACTAGCTGTAAGCTATGGAATCCCTATCAGCTGCATTTTCAGATTAAGCTTGATACAACATAGCTGGGTCTCTTATGTTTAATTCAGTGTCAAATAATAAACTTCTCTTTACTCAGCAGGTTTGCACTCTCAGATTCTGGTTAGTCTGTGCTTCTTGAAAGATAATCACATTGATTTTAAAGAAAGCAGGCAAAAACTGACTGCATAGGTGCCTGTAGTTCTCACATAAACTGTAGTTTGTGACATCAAAGAAGATATTCTACTTGTGCTCAGAGTAATATTCGGCCAGAAAGTGAGATTTCCCAGGAAGATAAATCTAACTTAAGATAGAGAAAGGTATCAATAGCAGTTTATAGACTTCAATATTTTTATATATTATGAATGTTCGAGGTGCTCTGCCCTAACCCATGGAAGGGAGGTTGGAACTATATGATCTTTAAGGTCCCTTCCAACCCAAGCAATTCTATGATTCTATGAATCTGTTAATGTTTTAGATTTATTCTTGTCTTTTTTTATAATGAGTTAGGTACTTTGAAAGCTGCTGATTAACAGCAACTCCCCCTCAAGCAGAGCTCAGCTCCGTGAATGGAGCTATTGCAAAGCTATTGTATTGCCTGTGTTTCACATAAGGCCAACCTGAGGCCACAATAAAGTCAGCAGTAATGAAAGCTTCTCTAGTCCTGATTTATGCAAACTCTAATCTGGACCATCAGTGCAATTGAATTATCTGGTTTTCTAATTATTTCAACTGTTCAGTTAGTTTGTGGAAGCCAGTCAGTTTTAATACACCTCTGCACTTTTGAGTAGATCCAATATTCACTTAAGACCACTTGGTTACAATAAATTTTATCATTTTCGTGGCTATAGAAATTTTTAAGCTTTTTTTTCCCTTAATATAGTTTCAAAAGGCAGAATGTTATCTGACAAGTGTTTGTATTTCCTAAGCTTCTAACTAGTCTGATGTTAAAGCAGTCTTTTATAGTGGAACCTTTATAAAATAAAAATAAGCTTGCAAATGTCTTGAACTCATCTCATTATTTGAAATGTGTACTATGTCTCCAATAGAATAAAAAGTACAGTTATTAAACTTTTAAAAGATGTCTGAGTATATTTGAATCTGAAGTAGATGTAGATACTGGGGAAATATAGACAAACTCATTTGCTGAACATCTCTGTGTCTCTTATTAGCTCAGTATTTTAGCTTCATGAAATGCATACACATACACGGACATGCACACATTCCTGCACATACAAGGGTACAGATATTCTTTTATGCACTAGTTATTGGATCAACATTAAAGGATTAATAGGATGACCCAACAGTAAAGCTTTTGAAGCTTCTGACTGAATATAATAAGATAACAAACTTACAACACCACCTGATGTTGTTATTGGAAACAGAGAATGTTATTCCAGTTTCTTAAGAATTGGTAGAAAATAATACAGAAGGTCCTTTTAAGACTAACTTCTGTAGAGAAGAATCATCATACACAGGGCCTACCTAGGTGCTTTCTTTTCACCTTTTCTCTGTGAATTATACTAACAACAGCTGTATTATGTAACTTTCCATTACTCATTTTCATAACATCATATCTATTTGAAGAATCTTTATTTGTAATAGCTATGTTAGTGCTTGACCTGGGTGTGTGGCATGTAAAGCATATAAAGCACAGTGCAGATTTGAGAACCACGTTTCTGTCAACCACAGGTAGAAATACAGCCAGTGATCTCATTCAACTTCTATATGGTATTCTTTTCACAGTGAAAAACCATTACAAAATGTAGCACATTATTTATGACTGGCAGTCTCTTGTTAAAAAAGGTTCAGGGTTGAGATCAGAACAAGTGTTGAAGGTCAGGATTGAAATACGTTCATTCTTAAGAATGCAATAAAAAGCTTGAACATCATTTGCTAAGGAGTATGGGTAGCTGATTTTGCTCATTCTGGACACAAATACTCAGCTTGTATCAAAGAGATTGCAGTGCAAGGCATGCAAATAAAATCTGCTTTATATCCAAGGATAGTGCTCCTTCATTTTAAAGAATGTTGCATTAATTGAAACAATAAGAAAACATAAATTTAAAAAGCATACTTGCTTATTCTATTTAATTTTCTCTCAGTGCTATTCATATCAGCATCACCTAGGATACCCATGAAAGATGCATCTGCTCTCAGTTCTAACCCAGCCCAGGTGGGAAAACTTGCAGAATTTTGGAGGCAGGGATTGTCTTCTCTTCCACAGTAAGAGCAGATGGATTTTGTTTTGGTTTGGGGTTTTGTTTCTTTTATCATAATTTACTTTTTTCACTTATCTTTCGATTGGGATTTAAAAGAAGCAGGTGACAGCATGTACTGAGGTAGTGCTCTATCAGCACAGTCATGTGTGACTCCCCCATAAGGAATAACTGTATTGCAGAGAACTAAAGTGAATTCAGTGGCCTTCATCATATAGAATATGCTCAAAGTTCATTGTAATTCAAACTTTTTTTTTTTTTTGATAGACATATTACGTTGTTGAAAGCTAGGAAAGGCCTCTTAAGTCTTCGTCCTAGCAAGGTGTTAGTGTTTATTACTTTAAGACTCTTGTTTTATTGCTTTCTTCAGTGGAGTGAACGTTTTGAGGCAAATTATTGTGTAGAGCAAAATACTTGTTTCTGTCTTACCTTCCCTAATTAGAGCAATAGGCAACATGGCTTTATGGAGTTGAGTTTGGGCTAGAATTCAAGATACTGAAGATTCTCTTTGCCATTTGTGACCATAAAGGTTCTAAGATGTGTATCACTATAGAAATAGTCAATATTTCTAAGAAATTATAATTTCCTCAGTTTCTATAGAATAGCAAATAGCCCAGTATTTTTCAGATGAGTAACAGTCTATTTGGTTTTTAAATGAACAGCTTAGAGTCCACTAAGTTTAAAACTTAAGATTACTCCTAAGTTCTTGTTTTTTAAAACAAGTTAAGCAGAATGACATGATAGTATAAAGTTCATTACAAAATAATAAATAATGAATGAAATTTGGCAAACCCTGGCTTTAAACAGTATTCAAACTATCCAAATTAGTACATTTGGTGTTCTGCAGTAATTCATCCAAAGCAGCACAGTCAATACTGAAAAGATCTAAATATGTGGCAAATAAAATTTTTTGGTCATAATTTTTTCTTTGAAATGCTCCTTTACTTTGATAATATGCCTTATGCTAATAATATGCCTATAGGCTCTACTAATAAGAATGTTTTATTTCTTATAACCCTTATTTTGATATGAGCAATATCTCTCTTTTGGTATTTAATAATGAGCTAGAGGAAAATCTGTATTTTAAAATAAGTTTCATATAATGGAAAATTTTCTAACCTCTGTTGTTTCAATAACAGGTTAGGTTTATATATCAATTTAAAAATAATATATCCTACTGTTCATTGAACCTTAGTAGTTCTTTAAATATCATCCTCCTTCTATTCCAAATAATGTTACATCCTGACCAGGCCAAACACTCAACATTATACAAACATTCACCATTTCTAGGTTAGAGGCATATTATGTAGCATATTAACTCAAATAGCCTCACTTCCTTTAAAGTGCCTAAATAATGCCTTTCACTCACTCTGATAAGTGGTGAAGACTCGTGAAACTTGTTTGGAAGTAAATCCTGATAAGGCCAGATTTTTTTCTATTGGGCAGTGAGATTTTTGGTGGAGGTGGTGGTGTTTTGTGTTTAAATTGTGTTTTTATTAAGCATTAGCATGATACACTAGTATGCAAGTGCAATTAAAAAGATATAAAAATACAGAAAAATGAATAAACTGAGAAGTGCAATGCGATGGTAAATCTCGAACTCTGCAAACACCATCAAAATATCTCCTGTTCTTCACATTTCTCAGTTACAAGCTTGGAATTTTTAACCGTCCAACAATTAAAGCCCTAGAAATATATATATGTGCAACTTTACCGAGATAACAAAAACCAATCTACTAGGATGGAACTCACTAAGAGTGCGAAATTACTTTTCTGTATAAAAAGGTACATTTTGGGGTGTTCAGTCTTCTTACCCCTGCAAGAGACTGATGATCCTTGTGGGTCCCTTCCAACCTGACATATTCTGTGAGTCTGGGAAACTGCTGGTCAGTGGAGAAACACTGAGATAGGGAAGAAAAGGTGGAAAACTTTCAGGAGGGATAACTCGTCAGAAAGACCTCTAAGGAGAAAAGATAGAGGTGTGTGAAAAACGGGATTCATCCTCCATAAAGTGTTCTCAGTCTTTGGAAATATTTATCTTGAAATATAATGATGTTGACATGCCAAAAAATTATGCTAGAAGGAGTTCACTGAAGATAGTGAAATGCTTTGTTTCTAAAAATTGATTCCAATAAAACATTTCCAAAATGTCACTCTATTTATATTTCAGAGTGTCATTTTGTTATAAATTTTCATATAGAATATCCATTGTTTTAGCTAAAAAGTAAAGTATGTTCTTAGCATTAAAAAAATAAAATTGAATGAAATCAAATATTTTAGTCAGAAAGAAAATATAGGGATGAAAAATTAGAATAGCTATAGGAATTTGTCTTTGCTTTGGAAAAATCTAAGATGATTGTTGTGTTATGTGAAAGATACAACCACCCTAAATACTTTACAGTTGTGGAGGGACAAGTAAATGATGCATTGTGTTGGCACATGCTCTGACAATCAAATTGTGTGAATTTTACATATAGGAGGTTCACACATAGTAGTAACAACAGTGTTCATGTCCTGCTATTCTGCAACACATGGTTACATCGAGTTTTTTGAGAAAATTTTTTCTCAGAAATTTATTTTACATGCCAACACTGATAGCCAGAACACTGACACTCTCCCGACAGAGTCGGTGGTGTGTGGTCAGGGGATGCCACCTGATCTGAGTTTCAAACTGTTGGTATTATACTGCAAGTAAAATGAGACCATCATTCATACGAAAGATGAAGAAAACTAATTTCTGACAGAAAAAGAACTGAAACCTATTATTAAGTACAAAGAAATAGCTGTGAACTAGCTCTCAGACACACAGGAATCATCGAGTCTTGTCTACCAGTAATAACCTTATCAAATGAGTAGATCCTCACAGATACACTCAGAAATAAACAGACACATCGTATCCTACAAGCCCAACAGGAAAAAAAAAAAGCATTCTTTCTGGGAGAATTGATTGTTTACATTTTTTGCTCCCTTCTCCTACTTTGTCTTCCCTTTAAAATTGCTGAGTTATTACTGGTGCTAAAGCACACTTGGAAAATTTAATCAATCTTGTAGTTATTTAATGAGTTCTTTAATTAAAGTGATATTTTATAATCCAGGTATAGATTGACTGCTGTTATTTATTAGCATTATTATAATATAAAATAAGTACCATTTAACCAAATGTACCAGAAGGCCAGTATCTAACCTACACAGCTTCTGTTATGAGAAGAAGATAAAAGAATAATAATAATAAACCCCAAGGATTTTATTCTGCTTTCTAGTTCATTAATGGAACCTTTAGTATTGTTCTCTCACTACTTTTGGTGCAATGCTTGTTGGTGAAATCATATTCTATCAACAATCACACGTCACTGAAGATGATAGCATGCTAGATCAATTCTCTTTCAGGTTAAATGAAGGAATAATTAAATGTCTTCCTCTTCAGAGATAGCTGAAAGAGTAGAAGCTACTGATAGAGGTACTCCTCTTCATAAAGAGGCTGAAACAAGAATTCTGGAAAAGTAAAGCTGTTTCTGGAACAGATAACAAATGCTATGGCAAAGGAATTGCTGAGCTGTATGGAAAGTCTCAAGGGTGAAGGACTGAAAGGATAGAAAAAGTGAGTTTAGCTGAAGGAAGAAACACTGAGAAAGCTTCTTTTTGGCAAATAGCTGGCTAAAAACACATCACGAACCTCTGAAGAATGGCATTTTGTTGTTTATTTTATCTCTGTCCAGGGACATAGGAAATATTTTGGAAAAAAAGTACCCAAAATGTGTTCCTGAATGTATAAATCCATTTCCCTTCTGATTTGAAAGAGATCTTAAACATTAACTAACCAATCGGACTACGGATAACTATTTTACACTTCTTGAGGAAGAGTGGTCTCTTACCTTACACTGTGTACTAGACCATGTCAGATAGGTGACAGATGATTACTTTGAAGTTTTCAATCACTTAGTGGTGAATTTCAGTGACTTGGGGAAAAGGAATATTGCTTCAAATAAGTATGAATTTTGGAGGTACTTAAATCCATTATTGTACACACACTCTAAAATTCCACTGGCAACTGGGTTTCACTGTCAGAAAGGTCATCATGTGTGTCTGGTAAAACCTCAAAGGCAGGCAACCTAAAAAATATTTTGTAATAAAATGGACAGAGAAATGGATGGGATCTCTACATCCGTGGAACTTGAGACGAAGTTTCCATGAGAAACTCCTAAAACACTGACAATGTCTTTTTCTCATTGTTCTCTATAAAGGGACAGAGAGTAGGACATTGCTGTTGACTGAAAAGTTATATTGTACATACTCAGTGGCTCAGTTGATACTATTGTAGATTAAGGCTACCAGTGATGAAAATCAGTAGTGCTATGGCATGATGCCCATATATCAGTTACTTTTGGCTCTAGTCATGTATTGTAGCTGCATCACAAACTTGGTCACCACAAACTTGATTTCTCTCTGACGTGATCTATAGAGAGATAAAATAAGCCCATCAGAGCACAGGATGTTGAAAGCCAAAACCATTTGTGAAGAAGTTCCAAAGGACACATGCTGTCCTGACCACGCCTCATGGACATTTGTTTTCCCAACAGCATGATTAGTGCTGTAATGTAGCAGAAAAAAATCTTCCACTGCCATGGCCCAGCAGAAAGCACATGCTTATGAAAAACTATCAAAAAATATTTGTTCAGGATACCCATTTGTGTCAGCTTTGACAGACTCTCAGCATAGAACTGAATTTCTTGGTGTTATGAATTAATTACTGGCTCAGGTGGAGCTGCTGTGCTCTCCTGCCCTGTGCCTTACTCAAAGTGCAGGGGATATGCTTCCTCCTTAGTAATCTTGGAGTGCCGATTTCACTCCTGTCACAGGAAATTAAATTACTGATTACACCAAGACAGACAATCCATGCTTGCCGTCAGAGTTAGGGGATTGATTCTTTCTGTCCTTGGTATCTTCTTCAACCATTAAATTACTGGTTTTTTCTGGGTTCTGCCTTTCCATTTTTGCTTTTACATGTGGTCCCTCACAGACATCTTGTTTGCTTCAAAAACAAAAGTGAAGAGACTAGTTTAAATTTTATTTTAAAAATGTTCAGATTTTTCAAAGTTTTTTGAGGTGGAAGAAACACTATCTACACTGGATCTGCTCTTCAGTTCAAGATCACTTAAATGAACAAGCTAAGTTCAAGTGTGGAACAGAACCCAAATATAATATACGAAGGGACAGGTCACCATTAAAAAAAAAAAAAAACAAACAGGCACAAAAATCCTTAAAGTTTGTTCTGTTTAATACAGTTTAAAAGGTATAATACGCAGAAGTCTTGGTGACATTCCAAATCTAACTGTAATCTGATGAAATTATTGTTTCAAATGAGTGAATTGCATAGTTCATTTTAAAAAAGAGAAGTATGCCAAGCTATAGCTAAAACCTTGCAGGAAGAAGCCTTTAAAAAAGATGGTTATTTCTGAAAATGATCCCTATACTCATATTTTCAAGGTTAAATTTGTTCTCTGAACCACAGAGACTACAGAGTAGGACAAGACTTTTAAGATTGATTTCTGACCAACTATGGGGTTAGTATTTACTTTAATGTCATTAGAGATTTCTGTAGCAAAAAAGACAGTACCTTCACAAGACACCATCTAATATAGTTTATCCTTCTAGGAAGTTTTGTTTCCCTTTAACACTGTGTAAATTAAATTATTTTTAAATCAAAAATATTGATACAAGTTAAAATGTAATGCTTTTATTGCATTCTGAATAAATATTCACTTTATTTTCATTTTCAAAAATCTATATGATGTATAAGAAACCTTTTATTTTTTGGAAAGCAAAAGTATAATCTGTCAGGTTCTTGCTCATGTCAGCTCTCAGTAATCCCTATTAAATAATGCAGCACTATTCCCATGAGGAAGACTTTGTCCTGTTGTCACAAGGCTGAATCTGTAGTTATATAAATATATTTGACAAAGCAGGATTTTTCCCCCCTAAATCTGGCTATACTATATACTTTGCTTTTTGTTGATTTAAAATACCTTAAAATACCTTCTTTGTGATGGATTTTATACACATAGCTATGTATGCTAATTTAAATACTTCTTGCAACCATCTTCTGGCAGCTGCAGTATCTTAGCCACTGGGCATAAACTGTAAGGAATATAAACTAGATCATAGAAAAATAATGAAAAGTAACATACAGAGGTGGACAGAAAAGCACTCTGCCTCATAAAATTACCTCATAAAATGCCTGAGGGGGTTTTTTTCTATTGAAATAATTTTTTTATTTATTAGACAATGTTTAAGTGAATGGCTGAAATATAAGATCCAAGAATGCATAATTTATTGTATTTATATCTGCATGGATATTTAAAAACTTATGCCATTTCCTACTATGTATTTCTTGACTATTTATTGATGTTGTTCTTGGAAGAAAATGGAAATACCTTTTGCTTATGCAGCCAAAACAAATCAGTTTTGATTTTCTGTCACAGATATTTTAAAATACCACAGGTAAAATTTCAAATACAGTACTTTTAAGATGTGTTTTATCAGTTTATGAAAAGATTACGAGGCAGTTATCTACTACAGAAGATTCTGTGACCCAGAAGACCCTCTTTTTCTTGTACATCTTTATAAGTATTCCAGTCAGAGTAAAAAAATTCTGTTTCTATATGCTTGAAATTCCTCCATTTGCTGAAGTGAGCAACTCTTCATTGTGCTTAATAATATTTTTTCCTCAAGTTTTTGGTATGCAAATACTGAACTCCATCCTGCTGTTCTTATTGTCAGAAACAGTTTCTGTGGAATTGAGCACACAAAAAAATCTCAGCCTAGCAATATGCCCTCAAGTGCCTAGTTTCACATTTCAGAAGTCCTACTGATTTCAATAAATGATATGAATATATAAAATTACTCTGAAGATCAAATACCTGTAGAAATTGTGATTTAGGGAAAGCAGTTGGTTTAAATATATAGTTGTATCACGACATATGTGTAATATCACGGCATAACTCAGGTGGGACAGGCCTTGTGAAGGTCACTGGTTCAGCCTTCTGCTAAGGAAGCGTGACTAGCTGTGAGATCAGTCCAGGTTGCTCAGGGCTTTACCCAGTATGGTCTTGAAGCATTGCAGGAATGGAACCTGCTCAACCTCTCTTGGTGACTTGACAGACTTTTCTTATGGGGAAAACATTGCTCTTTACATCCAGTCTGAACCTCTCATTTCATGCACCACCATGAAGACCCTGGTTCCATCCTCTCACTGACCTCTCTGAAGGTCCTGGGGGCTGCTCTTTTGTCCCAAATAGTAAAAACTTCTCCAGGCTGAACAAGCCCTGGTCGTGCAGCCTGCGCTTAGAGGCTCAGTGGTCCCTACCAGCTTGGTTACTCCCCTCCAGAGCTGTATTTTTGTGTTGTACAGGGGGGGCCAAAGCTGGGAGCAATGGTCTGAATGTGATCTGAGTGCTCTATAGACAAAGGTAACCCTTTCCTTTGACCAACTGGCCCTGCTAATGCAGATCAAGAGGCTGGTGACCCTCTATACTGCCCAGATATTGCCCACCAGCATCTCCATAGCCTCTTCCACAGAGCTGCTCCAGCCCAGCAATCCCCAGGCTGTGTTGTTACGGGGGATTGTTTCTTTACAGGTACAGGACTCAGCCTTTGTCTACACTTAATTCTGTAAGAGTCCCATGGCCCGTTCCTCCAGCCTGTCTGGGTTCCTCTGGATGGCAGTCCTGCACACAAGCATACTAGCTGGTGTCCCTAGCATGGTGTCATCTGCATATCTTAGAATCACGGAATTTTAGAATGATTTAGGTGGGAAACGACCTTTAAGATTATCAAGTCCAACTATAAATTTAACACTGCCAAGTCAACCACTAAGCCATATCCCCAACAACTACATTAAAAGTCTTTTAAATACCTCTCAATGTATTTATGTGAAGATGTGTATATACACACATATATTTACACTTACACAAACTATAGTTTATCCACTAGTCTATCAGGCATAATATCCTGTACATAGTATTTAAAAAATAATTGTGAATTTTCCTGGTCTTATTAAGATGCATTAAACTCCTGTTGAAGTGTAGCAGTGCTAAATTAACTAGAACTCAAAGTGAGTAAGAATCATGTTCTCAAATTCACGTGCAAGTTCATTTTATTAATAGTCTTGTCTAGATGCTTTCTTTTTTCCTCCTCATCTTGTATGGAATGTTACTTTGAAAAATGGTGGCTTTGTCAGAGTTGGTGGAATGATAATTAACTCATCATTAAAGAGAGGAAATTTAAAGCTATGAAACAACAAAGCACAATCAGGTCTTTTAGAGATAAGTAGGAGGCCTTTTATCTCCAGGAGTCTTGATTAGTTGATTGAATTTTTTTCTGAGGGCTGATATAGCCCCTGGTTTTAACCCGCAAGTAATCATTAAAGTTCAGTGGGATACCAGTGTCTCACTAGGAGAAACCTTTACAGCACAGTCCCAAACTGAGTTTCTATGGGGGATCCTGAAACATATACTGCCTTGTAGATGGTAAATTGCAGTGCGGGTTTTCACTCTTCTTGGAAGATCTCTAGGTGTTCAGTGAACAAAGTCTCACTTTAAAATGCTGCCAGCAGAGTGAAGCTTCCCATGTGTCATGGTTAGAGTAGGCAGCACGTGGCAGGGAACAAAGGGCCTCTGCATTAATGCACTCTGAGCCTGACCAGGTGACACAGAATAGGCAGTTTAATAGCACAACTCCTTGTGAACAACACGGTTTTCCTAGG
This sequence comes from Oxyruncus cristatus, assembly GCA_013399855.1. Classification (NCBI taxonomy): domain Eukaryota; kingdom Metazoa; phylum Chordata; class Aves; order Passeriformes; family Cotingidae; genus Oxyruncus; species Oxyruncus cristatus. Next base: position 443,808 of record VXAY01006841.1, on the reverse strand, counting down.
TTTTTGCTTTGTCCCTGTTTACCCAGTTTGGGTTCTTTTGTTTGCCTGGGTGAAGGGAGGTGGTTGGTGGGGAAAACTCTCCACCACTTTTCCCCTTTGCTCTCAAGGGGCCACGTGGGTGGTGGATTCCCCTCTTTGTGGGCAGTTTCCTTTGTATCTTTGTAGTTACTGCTATTTCCTTGCCAGTAAATGGTTATTTTTTCACTTATATCTCCTCGTATTTTGTCTCTCTGTATTGGTGGGGAAAAAGAGGAGAGGTCTAAATGAAAGAGAAGGAGTTCATTTTATTGAAGTTCCCATACAAATATTTGTCTTTAAACCAAGACACCATTTTAGCTTACAGATGAACCCTGATTTAGAGAAACATTCCTTACAATCTGTCCCTGAATGCTTTATAAACTTCCAAGATCCCTAATCAGTTTGTTATCTACAGGGATTAAAAGTCATCCTACAGGCTTCTTCATGTAAATAGATGCAATTACACTTACCTATTTTATTTGTCTTCTACAATCATGTTTTTCACATTTGATCACATTCTGAGGTCTCCTTCTCTCATCTGCAACAATTTTAAGAAAGGAAGAGATTTCTGGTTAAATGCTGTAAAGCTGGAATTCTATCTGACTGCTGCAAAGTTGTCTGAAGGCTTCTTATCATCATCAGATGACCTGGATTTTCAGTGCTCCTGCACAACATTTTCTTCCATCAAGGAACTGCTTGTTTTCTTCTCTTGGTATCCTTGAACAACCCTGAGTAGAAGACAAAATGATATATTTGTCTTCCTCATTTTCTTTCCCCTCAGCTAAGCTGTCAAATGATGGCTCATGTCCTTTACACACCAGTTTTTGACTTTGTACAACCTGGAGAAAGAGAGTGAAAAGGGACAGGGACTTTTTTCTGGAGCTTGCAAGTAGAGTCAGTACAATGAAAACAGACATTGAGCCAGATACAGAGTTAAGAACAAAGGTTATAAATGTGGTCAAAGATTACTGTGTAAAACCAATAAGTGGGCAAAGCAACATTTAGAGATTTGCCTGCTAATAGAGGTGGGTCTGCCAACCTATACCATAAGCAAATAAGGAGTTGTCAGCTATTGACTGAGAGGACGTTCCACCAGCTGAGGAGATCACAGGCAGGCTGTTCTATGGCAAGCTCCTGAGCATTTTAAAAATCAATGTGATTAAGTCAAACATTTCAATTTGCCAAGAGCGTGGGTAACAAACAGCACATGTTATGATCAAGCTACGGATTCAAGCAAACAAGTTTTGAATACGGATTAGAAGACTGTGTGTATGTATGTGTAAACTATGTATTTGATGTTTTGGTGGAAGCAAATTTAATAAAAAGAACAACAAGGTACAATAGATTTTATGAAAAATGTCAGTTGATCAACATGTTTTTTTGGTATTACTTTATTACTGAGCAAAAAGAGCATGATATTCAATCTTTAAAGACTATAAAAACCATAGCATAAGCATGTCAAATGCAGGAGTGGGAAAATTCCATAAAACAACCAGTTCTGTCCTCTCAGTAAAGAGTTAAACATTGCTAAATAAGACAGAAATACGAAAATTATAGTTGTTATGTTTTCAGTGTCTCTATACTGTATTTATAATGTACACTTAGCTGCTTCATTTTTTAACACTTTCCCACATTTCTCTATTTACATTCCAGGCTCTTCATTATTTAATGTAATTTTATTCTTTTAATAAGTTTTCTTCATTTTTCCATGTACTTTCTGGACTTTTTCCTCAAGTTTTTTATATCAAGCTGCAGTTTCTGGAATACTTGACTTGCTTTAGCACTTTCCAAATATTTTACTTTGTTTTTCAGTTCTTCCTTCGTGACTTCACTCTTTGTGCCTATTCAGTCTGTCAGACTGTCTTAGGTATTTTTACACAGCTGGTATCTAGGCACCTTATTACTATTAAAGAAATCAGAAAGTGCTGCAAAATAACTCTATAAAAAGAAATACTCATCAGGAGGAGTCGTGCTGCAGAAACAGAATTGCTGACAAAGAACTGGTCATTCCAGCTGCAATGCATTGCAAATCTACAGGACAAACAGCCTCAGAATTAAATAAACCAAACATATTTCCATTTTTTATGAGACACCTCTTCTGTACAAAAGGTAATAATAGGCATTTTATATCGGTGGTTACACACAGGTACATATAGGTAACAGTCTGAGCAGACACTGGAAAAGTGTATGGAAAATCTTGTCAAGAAATACACTCAGTACTGGTAGTTCAGCGAGCAGATGCTGTGGGAGCTGCAGGTTGAACTCCAGGTAGCAGCAGCCTAAGGCAAGAGGCCCTGATGCCAGCTTGGCATGGGGACTTGTGGTGCCAACAAGGTGAACACTCGGAGACACAGCAGGAGCCAAGAACTCAACTGGAAGACCCCAGACTTTCCTGCCCTTCGACTGTGAGAATATAAAATCTCAAGGAGTTTCCCTTTGTTCAGGGTCCCTCCTCGAAGGCACTAGCTCGAGCCATTATTCTGTTCTTGCACATTATTCTAAGGATCCTGATGTCTAAGCCTCTGCTATGGGAAACCCAAGGTCGAGCCGGTAAGGAGACTTGGTCTGACTGAGTAAGTGTGGGGTGTGTTGGTGGGGCACCTGTTGGGTCACCCCAGTCCCAGCTCAGATGGTGCAAGTGTGACTACCAGAATGGCTCCGAGATAGTCAGGTAGGAAAGTTTCCTTAGCAATCTGATCATTCTACAAAACAGAACTATGAAGCTGGTCAGTGATGATGACAGTATCTTTTTCTCACCTGTACCATGTCTGTTTTAGAAATCTTTTGCCACATCTTTCTCATGTGGGTACACGGTAACACCCATACCAGTATGGAGAAAGATGAGTACAGGCTGAAAGTGCACATTTGGTATACACAATGCTGTCATAGCTCCAGAGTATTGTATTACATGGAAAATCAATTACATGGAAAAGCTCTAATTCCCATATCATCATTATTATCAACAGCCTCACCTTGAATATTAAACCATGTGCAGTTTTGGTCACCACAATGTAAGAAAGATATTAACCTATTAGAGAGTGTCCAAAGGAGGGCAACAGAGATGATGAAGAGCCTGGAGGGGAAGCCGTATGAGGAGCGGCTGAGGTCATTTGGTCTGTTCAGCCTGGAGAAGAGGAGACTGAGGGGAGACCTCATTGCAGTTACAACTTCCTCGCGAGGGGAAACAGGAGGGTAGACAGTGATCTCTTGTCTGTGGTGAGCAGGGACAGAACTTGAGGGAATGGCCTGAAGTTGTGCCAGGGGAGGTTTAGGCTGGATATTAGAAGAAGGTTTTTCACCCAGAGGGTGGTTGGGCACTGGAACAGGCTCCCCAGAGAAGCGATGACTGCAGCAAGACTGCCAGAGCTCAAGAAGTGTTTGGACCATACTCTCAGGCACATAGTGTGACTCTTGGGGATGGTCCTGTGCTGGGCTGAGGGTTGGACTCGATGACCCTGTGGGCCCATCCAACTCGGCATATTTTGTGAATCTGTGATTCTGTTCCATGCAAAGTGGTAAAAAGTATTTGTAATCAAAGAAACAGACTGCGTCACACAAAATTAGTCATGATCCTTCCTTTCCTTTTGCTATCAGGACCCAAGCTGCAAAACGTCCTGGTAATCCTTCTGACTTTGTAGACCTCAGGAGCGATGGGATTTCTTTAATTTTTTTTGCTACTTTTAAATACTTGCCAATAATTTTACTACACATTCTTCTGCTACTTCAGTCTCTCAGAAGAACTAAGAGCTCCCAGAAGCTGCTGTGGTGGTCCTGGAGAGATTTCTTTTCTAAACCTGAGGCAAATACTGCTCATTTTCACTCTTCCGTCTTGTAAGAGATGAGATGGGAAAAGGCATCATGGGCTTGAGGTGATATCAGTGAATAATTGTTACCTGATAAAGTAGCAATCAACAGCCTGCCAGTGCTGATTGGCAGCCAACAAAGAGATAAAGCAAGAAAACCTGCTGCTGCTTTTTACATCAGAGATGTAGCAAAAATTTCCATCCAAATGTAAAATCAGACCCAAAAATCCTCAGTTACTGGGTGAACACAAGTTTCAGAGGCCCTGAAGAACTTCTGAAAACCATTGATTAATCCAGTGAAAGATCACAAGGAGGATAAATATCTGGCAGGAATAGGTTCTCAGTACCATGTTAAATTATATTTTGACGACACACTCACGCACATCAAAAAATTGATTCAAACAATTTAATGCAACCTCCTTCAAGGTTTCAGAATCTCTGAGTTTTCCCTACCACATACCTTATTATAGGCCTGGATTGAAACAGAGAAAAAATGCTTTTCCCACCCTTAATTGATTTTCCAGCTTTGAATGAAGTTGTTATTGAACTGAATTAGTTGGAAACTGAACCAAAGAATATGTTCTTCCTGTACATGCAGAAAGAGAAGTGTATGTGAAAAGATAGATTAGTACTCCAATAAAATAATTCCAAGCATTAAGCTAGTGACTGTTACTTCACTGCTGTTAATATTTAGAGTAAATACTTACTGCTTGTTCTATTTTATTTAAAGAACAATTAAATTAATCTAAGTCCCTACTATTTAGAATTTTACCTGCACCACATTTTTATTTTTAATATCTGTTGATTTTCACCTGCTTATATATTCATTAGAACTTCCTTTTTTCCATTCTACATATTTGTATTTTTTGCTGGTTTTTGATTGGGAGTTTGGTTTTTATTTTGTTTTGAGGTTGTATTTCTGTATTGTGTTTCTGGGTTTGTTGCACCCTGGTACACTGCTTGAGTTAATTTTGAAACTTATAAATTTGCCCTTTTAAATAAAACAGGACCATGGACTGCGGTCAGATCTTGTGTGCAAGTGGTTCTTGAATGGCTGAATTAATGGTATATTGAATTTTTTTCTGTCGCTCCATAGGCTCTGTGTGGTTCTCATATGCCCCTGAAGGAGACTCATTGTCAGTCGAGTGTGGGGTGGATATTTTCAGTCCAGAGTGCCTGACATGAATGTGACAGCTGTGCTGTAGCACAACAGAGTGATGTTTACATACCCCATAGGATTTTACGGAGTACAGTGGGAGGTTGTGTGGGAGACTTGAGGCTGCAGAGTCTTCTGGGATAGTACAGAAGACTCTCTAGTCTAACAGGAGAGAAACCTAGTTCCGCCTTGACCATAATTTCTTTGTAAATTATTGTCTTTGAGTAAGGAATTATGTTAACAACTAAGAAGAGAGAACAGGCAGTGGTCCCATGATTTGGTTTGCTCTCTGACCTTGCTTTATTTAGCAATATTAAATGTAAACTATCTTGAAACAAGGACATGCTCTGAATTAATGCTTTTGTACAGTAATTTACAGTCATGGCAGGAAAGACTCTCAGTGACTTCCTGATTTCTAGCTTCCTTGCACAGGTATGTTTGGATAGGCACTGACTGGCATGTTCCTTGTATAGACATAATCTGCTTGAGCTGTCAACCTTGAACGAGCTGATGCTGTGAGTCTGTGGTGGGGCTCACAGTCAGCCCTTGGAATTCTCCTGTCCAAACTGGGCATACATTTGCCCCATTCAGCAGTGAAAATATCTGCTTTCTTTCTGTTTAGATAGATGCTTTCTGGATTTGGGATGTGCTATTAACATGAATGACTAACGCCGTGCTGTAGTAGAAAGTATTACAACTTGCTATGTCTTGCCTTGGGCATGCGATATTTCAAGTGCCTAGTATATAAGTTGAGAATTGCCTGTTTGGGAGTCTGCTACAAGTGCTCAAAATGTGCTCAAAGATCATACAAGGGTCTCCCTACTCAGTTGTGGGATTTAGGTGCCCCATGCCTTGCCAAATGTCTCATAGAAATTCTGATCTTATAGTGCTTGTTCTCTAGGGTTTGTATAATTAAGCCTGTCACACACTGTGATTTCACAGTCTAAAACAATCCACATATTGTTGCTGCTGTTTTTAAGCTGATACAGAAATTGGTTTATCACCTGGCAATTCTGTGCTTGCCTAAAGATAAAGGCAAATGTGGCAAACAACCAATATCTTGTTTTTGCAGATGAGGTTACACTAAACACATCTAAGACTTGCCTGAACTGTCCTGAGCTACAGGTCCCTCTTATCTAAGAGAAGTTATATAAACTGCCTTTTCTGCGCATATCATGACCTACCTCTTGCAAAAATCAAAACACTGTAATTTTTGCTTTTTGATCCTTTCCAGTTTCATTTAAAGCATATAAATTTTGGAGATCGAAATCAAAAATTGTTCCCATCCAAAGAGATTGCTCACCTTGTTCTGATCCCAGGGAAGTAATGAACTGCACAACGTTATTTTACTTTGATTTTTGTATAAGGTAGGTAAATCAGTCAGTGCATAGGAAGATGTAAAATAAACTGAAGAGAAACACAGTGATGATGACAACCAAAATACTGGTTTTAGAGGCTTAGAAAGGAAAAAGACCTCATAAAAAAGAGCTCAAAAAAGCTCAAGACTACATAAAAGCCTTAGAAGGCTATATAGAAGTGAATGGTTAAGAAAAGACACATGCTTCTGCAGGAGAGGATAAACACAACTTTACAACATTGGCAAATCTTGACATGTCAGGGTGGAAAGCCCTCTTTTTTTTTTTTTCTCATGTGCATATTACATAGTATCCTTCAGAAAATGTATACAAACCTCTTTGATAATTAACACTGAGAAGAACAGGAGAGTAAGAGGTATTTCCTAGTGACACCCAGGAAGGTGCTAAGGAAGCTTTCCTGACCGACCATCCAGAAACCACTCTGGCAGCCACAGACGCACAACCTGAGCTGGGACCGAGATCCCTTCAGAGCAGGTGGGTGCCCTGCCTGACTCCCTGCACACACCACACTCAGGGTCAGACAGGGTTTCCTTACCGGCTCGACCCCAGAGTCTCGATCCTTAAAATAATTTAATCTTGGTGCAATAACTAAAATAGCAAAATAACAGCTTGAGCTGGTGCCTCCGAGGAGGGACTCCGAACAAAAGAAAGCCTGGACTTTTATACCCTCACTGTGTAAGCACGGGAAAGCCTGAGGTCATCGGCTCCTGCTGTACTGCTGAGTGTCCGGGCCCCAGGCTGGGCCACGGGTCCCTGTGCCCTTGGTTATGCCAAGAGTTGGCAGCTGCACGCCGAGGTACCGGCACTGAGCGCACTCCTCAGCAAAAGCTCTTTGATATGATACAAACCCAGATCCATTATTTAGTAATCTCTATTAGATATAAACAACATGATTTGTAAGACTGTTATAAAAGGTTGTGGTTGCAATGAAACAGATTATTTTACCCATATTAAATTTCCCTTTGTACTGTTTCAATTACACTCCATTTTGATTTCTCTGTTTCTTTGCAAACTGTACTTTCAAGTTAGGGCTGCATTAGCATGCTCTTTATCTAACTGGTGGTAATTAAATATGTTTTAAAAGTAGATTTCTCCCTCTACGCTTTTGTTTTCTGCCTGGTAGGCTTTTTGTGAACAGGAACTACTTTGATCACAACCTTATTTATGTCTTCATCTTTCTCCCTAACAACAGCTAAGAAGATTAGACAGAAAGTGCATGAGGCTTTTGGTGGACATGGCTGAAATATCAGGGTGTGAAAGATTGTTTGTAAAATGAATCAGGTTGGTGGAAGCAGTAGAGACAATCACAGAATCATAGAATATCCTGACTGGGAAGGGACCCATCCCAACGGTCATCCAGTTAAACCCTTAGCCCTGCATAGGACATCCCCAAGAGTCACACCATGTGCTTGAGAGCATTGTCCAAATGCTTCTTGAGCTCTGGCAGACTTGGTGCAGCCATCACTTGCCTGAGGACCCTGTTCCAGTGCTCAACCATCCTCTGGGTTAAAAACCTTTTTCTGATATCTAACCTAAGCCTCCCCTAACTCAGTTTCATGCCGTTTCCTAGAGTCTTGTCACTGGTCTTGAGAATGAAGAGATCATTACCTGCCTGCCCCTCCGCTTCCCCTCGTGAGAAAGTTGTAGATGACAATGAGGTCTCCCCTCAGTCTCCTCTTCTCCAGGCTGAATAGACCAAGTGACGTCATCTACCCCTCATACGGCTTCCTCTCAAGGCCCTTCACCATCCTTGTGGCCTTACTTCGGACATTCTCTAATAGCTGAATATCTGTCTTACACTGTGGTGCCCAAAACTGCACACAATATTCAAAGCAAGACCACACCAGTGCAGAGCAGAGCAGGACAATCCCCCCTCTCAGCCATCTGCCAATGCTGTACCTGAGGCCCCCCAGGACTCGGTTGGCCCTCCTGGCTTCCAGGGCACTGCTGACTCATATTCAGCTTGCCATTGACCAGGACCTCCAGGTCCCTTTCAGCAGCACAGGCTAAGTCTTGAAGGCCTAACCTTAAAGTCATGGTGTGTAACTTAGGGCACAGGGACAAAAAAAAAAAAAAAGTGAGGTCTTCATAACACCTCAGGTGGTTCTGCAGGTGGTTCCAGAAGTGTCTCTTGTACAGTCTTCTAAATCCATGTTTGCTCTAGATATCTTACATCATGGCATTAAGGCAGAGAGGATCACTGAATTTCAAATGTGCTGAGTAATTTTGAGACAGTTTTTCTCATTATAAAGGAAATAAAGTTTGGGACAGTCAGAAGGATTGAGTTCCTGGTTTGATCCAGATGCTTTTTAGCTGAGCTTCTGTGGTTGAAGGCTTTTATAAAGATGTGGATGTCTGCAGAGTTGAATACAATCTTAATATTTAGAGTCTTTGAAGATATGTGCTATGTGTTTGGCCAGTAAATTCTTTTCATCGTTTTACTCTTTCATGCACAGATCATAGCAGGAATTGAAGTTTCTTTTTTTGAATGTTCATTTTCATCCATTTGTATAATTCTGGAATTGCTGAAATATCTCCATCTTTGTAATATAAAAAGCTGCATATTAAAGCAAGGCAGATATCAACCTACATAGTAATTATTTTGTCATGACTATATATATTTCTGCTTAGCCTTTTAAGAAACATATTACTAACTTTATCTTGTATCGTTAATGGAGTTCTGTTAAGCTTTGCATTTACTTACTTTCTAAATTCTGATAGATGGTTTCTCTTTGTTCATTTATGACATCAACGGGCTGAGTTGCTACACATTTGCATTTAAGAATAAAAGATTGTAGATTAGTGGTATGTGTCATCCCACAGTGAATGAGTCTGGACACATTCACCGATGTGTGGATGCATGCATATGCTTATTGCTTTGATTAAATACTTTAACCACTAATGTCACTGGAACTTTAACTTTAGACCTTGATGTGCTGAGTTCTTCGATACTGATAATGTGTATTCAGATTCACTACTGTGAAATAATTCATAAATTTAAGTCAAGAGTTGATACTCTGAGTTTAATTTAGAATAGGTTAAAATATGAATTATTACATTTCCATTTCCCCTCTGATGCATCAATTTCAGTTAAAAAAGTTGTGTACATTTCATAATGCTTCTGAATATATGATTCTTTTTAAGAGACCTAAGAACTCTCAGAAATTGCTCGAAAATGGGTATAGAACAACTTCAAAAAGAAGCTCAAAAAACTGAATTAATTGCTGTCTATTGTCTCTGTGCAAGTCGTGACAGGTGTGAGAGGAGCTGTATTTTAAGGTTTTGCTGACTGTCTTTCCTGGAATACACCATGATTAATGGTCATGGTGATTAAGTAAATCTTTATTAAAGGTAACAGCTAAACAATTAACAAAAACAACAGCCAACAGTAATACTGAAAAGTATGAAAAAAGGAGTCCCTATGACTGAGCATTCTCATGAATTAAATAGAAAGGAAAACAGATCATCAGTAAATAGTTTTAGATTCCTGTCTTATTATTCACAATAACTATTGTCCTGGCTGTAACAGTGTCCTACCATGACAATGCTCTGGAATAGTTGCTACAACATTATCTTCCATCTTCCATCCCCCAAAAATTTAATAATTTGGAAGAGTCACTAAAATCAGACAGAACCATATATGAATTATGCTGCATACCAACAGTCTTGCCATTTCAATGTACTCAGTGTAATTTTGATGTGTTGCTGTGTCTTATCAACTGTCCCAGTGAAATTTCTGTGTGAATCCACTATTCATAGATAAACTTCCATTATTTATGCTACAGTAGTGTCTAGTTGCCATCTCTGAGACTAGAATGCTCTAAATGCCTCTAATTAAATGAGGAATAGCTTCTGCTCTTAGAAAGTTACCATCTAAATAGAATAGATGGGGGACCAGCAGAAGAAAAAAAGTATTGTTAACTGCTTATTAAAGATGAGAAGCTGAGGCACAGACTCAGGAGATGTGTGAATAATATTTTTCTTGGGGAGGACTGAATAAAAAAGCCCCACAGTTGCACAGTTTGAAAACAAACTAATTTTTCATTAAAAAAAAAAATTATAATATTGAGAAGAATGTTTGTTCAATACAAAAAAATACTTTTTTGAGGAAAACCGTGGAAAGAAAGTACTGAATTTACAGGATGTTACTCCATTTATAATCATATTCAGCTTGCCATTGCTAAGGAAGATATCTTGCTCCTTTCTACACTTCCTCTTAGTTATAGAGTTCTCCTGAAATGAATTTTCTCTTTTATCTTAGCTTCATCTTACTAGTCAAGTTCCTAATCACAACAGTCTGGGAAGTACTCCCTCTATTAAGAGAGAATGAAATGAGATAATGTTCATTTTTCCTGTTGATTTCTGTTCTACTTTATGTAAGTATGTAAGACATAAAATTCTGCTGTTTCTGGTCATTAGTAGAGTTATTATCTCTCTTTTTCAATGCATATGTAAGTATTACATAAAAAATACAATGGCTTTAGCGGAAAGCAATGAAAGCAATCTACATCAAGATGTTATGTAATACCTTTAAAGGATTTAAAAAAAAAATGTACAGAGTCTCCAGGGTGAGGATAGAATTCAGAGAGGTTCTATTAATTTCCAGGAATTTTTGTGTTAAATAAATTATGGAGTTTGCATTCTAATGGTTTAGAGAAAGTAAACTTTCGCTTATTGTCATCAAAAAAGGTTTCATCATTGCCAGCACAAGTTATTTTGATGTTTCTGAACATTTTAAACCATTCAATCTCCTTCAAATGGAACTTTTGGTTAAAAGGATTCAAAAATCTTTTGATGAGAAGATGATTTGCTCAAGTCATGAGTGAAATTTCTAGTAGGGACTGAATATAGGTATGAATAGGTATGGAGCATGAGTTTCTGTGCTCTAGTCTGTATTTCTTGTCTTCTGATTACTAAATTCAAGGAACAGAATGTGGCATATCATTAAAAAAAAATAAATGCGATTTCATGAAGCTACACCTAATTCAGATTTCTCACAGAAGTCAGCTTTCATTTTCATTATCTAATCTTCTGTTCCATTTGGATTTTTCATGTCATATCAAAGAGATCATGTTTGACTCCATAACCAAAATGCAACATAACTAAGAAAGGAGTAAGAAACCTTTCTAGCTCCCAAGTCTTGAATAGCATGACATTTTGTTTCCAAGGAAATTGCAGACTTTTTGCTTTGGTTTCCAAGGAAATTGCAGACTTTTTGCTTTGGTAGAGGCCACACCACAAAGAAAGTGTAAAACCACCTTTTAAATTTTTTCTACAGATGTAAAAGCCATGTACAAAATATTTTGGTTTAACATTCCCCTCTTTCCTACCCTGGAATGCAAGTGAAGTTAATTTTGCTCTTCCCATACATATGAGCTGACAAAGACGATAGTTCTCTAGTGTCAAAATGCAACAAAACTAGAATTCAAGTATTATTTGTTAACCATGAAAGAGAAAATAAAAACCCCAAAATATTTCTAGAAATGACAATGAGGTCCATTCCCCTCTATGGGAATAATGAAAACATAAAATACCTCCATTCTTATGACTGGGATTACATTCTTGCCTTTAGAAACAGCACGGGAAAGAGCTATCACCAGTAAGAACCCATGTCAATCTACTGGAGTTCAGTGTTATACCAATTTATATCTGCTGAAAAGTTGGTACCTAGATTATGGTCTCCAGTATTATACAAAATAGTACAACTTTATAGCATGTCACTAAATGACACTAAACCCAACTGCCTAAATGTAAAGAAATATGTCATTCATATTCACTGTCATCTCCTACCAATAGCAGACCTTTACTGCTGAGAATACTTTTTTGCTTTTATAAAAAGCCTCTCATCGTTACTTACATAAATTGTTGTGAATTCTGTTGTTTCTTCCCCAGATGCTTCCTAAAACCAATTCATTTAGTATGATGTTACCGCAGTGATTAACAAAATGATGAGTCGGGACTTTCATTTGTAGTGCAGCATGGTGAGATTATACAGTACACTTTTCTCTTATTGCTATTTTTCTTTAACCTCTCTTTCATCCTTCAGTTTATTAATACCTCAGATTTGGTGAACCAAACTTTGGATTCTGGAAATATTTCCTGTCTTAAAGGAGCAGCAGTGAAGATTTACACTATTTCTGTAATCAACTATAAAATCCCTAACAGATAATCTTTCTGGAATTCCTCTAAATTTAAAGAGTGACCTGTATATTTTCTTTTTTTCCCCCAGAAAAGCTATTTCACAAATTATATTATTTCTGAAGAGTCAGCCACTGGATACAAACTTCCCATTCTCCTAGTGATTGTTCCAACACCACCAGTCCATTATACCCTCTTCACTCTGTTAACTGCTTTCCACAGTTGCATGTCAGCTTTATTTTGAGTATTGATGTTAAGTATTAATTTGAATAACTTAGAACAGAGAATGACTGTCCATGACAGGATTTAGCCTTGTGCACAAGCAGTAACTAATGAGTGAAGGTCTTCAGAAACTTATGTCCTTACAGCTAAAAGCCTGCCCTCTAAGCTGATGGCATTTTAGTGACAGATACCAAACCCACTTATCATTCAAGCCAAGAACCATCATCATTAGTAGCACTGGGAATAAACCTTCATCATGTGGGCTTTATTGTCTTCAAGGGCTGCTTTTATGTGCTTAGTTTTAGAGCTCTGTTTAAAACAATTTGGCTTGCATTTGCAAAGTGAGGAAAAGCATTACTTTTTCTATTAGATGGCAAGAGTTATATTTTGAAATCTGGCATCTAGACCATACCTCTCATAGGTTTCACTGATAAAGATATAAATATTCTCCTGAAAGCAGTGGGTGCCTGAGACAGAGAGAGTGGTAGTCACCACACAGCAAAGAGCAATAACAGTTTGGGTTGTTGGATTGGTTATATCTGGAATACATGTAGCTCCCTGAATACCTTAAGGAAAGATATAAATCTTGGATCTGTGCTCTTCTCACTGGAATACATTCAGACAATAAAACACGTTTTCTTATAAAAAGTAATTTTTTTTTCATTTTGTATCTGAAATGATTCCCCATAATAAGGATAAAATTACACCTTTGGTCCTAAGTAGCCTGCTTAGATCATCCAGATTTAATCACTATTCCAAAAATTGTTGATTGGGACCATGAGTATCAGTTTCCTAATAGCTGCTACTTGTCTCTTCTAGATGGCACTCTTTTTTATAAAATTCCTGAAAAAAACATCCCATATGAAATACAATCCACAACAGATGCTACACATTTGGAATGGAAAAAATGTCCATAAGTCATTGCTGCTGCCTGTGCTCTACCTGGTGCTGCCGATAGGTTCCGTCTTGTTGGATGGTTATTATAACTTTTTACATTTTCCTATCAAAAGTTTCCTACTCAGTTACTTAACAATATACACAAAGAAATAAAACATAGCTTCAAGGCCTTAAAAATTTTAAACCCTAATTTAAAGGCAACAGCTTTAACCTGATGTTCCATTAAGGTTCTTATGGAACAGCACATAGATAACTAGGAAGCAATACATACTCTAGAAGAAAGTCACCACATGAGAGACTATTAATTTCAAAAGACTAATTTTTTTAGTGGTCTTCTTGTTCATTTCTCAATTAGCTCAGTGCACCTCTCAAGCTTGGCACTGCAGAAAAAAGACAATGTTTTAAAAAGTGTGTGCAAGGGCCTGGCTGACTTCTTGGCTGAATTAGCGGAGCAAGTGGGACCTAATTTTAGGCAATGCAGTGGCCTCAGAAACCACGACATAATTTTATAGAAATAAAAATTCCAATGAGGAACTCCTGTGAGCACTGTTCTTTGCTATAGTTTTAAATGCTTTTAAAAAAATGTTCTGCCATTCATATTAATTTTATGGACACTTGCTGTAGCTATAAATGAAACAGTTAAAGAGCTGGAGGCGTTCTTCTGAAATTACTGTCAGCTGTGAAGAATATGGTAAAGCTTGTGAAACTGTTCCCTTTAGTGATTTCAAGAACTGCTTCTGAGAGAATGAAGTATATCCTTTCCTATGCAAAGTGAGGAATAATTTCTGTGGAAAATGTTTTGAGAGGAGATCTGTGTCATGGTGGGTAGAATATGATTCAATAATTTAGTAATTGTGTGGCGGCAAAATATATGAAAGGAAACGGGAAGAGCAGATAGAAATTATTATCGGTCTGTTGCAGATTTCATTTAAAACAGAAGCCAAATCTTCACCTGAGTGAAATGTCCATTCTGCTGCAGCTAGGAGGAGGTTAGCCCACTTATAGTCATACTATTCCAGAATTTGGTAAGGACAATTTGCATGATAAAAATGGCTTCAACAGGTGAGAATATTTCATCTCAGATACAAACAACCCACTTCAGTTATTCTCAAAGGAGTCAGAGTAGTGACATCATGTACCCGTTCTTATCTCATGTACATGTTAGCATAATGCAAACCACCCCCTGGCAAGGGAAACAGTGCACGTGCCCCACTAGTCTGACCTGCATTCTGCATGCCTGACACTTCTGCATTCCTCTTCAGATTTTCTATATCTGACTGTATGGAGTGACTCTCAATTCCCTGAATTTTTATAAGTGGGTTTATGGGCCAGCAGGGCCACAGACCAGTGCCGTTAACAAAGAAGCCGCAGTATTGCACACACAGCAGTGTATGTAGCTCACAACTTGCAATCACAATGAAAAGGAGCTCTCTAATCATGACAATAAGATCAACCTATAGTGTAAGTCAAGGATGTCAAAATGTACGCGGCTTGTAATATACTATTTGTCATACATTAATATCATAGGGCAGTAGCCTTTCCTACTCAGGACCTTTAATTTTTTTTTAGCTGTGCTAGAATACTTATCCCTTCTACCTCCTCAAAAAAAGAAATTTCTGGGAAATTGAATCCCTACAGTTTTATGGGAAAGTTTCCAACTTTCATTTTAGAGGTCAGAAACCAAACGGCGCAATGTTTGCAAGCCAAGGGGAAGAAGCATGTGCTAATATTATCCCTTCAACTTTCTACCTTACTACTGCAGCAGATTCAGGGAATAAAGCACCTAAGGTATGCCTAGAAGTGATCCTTGAAAAACAAACAAACAAACAAACAAACAGGAATCTTCTCTTTGAACAATTAACATTTCACCTCTTTGGCAAAACCCTTATTGAATTGGCATCATGCCCTCATAGAGCAGAAAAATAGCTAGCAGAAGGGTTTTTTAATATATATATATATAAATGTGTGTGTGTGTGTGTGTATACATGGTTTTTATTCTGCTGATGTTAAGTGTAGAAATATTTTAAGGATTGGTTCGTGGTGTTTTGGGGTTTTTTGCTATGTTGGGAAGATTTACTGTAATATTACTTTTGTGAATTCATATAAAAATTCCATTATTTAAAGCAGAATTCTATATTAATGAAATCAATATACATCCTTTTTCATAGTCTATGGATTTTTTTGTAGATGCAGTTGGAGGGGTTTTTTTGTTTGATGGTGCATATGCACACAGAGAGAGACTGAAAAGCAGACCAAAAGTTTACTTATGTCTGTATGTCCCTCTTTAGTTAATAATAGAATGGGAATGATATAACTATTTGCTATCTATCTTCTTTCTTCAACAAATACAATTAATAATACAACTTTATCAGAGAAGAGCACAAATTGCTGAAACATTATTTATGAATAATGTAATCTATTAATATTATGTTATGAAGGTGTTTTCCCCAGATTTTTTTCATCACATAGCTTGGTGAAAATCACAGTAAATTGTTTGCAGAAGTATGAACTCACATTTGAAAAAGAGGCAATTGTAACATTTTTCTGAATCTAGGTTTGTAAATGAAGGAATTGGGGTTTTTTCTGATGATCTTTCAAGAGTTTTCAGCGAGAACAATTCATACAATCATTCTCTGTCATCTGCAGATTTAGCACCAAGGACCAAATATAAAGATGCTTGCTTTATATGAATATTACTAAGCACCAGGGCTTGAATTAAAAAAAAAAATATTTTTTTCTTTATGAAAACAACTATATGTATGCACAGATTACAGCACATGGAGTAAGAAGATTGGAAGATAGCAAACTATTGAAATAAGAGGAAATTAGCTCCTAGAGGTTCCAACAGTTCTATGTCTGCCCTTGCCAAAGGTTGGCTATGACAAAATAATCAAATGAGATTAAAAAAGGGTCTACACCTTGTATAACTAGAAAGACAATATTTGCATTACATCCAAACTTCTCATAATGGTAACAGCAAGGATGCTGAGAGTTTATGCCATAGGAATGCTAAAAAGATAATACAGAAGGCATAATTTAATAATTTCAGATACCCAAGTGGATGGCTCTCTCCTTCAGATATAAGACTTCATACATATACGCACAATTATAAAATGAAACAACACAAACACACGGCTCTTGGGTACATAAATATAGGACATGGGTACTGGTCCTGTACCTGAGGTAATGTAACCTCATTCCTTAGTAGTCCCTTCCTACATCCACAAAAGTAGTCTGATATTTTCTAATGAAACATAAGTAGGACATTAAAGCTCTCTAGCCGTATCTGATTAGATTTAATACATCTTCCCTGCCCCATTTTCTTTCCAATGTAGTATGGTCCAGAGGACCTTATTTTTTCATATAGATGCAGAAATGTGTATTTAAAGTAGTGCAGACCCCTATCTCTTAATTCTTTCTCTCTACATATTTTTTGAAAGTCCTTTACACTGAATCTCTCATTGTTATAGCTGGTGTTGAGGTCTTATACAAAAAAAAAAAAAACCTATCATTCAGTTTAGCTAATTACATTGCCTGTAATCATCTGGTTTCATTGTACATTCCTTGACACTGTTACTCCTATTTTTTACTGTATGAAAAGCCTGTGTGAAAACTATGCATGAGGAAGGAGAGAGAGGTGACTTAGTGAAAGATTTGTAGTTGTTTATGTCTGAGATTTATATTTAACAGAACAGTGCCTTTACCATAAAGTACATCTGCTTTGCCCTTTAGTAAATCACCTGCTGTGTGTTGGTAGACTTGGAATGTTTATTATGTTGTTATTAATTTTATTATTGAAAGAGCCAAGCACATTTTAGGATCAAGCCTTGGGAGTATTTCGGAATTTTCTGAGCAAAATAGACCTTCTGTGTGATCTGTGATCATTGCTCCAACCCTCTGCTGTCAGTGTAGCCTCTCCGCTCCATGATCAAGCAATCTTCTCATGCCAGATGTGAAGAGTTTTCAGAATAGAAATTGTACACATGCCCTATCTCATCTTAAAAACCTCCAGCGACAGTGAATCTACCACCTCCCTAGGCAGCCCATTCCAATGTCTGATTAGTCTCTCCATAAAAAATTTCTTCCTAATATCCAACCTAAACCTCCCCTGGCAGGGGGATCATGTCCTCTTGTCCTACTGCTGATTGCTTGGGAGAAGAGACCAACCCCCACCTGGCTACAACCTCCTCTCAGGGAGTTGTAGAGAGTGATGAGGTCTCTCCTGAGCCTTCTCTTCTCCAGGCTAAACAACTCCAGCTCCCTCAGCCTCTCCTCGCAGGGCTTTTGTTCAAGTCCCGTCACCAGCCTGGTTGCTCTCCTCTGGACCTGCTCCAGCACCTCAATATCATGGGCTGCAGCTTTTCCAGGAGTATGCCATGGGAGATGATGTCGAAGTCCAGATATCCACAGCCTTCCCCTCATCCACCAGACGGGTCACCTGATCATAAAAGGAGACCAGGTTGGTCAGACAGGACCTGCCCCTCCTAAACCTGTGCTGGCTGGGTCTGATCCCTTGTCCATCCTGTAGGTGCTGTGTGATTGCACTTAGGATGATCTGCTCCATAACCTTGCCAGGCACTGAGGTCAGGCTGACAGGCCTCTAGATTCCCAGGTCCTCCTTCCAGCCCTTTTTGTGGATCGGCGTGACATTTGCCATCTTCCAATCTGGGACCTCCCTAGTGAGACAGGACTCTTGGTAAATGATGGAGAGTGGCTTGGCAAGCTCTTCTGCCAGCTCCCTCATCACCCTAGGGTGGATCCCA
>VXAY01006841.1:396084-425257 GCA_013399855.1 Oxyruncus cristatus | reverse complement strand
GAAAACTGAGACAAAGAAGGTGTTAAATACCTCAGCCTTTTCCTCATCTTTGGTGACTATGTTCCCTCCCCATGTCCAACAAAGAATGGAGGTTTTCCTTGCCTCTCCTTTTGCTATTGGTGTATTTATAGAAGCACTTCTGGTTATCCCTAACAAAAGTGGCTAGATTGAGTTCAAAGTGTGCCTTTGTCTCTTTGATTTTCTTTCTACATGACTTAACTGTATTCCTAAACTCTTCATGAGTAGCCAGCCCTTTTTTCCATAGTTGTAAGCTCTCTTTTATCCCCTAATTTCCTTTAAATCTCCCTGTTCAGCCAGGCTGACCATCTTCCCCGCCAGCTTGCCTTTCAGCACACTGGGACAGCCTGCTCCTGTGCGTTCAAGACTTTCTTCTTGAAGCATGTCCATCCCTCCTGGACTCCTTTGTTTTCAAGTGCTGTTTCCCAAGGTACCCTCTGAACCAGTCTTCTGAGTAGGTTGAAATCTTTCCCCAAAGTCCAGGGTAGAAGTTTTATTGATGGCCCTCCTTGCATCCATGATTATTGAAAATTCTATGATTTCATGGTCACTGTGCCCCAGATGGCCTCCAACCACCACATCTCCCACCAGTCCCTCTCTGTTTGTGAACAGTAGGTCTAGCTGATAGGCTCATTTACCAGTTGGAGCAGGAAATTATCCTCTATACACTCTAGGAATCGCCTAGACTGCCTCTTCCCTGCTGTGTTGAGTTTCCAGTAGACATCCGGCAGATTAAAGTCGCCCACAAGAACAAGGGCTGGTGATTTTGAGACATTCGCCAGCTGCTTGTAGAATAATTCATCACCCTCATCATCCTGATTGGGTGATCTGTAACAGACTCCCACCAGGATGTTGGCCTTGCCCTTGATTCTGATCCACAGGCACTCAACCTTATCATTACTGACTTCAAGTTCTACAGGCAAGAGACTGTCTAACATACAGAGCCACCCCTCCACCTCTCCTACCTTGCCTGTCCCTTCTGAAGAGCTTGTAGCCAGCCATGGCAGCGCTCCAATCATGCCAGTCATCCCACCACATTTCCGTGATGGCAACTACATCAGAGCTTTCCTGCTGCATGATGGCTTCCAGCTCCTCTTGTTTGTTACCCATTCTGTGTGCATTGGTGTACATGCACTTCAGCTGGGCTCCCAATTTCACTTCTAACTCAGGCTTTCCACCCTTAGGCTCATCTCTGGAGAGCCTGGTTTCAATCCCTTCCCCTTCAAACCTAGTTTAAAGCCATCCTGATCAGCCCCAACAATGTATGGGCTAGAGTCCTTTTGTTTGCTAGATAGATGAAGCCCATTTGACTCTAGCAGGCTAGATAACATAGAATTTGCCCAACAGTCAAAAAAACCAGCATTTAGCTGGTGGCACCAATCTTTTAGCCACCTATTGATGAGTTTTCCTACTCCTTTCCTCATTCATCACTGCTACTGCAGGAACTGAGGCGAACACCACTTGTGCTCCTCTCCCATTAACTAATCAACCCAGCACCTTGAAGTCCTTTTTAATTAGCCTGGTACCTCTTTTATGAATGTCATCACTACCAGCCTGGACCACCAGGAGTGGATAATAATCAGAGGGCTGGATTAGCTCAGGGAGTCTCCTACTAATGTCCCACACCTGGGCCCTGGGAAGGCAGCAGACCTCCCTATGGGATGGGTCCAGTTGACATATAGGGCCTTTAGTTCCCCTCAGAAGGGAGTCACCAACTACAACTACTCTTTTTGCTTTATAGCTGTGGTTGTAATCCATCTGGTAGATGGGGTGCAACGGGGAAACCCTCCAGACAGGTCTTTCTTTTGACTGTCCTCTACCTGACTCTCTGGGTCCAGGGCCTCATACCTGTTTTTTAAGGGAACCATGGGAGGTGATGGGGGTTGGGAGCGGATTCCTTCACCTCTTTGTTCAGGGACCTGTTTCCACTCCCTCGCATCTACTTGGTTTGCTTCATCTGCTTGATGGTAGGAGAGGCAAGGCTTCACTGTCTCCTGCTGGATTTCTTTTGTGGTAGACCAAAACCACTTAACTTTTGCATGAAATTTTTGCTTCTATTCCATTATAAACAGAACTTGAGGACTGTTTCAACTCTTTTAGAAATATTTTAGAAATATCTGCTATCCCAGTAAATTAAACTCAGCAATAATTCTTTGACTTTGGAGATTTTATTTCAAATATTATCCTACTTCAAATAAGTTACATATACCACAAATACGGGTGTCAGTTTTATACTTTATCATTAAACTCAGATGCTCTGACATTTTCCATTTAGTTACAGAAATGCATGTGTCACATGCACTTTTGCCTTTCACACCAAAAGGGACTTTTACCTCCTCAGCTGGCACATCATACTAAATGTCTTTACCTTTTTCTCCAAAACCATTAGGCCAGTAACAAAATCCATCTATGTATACTTGGATTTCTTGAGTCAATCTACATGCCAATGAATAATTTCTACTTCCTTAAAAGATATGTGCCCCCATGGTTCATTACTGCAGTCAAGTTTTACTAGACTTGGGTTACTTCAGTATTTTTTGAAGAAAACTGTTTGGAATTTTTATTCGTATACCACAGTGATTTAGGTACTGTGCCTATTAATATTTCTTGAAATTTTATCTCATTTTTCATTATAAGAAAAAAGCCATATATTGGTATTACATTTCCTCCTGCTCTTCATTTTCCATTTGAGCTAAAACTATTAAGAAGTTCTGACACAGAGAAACAGTAGGTCAGTGCCTTAAATATGAAGGTAAGATAGATGGTAACTCTTAATAATACTGCTGGGAGAAAGCTGGGAAAATCACCTTAGCTATCATTCCCTGTCGCAGACTTGCTAATGAACTACACCACAGCTGGAGCACAAAGCATAAGGCTAACCTCTGGCATTTGCAATTTTTGGCTGCTTAAATCTAAATCAGATCTATCTCATTAAGATGTGGTTAATTTCCCTCTTCTGAAAATAGTTTTTGCAAAACCCTGTAAAGGGAAAGCATGATTGTGTCTGTATTTTGCTCTGCTTTAACTTTCAAGCAAAGCAAACAGATTATGTAGCCACAGAAGCCTACTTGCCTCAGTTTTTTATTTGTGCATAACAGAACAGACAAAATCATAGTAAAGGCAGAAGGTTAGGGTAAGATGTAAAATGCACTGGGATGGCAACTGTAAAACATTGCTGAATATCAGACTGAAATTCTTTAGGAGAATTGTGTGGAAAAAAAAGGTTGTGTTCCCCTCTGGTCTGAGCATTGCCTCAACCCCCATCAGAGCTCCAAATCAAACAGGCAGCAACTGAGCCCTCCCCTATGTCTTCTGAAAATAATTTTGTGCAAAGAAATGTAATATTATGCAAGACCCTCTTCATTTTTTGCCATGATATCTGTCTATGGAAATGTGCTATTGCCTTATCTTTTAACTTTGCAGAGGCAAACAAGAGAACCTGTTTGTATTTTTGTTACAAGAACATAAATAATGAATATTTATAACAGTTTGGGTCTACAAGGCATAAATTACCATTTGTTTGAACTGTGCCTAAATGCATTTTGTTTCCCTTTTTTGATTACTTCTTGTTTAAAACGATCAATTTAAAAATAATTACATTCGTTATTTTCATTCCCTTAGTCTTGATACATAAGCCAAGCACTTGTTTTAGTATAAAAAACATTTCTAGATATTAATGTTTTTAATGTTGTTAGAATAGTTGTTTGAAGATCACTCTTGATATTAAGCATAACTCTATTAAAATTTAATAAGAGTCAAATTCTAAATATTCCAGGAAAAAAACTCTTTCACAAGACTGTTTATGGCAAAATTTTGCCTACTGCATGCCTTTCCTGAGCACTGGCTACAGCCACAAAATTTTCTCTTCTGATATGCAATAAATTAACTTGCCTTGTTTGGGTTTTTTTTAAAGAAGAGAGTGAAGATTACTCTATTGCAAATGCTTAGTGTTAATAAATTTAAAGCAGAACTTAGAGTATGTGTGAAGGGATTGTGACATTTTTAGGAGAAATATTATAATGATATCTAGTTACAACAAAGTAATTTTGTAGGCACACACACTATTTTTTTACTCTATATACCCATCTTATATATAGCTTATGACCATACTTTATACTTTCATTCTCCAGTAGTGGAAATGAAAAAATGAAAAAAAAGATTGACAAAACATCCAGGTGATGTGGAATACAAGGCAGTTGCTGTTGTCTTTTTACACTATAGAGAATCAGTCACAACAAAATAAAAGAATTTACTCAAATTCAGGGGTTTGGGGTGGTTTTTTATGTTGTTTGTTGATGTATTCTAAAGGAAAACAGAAACTTTGACTAGAAGAAAATGAAAACAAATGTGTGTGTGTTGCAAAAAGTAAACACATCAGCTATAGTATCCAAGACTTTTATAGCCCAATTAGAACTCAAACAAAAACATCCATTACAATGACACTAAATGAGAATGTTTGAGCTTTGATATTTAACTACATGGATTTGGTACACATATTTTCAAGAATTTTGAAAAACCTATTTTTAATTGGAAAGTAGAATAAAAATTACTGTCCTGCCATTTTGCTTAATGTTAATTAAAATAACATTATTACATATACAATTAAATATATAATATAAATATATCATTATAATGTGTAAAATATTATATATATAACATATAAAAATATAATTAAAATAATGTTAACAGCTTAAATAAAACGCTTTTTTAGGGATGATTTGTGAAGTAATGCATAGTAGTTGCTCAAGTCCTCGCTGATCTGCACAAAGATACGATCATGGAATTAAGAGGTTGATATTTTTCAACCTCATAAAAAACTGTTGACATTTTAAAAGTGTCAACGTGCAGTTCTTTCCCATGCAAAACATGCCTTAGAAAATGGAGACTAGCCTAAGCTGAAAGCCTAGGCTGAAAGCAAATTATTACCTTTCCATAAAATTAACAAGATTTTCCTGCTCTTATAAGGAAAAGACACTAATAACTTTATCCTTCGAGGATGACATTTAAGAGCTATGAAACCCATATTTATGTTTTTGTATAGAAAAATCTCAATTCAACTCTCCTTAGTTCCATGAAGAGATAGAGATTTCACAGACATGAAAACTGAGTCAGTCAAACCTCTATTAGCTGGTTTGGGTTGTTTTGCTTTTTTTTTCTTTTCTTTTTTCCTGGAGATTAGTCTTGTAAGGAGGTGTAGTAGATTGGTGGGAGATGTATTGCTCTTCCAGGAAAAAAGAGCCAAGGGATATCTGATACTAATACCTTAATATTACTGCTTCCAAAAGTCTTAGAGATTCTCAAAGAGATTTAGCTTCTGAGATCATATAAAATTAAATTAGAATTTGACATGACATAATAAGTTTCTACAGTGAATAAAGAGGTGACCTAAAAGACAAAATCCTACTTGCTTTAAACATGACAAAAAAATTTAGTATTTCTCACAAATACACTCTTCAAATCTATTAATTTTCAGTACTTGGCTGAATACATGACTGAGATATGCAATGTTCTTTTATTTTTTTTTCCTTGGCTTCTCACTGCTTAGTTTGACATAAGGAGAAGTATTCAGGACACAGAGTGTCCTAACTGTTAAATTGAGACATTAGGTATAGAACTCTGCATTCAAGATAGTGTCAAAAGTTCTCTCCGGTTTGAAGATGAATACAAAAGTGGCAGTTTGATATATTGCAAGTTTCACTACTGTAATTGCATTGATGAGATGAAAAAGACATCTTAGTTGACCTAGAAATGAGTGGTATAGTGAGTGACAGTGGGTATCTCATAGCAGACTTCATGATGGCCTGGCCTTCAGTTGCATTCTGCAGGTCTCACATGTTGGCTAAAAGCTTTGCTTCCTTTTAATAGGATAAGATGGGAAAAAGGTAGAAAGTGGAGACTGGATATATTTTTGAACTCAGTGGTCACTAAATGAGTTCACTAAATTTCTTTCTCAAGACCAAGAGAAGGAGGACTGAAGAAGTAGATCAAGTGGAAAGAGTGCAAAAGAAAGGCTGAAAAAATCCAAAACAAATTAAGAAGATCTAAAAAGAAAGTAAAATGGTTATCTGATGAAAAGGAGTAAAAGACAATTGGATTACATAGGAAACATCATATGATCGGTCTTATGGAATAGATGATATTGAATGACTAAGGATTCATCTACAGATATTGATAAGTTTTAGACACAATAAAGAAGAACAGGGAAGGGAAAGGGATGCAATTCAGATTCTGCATTGCAAAATCTGTAGGTGTCTACTGCACACAGCTAATGCAACACATCTCAAAATCCTTTATTAGTAGAAACTGATAATCTAAAGAGGGTACAGAGGTCAGAAAGATGCTGGAGAAAGGTATCTAGGTGTAACACAGAAGCTGAGAAGGAACCTTGACTGAAATATGGGAGAGTTCACAGATCATCCTTTACTCTGGGGTAAAATAAATTAAAGGAACAAAATGCATATGCCCCGTGATTGTAGATATTCAAAAAGTGACAATTTATATGATGTTCAGTCACATTTTTCCAAGTCAAAGTTGATTAGAGAGTGACAAACTCAAGGGTTACTATTGTAAAGAATATATGACTACTGGGACCCCTGATGGAATAAAGGAAGCTTTTTCAATGGATTGATTCTAACTGTGGTATTAGTCATTTAGGATGGAAGCTAGCATGAAAGAACACTTTTTACTACAGAATGTAGAGAACAGGATAAGATGAATGATTTCTACTTTTGACTGTAATAATCAAGATGAAGAAAATAAGGAAAATGAAGGTACACTGAGGAATTCAAGAAAGAAAATGAATGTGACATGCAAGATCTGTTATAGTGATGTGTATAACCAAAGACATGATGAAAAGATATTGCAAATAAGATTTAAAAACAAAGCAAAACAGAACAAAAAAATCAACCTTTGTATGTATTTATTAAATGGTGAAATTTGTGATGTCCTATTGCATGGTAATGATACAAAAGATTCTAGAGGAGTAACATAAAATGACAGGATGATAGAACAGCTCAGGCTGGAAGAAGCCTCAAAAGGTTGTCTGATCCAACCTTTCATGGGAAAGAGAGGCTAGATGAGATTTTCTAGTATCCTGTCCGGTGACACCTTGAAAACCTCCAGTGATGGGATCTCCACCACATCCCAGTGGAGGTTGTTTCAGTGGTTGATTGTTCACACTGTAAAAAAATTTCTTTCTTATATCAAGATGAAATTCTTCCCAGTGCAATTTGTACCTGTTGCCCCTTGTCCTCTCCATGTGGCTCCTTGTGAAGAGACAGCCTTTGTCGTAGTACTGGATTACTGTGATGAGATCCTCCTGAACCTTCTCTTAACATGAACAGTTTAACCACTGTTTGGGCTGAAGATACATTGGAGATGAATAATGAAAACTTCTATGATGATATTGGTAAGAACCGCAGGAGGTTTTCCACCACTGTCTTTATATGTAGATAAAAGTTTCTTTATCAAACTGCCACTGGTAGCAATTGTCAATATTAATGGAAAGAAATAGTGTCAGCCTTGGACAATAAACCTCACGGCTTTATTGCTCAAATTAAGAATAGGCTTCTCATTACAGGAAGCTGAAATGTTTAGCATTAAAAATGAAAGTTTGAAAGGAAATATTTTTAGTTATTCTTGAGACTGCCTGGCTGAAAACTAGCAAACAGTCCTTACACATGGTGGAGGATGTGGAAAAGAAGGTAACATGGAAGCTCATAGTTTTAACAATCAGATCTTGAATGCAGTGGTACTGAACAAGATTTCAACATGGGAGTAAAAAGAAAGTAAAAAATCCTAGAATGTAGGTTAATCAAAGATGTTTTGTATTAGAGATAGTAATCTTTGGCTTTGAGAAAACAATAATTTTTTCAAGACAATGAGATACTTTCTATCTCTTTTGACAGCCACTTAGTAAAGATTTTGATATGGTTCCATGCAGAAGACTACTAGTTCGAAGGGGGAAAACAGAATTAATGCAGTAAATGTAGGGGAGAAAAGCTAGTAAGTCAAGATGAGACAATGGACTGCCTTTCATTGAGAATATTGGCACAGAACATCTGAGAGTAAATCTGGTTAATGCTTGAAGCCACGAGATCATCGTGCAGATGAATTCCAAGATGATAGACAGAAAATAGCAGATGATCCTGAGATGTATCAAAATATAAATCAAACAAGATTCTAACAAGCTAAACACTTTGGAACTAATCTGATTTTTTTTCCATAGGCTTCCGATCATCAGTTGGAGAGTTCATAGTGTACTTTTCATTTCTGTGTATATGTGTGTATTACACACGTACACACAAATATATGAATTGACATATGTTTTATGCAGCTATGAAAGGCCTGAAAAAAAAAAAGGTGCAGATGTACAACTGATTTTGTGCTGAAGAACAGGATGTTTGTGGTCCATTGAAGGACTAATGAGGACCCATGCAAAATAGATGCAGTACCATGCAAAGGAGTATGAGATCAGGAAATGGTCCAATACAGCATGCAAAGATTTAAATATTTGTCATCTGACCTTGAAAACATGCTTAGTGTTTGGCTATCTAAATGCCTATTAAAATGCATGATGGATGCACGACAGTAGTCAATATCAAATAGAAAAACATATGTATATAAAGGATAGTTATCACTTGCAATCCTTGGTAGTCAGGTGCTGAAACCTCTTGTGCGCTGTTTAATCACTGCTACACAATGCTATGCTCATTATTTGCCAGACTGTGAGATAAAGGATGCTGAGTGACAGCTTTGGTATTTGACCAAGCCTTGTGTCTGGACAAGGTTAAATGAGTGTCATCTCTGGACTGATGTTAAAAATAGCTTTTAAGCAGTCAATTGTGGTCACTGAAGAAGGAGTCTCTACTGTGCCAGTAATAGCCAGTGAGCCAAAATGGCCAGTGGCCAGTGGAAGACAGAATGTGACAGAAGATACCAGCAAAATTATCTGGTTTTGCTAGTGATGGGAAAGTACTTAATTAAATTTTTTAATGGCATTTGTCATCTGACCTTCTTCATACATTTCCAATACATTCCTGTGCAAGAGGGAATTCCAGATGACTTTGGTACAGGGATAGAGTAACAGCAGAACACATAAACCAGTGGTCTTCTGTGAGAGTAAATAGAGATGCTGGTTGGCTTAAAGAAGCAAAATGAAACCTTGAAGGTGAAAACTGAATGTCCCATGGGATACATATTGAAGAATACACTCAGTGCTGCTAGCTCGGTGTGCAGCTGCAGGGGGAGCTGCAGGCTGAGCTCTGGGTGGTGGGAACCTGAGGCAAGAGCCCTGAACTGGCACTGACCCCGTGCATAACAAAGGGCGTGGGGACCGTGCCCCTGCCAGGTGACTGGACACTCAGAGACAAGCAGGAGCAGAGGACTCCAGACTTTCCTGTAATTAGACTGGGAGAATACAAAAACCCAGGGTTTCTTTTGTTCGGGGTCCCTCCTTGGAGGTAGCAGCTCGAGCTGCTATTCTGTTGCTGCACATTATTTCAAGGATCCAGACATCTGAAACTGCTATGGGAAACCTGGAGTCAAGACAACCATCTCTGACTCTGTGAATGTGGGGTATGCAAGGAGTCAAGTGGTGGAGACAGGTTGGGTCACTGGAGACACCTGCTGTGAAGGGACCTCCATCCCAGCAACCAGTTTCTGGTAGTGGGATTGTGACTGCCAGAGTGGCTCCTGGATGGCCAGACAGGAAAGTTTCCTTAATGAGCAGGCCATCTATGGGGAAGACTCTTCAAAATTCATAAGATCCCATTCAAAATAAGATAAAGTAGATGTAGATGTTGCAAAAAATAACTTTGTTTGGAACTTAGGGGGGAAAAAGCTTTCTTACTTTCATTGCAGTGACTTTCTAAAGCAGGCTTAAGAGTAGAGACAAGCAACACAATAAGCTTTGAGGTAGAATAAGGTTACATGTTATGGTGACAGCAAGAGAATGAAGAAAGTTACTTTTACTGTGCTTTGTGTTTCTGCGCCAGGACTATTTTATATTCTTTTTCTTATAAATATATCCCTTACAAGTAAATGATTTACTTTGTTCACACCATGCACATATTTACCTTTTTAAACTACAGACCAAATCCTAGCTCTTACGCCTTTACTTCTGTGATATAGCTGTTGTCTCTTTCCAGCTGATACAAATCAAAATTTAACATTCAGTGAAGCCACTGGTAGAAGAAAAGAGGCAGCCAAGAAACATATAACAAGCTCTAGAGCTATTTGAGCTACTAACACACTCTTCTGTACTATACCATAACACCTGAGGATAAGAGAAAGCGGGATGCCTTGTGCAAATTCATTGAACTTCTTCAGATTCTATCTTAAGACTATGTAGAAAAACTTTGGAGACTGTATACCAAACTACTATACCAGACTCCACATTTATTGCAGTCTTTCTCTGCATGCAGAGACAGCTAATGCACATTTACTGGCATATCTATGGAAAAAGTTCCCTATTATACTGCTTACTTATTGGAAATACCTAGTGACAACATATGATGATACTAAGATTACAAATCTACTGATTAATACCAGAGAGCACATTTGCAATTAAATGATCTATATCAATGAGGTATGTGGAGAACATTTTGTACATGAGTTCAGCAGTTCATGGAGTGGTGCCATTACTCACTTAAACCACCCATTATTCACTTCATGAGTCCTTTGTTAGTGTTTCAGAAAGCTTGACCTTAAATTAATCAGTATTTCTCATGTTTTGAAATAGATGCTTGTAACATGGTTTAGAATTTGCACACGGGTAGCCAAATTTGACCACCCCATGTGAACCAGAGTGCAATACAATGCAATCTTTGCTCCATGCCTACAGGCAGAGAAC
The DNA here is from genome assembly GCA_013399855.1 of Oxyruncus cristatus. NCBI lineage: Eukaryota > Metazoa > Chordata > Aves > Passeriformes > Cotingidae > Oxyruncus > Oxyruncus cristatus. The sequence goes on along the minus strand of VXAY01006841.1, from coordinate 414,387 downwards.
TTCAGAAAAAGGTTATTGGACATTTTTCTCATTATTCAGATGAAGAAATGAGCAACCGCTGTGCTGGTTTTGAAATGGAAATCACCGTTAACACAGTACAATGCAATAGATGTTTTGCTACCCCTGAATTTCTGATTTTATTTTTGAGGACAAATATTTTTTACTGCCTTTAGGCACAATTTGTGAAACAGGTTGTTTTAAAAAGTAATCGAATTGGCTTTTTTCATAAACAAAAATGGTTCTATTAATTTTTTTAAAATATGCAAGATTTAAATAATTAATGATTTTTTTTATTAGTAATTGGATAATATGTTTAGCTGTAATCTTACACTACTCTCCTGGACCACTAAGAAAAACATTTTTTGATTCGCAAGGGTACACAGTTTTGTAATATTTCATAGAAGGCTGAGGCAGGTTTTATGATAAGAATTATTTAACAACAAGGAATAACAAGAGTAAAGCATGCAAATGCTGTACAATCTGTTTTATCTGCATTCATGATATCAATTGGTGCAGCTGGTTCTTTTCTATATGTGTGTGAGAAACAGAGTTATTATAAAGCTTGTTAATAAAAAAATTGCCTGTATATAGAAGAACAAGTAGGTACTAGATCAATGAACAAGTATATAGCAGTGAGGAATATCGGTCATTATTGCTGAGGTTTACAAAACTTACTGCTTCCCTGCCTACTCTGTGCCTGCAGGTCTTCTCAAGGATCTCTGATTAAATCCTCTCTATGAAATCCCTGCCACGTGCTCCCCTCATCCCAGGGATTTAGTTGTGTGGGTCTGAGGATGACGTGCTTTACATGTGTTACCTTGACTCATACTGGGGAGAAAGAGACACAAGACACTCTGCAGAGGCAGAAAAACAAAGTAAAAGTTACAGAAGTACTATTGCTGAGACTGGTTCATTAATAAAGTGAAAGGAGAAACAAAAGCAAGGAATGGTATAAAGCCCAAAAGAGAAACAGGGAAGCTAGTTATTTTTACTGGGACTTGTTGGGTCAAGCTGTCAGAACTGTCAGTTGATGGGAGATAGCAGCTTGGCAAAATCCAGGACCAGTCACATGTAGCCACTGAGGCTAACACTTCTGCCCGGGGGGCCGCCTTCCTGGCATCTGTCTGCTGTGCTGTATGGTTTGGTGCGCTGTATCGGGGGAGGTGACCATGACAATAGTTCACCAAAAAGTTCCCTAAAACTTCTTTATACTTTAAAGTTGCATATACACTACTTGCACAGTCTCTGTGCACCTGGCTAAAGCTGCCTGGACAAAGAGTCTCAGATGAGGGGCTGTAACATCAGGACAAATCCCTTGTGCTTCACACATGGAAATACCTGAGAAGACTCAACTCCACAGAGCATGTGACTTACTATCTGTCAAGTAGGATCTTAGTAAAAGAAAATTGATAGACCTTTTCTCACTATGCCTTATTGAAGTGCAGGCTCAAAGGACAGCACTTTTATATTCATCACCTAGTTGGTGCCACTCTGCAGCTTTTCTGTTAACCACTCACACTCTAAGGACTTTTTTGCCTGAGGTCAGCTATAAGAACACCACAAACCTCATTTTCAAACGTCATGAACAATGGCTTACAGCTATGAGGAGGTAGAACTGTTTCTCATCTAGAAGTAGAGGATGGCTGTATAAAAAATGTAATTTCAGTTAGAACATTGACAATAAATGCTGGGACTGTCTACAGAAGCTTTATATTAACTCAAATGAAAGACATATGCAGATTTCTGAGCAGTGACAATTGAGCACTGGATATATTTCTGAAAGATAAAGAAATGGGGGCAGATAAAGAAATGATCATAGCAGAATAAACTGGTAACTGAATGTGGTATCACACTGAAGGTTTGGGAGCCTGGACTAAATTGTGACTGAAACTTTGACTTGTTTCTTACAGATGAATTGCTGTAGCCTTCTCTAAAGCAGTAGACATGACATACTGTAATGTATATTGCACTTTTGAGAATTGATGTTGGTCTTACCTTTGGCATTTGCCTTTAGCATTCCATTTCTTTCACTTGTTTCATTAATGATGAGGTTTCTATCCCTTTGTAGCTATCACTGGTAATTAATTGCACACCCTGAGGAAGAATAGCTGTGTTTTGTTTTGCTTTTATTGGACACTGAATAAGTCTAGAGGCTTCATTTTTTGCCTATTTGATTAATGTAATTATAACATATATGTATCTTTTTCATTAACAAAGCAAATGATCTACTTCATTGTCACTTTTGAAAATGTCAATTTCCAATTCAATCTCAGGACCCTTCTGGTATAATGATTTATCTTTGTTAGCAGATATTATTGATTTAAAGTATCATAGAAAGTAATACCCACTTCGGCTGGTGTGTCTTCCCTTTGGTGGTATGATGCATTCTCTACTGTCTTCTTTACCCATGTAACATAGATTCTCATAAAGAAAAAGAATGAAAATACTGTACTCAGTTATGTGCTTGAAAAAATGTTTGTTTATTCCTTAACTTTCATACAGATCAAATAAACAGAGTGCAGGAGGCCTTTATCTGCAGTGTATCAGTGTTACCAAATTTTTGTTCAATGATGCATAAGTAGTGATTTTGTGGTAGAATTTGTCACTTAGAAAACAGATATTGATTTGTCTAGATAAAGTGACTAAGGCAAAGTGATGACATGATGTAGGATCCTTGTGATTATAGCTGCTTGTTACAGATGCTGCTAAAAAAGTCCAGATTATGGCACACAACCAGGTCAATGATTAGGAATTGGCCATGGTACAACTTTTTGTGTCCAGTTTGAGATGCCATGTCTCATTCATAACCACACTTTACACCACTGACATATGATATTCCATCAGGAAGAAAGGACACGGGAGAGCTGTACCCAGACAGAACTTTGTCATTGGGAAAAAGCACACCAAAATGGGCTGACTGCCAGCAGAGAGCCATTCCATACAGCAACAGGCTTCTCATTTCCTTTTTGAGAGCCCTGAAGAAGATTTTAGGGTTTCAGTGAGGGCTTTCCAATGGAATGCCAGAGTAGCAGTCTCAAGAGTCAGAGCTGTTCCATGCATCATACTGATGCAGCGTCTTTCCCATAGCAAGGAACAAATTTGATTCTTTCAGGGTAAAAATCTGAATAGATGTGCAGCAGCAGAAGTCCATGTTATGTTCCCATCATAGGAAAGAATACACTTTTTTTCTTCATATATGGTTGCTCACAAGGGCCAGAGCAACATATCTTTGGAATCACAAATCAAACTTTTTTTTTTTTTCTATTTGATTGTCCTGTGGGATATTACCTAAAACAATTGTGTGTATATATATATATATATGCATATATATATATATATATATATATATTCTGGTCTATTGCGTTGTTAAATAAATATTTTTCTTCAGAGTTATGGCTATAAGAGAAATACATCAAAATATAAAAATACGTTAGTGTTTCCTTCTTCTCTTGATTATGATTTTGATTTTGAAGTATTTTTTCTTATTTATAAGGACTCCGGGAATATTGGGTCCTAGTTCTTCAATTTTTCTTTTTTTTCTCTTTCCTATCGGAATGATTTTTAGGTCAGAATATCCTGATTAATGATTTTGTCCTAAATATACTTTAAAGTCTGTGGGTGCCTGAGCTTTTACTGTGCGTTTTTACAGTCAAATGAAATTCCTGTTTATATTTGGAAAGCTGCTTGTGGATTTGGTTTTTTAAAGCAGAATTTGAAAGATCTATTTCCTGTGTTGCTTGTACTTGCTTTGGATGCAAAACTTCCTGGAACTCTGAGAACGGCACTTCATAAATGAAATTTACTATTATTGCTGTCTTCTCCACAGTAAAAGCTATTGTTAGTGACAACTGAGTTGCAGCCTTTCAACTCCCTGTCCAATATTATAACATTCCAATCTTCTGTTTAGGCTCAAAGAACTTAAGCTGAAAAATTTTGGTTTACTGGTTGACTGAAGTTGGTCCAGCTTTTTTTTAATTGGAAAAACATACTTTACAATAAGAATCTGTTTACAAACAAAACAGCATCTGTTGAAAGAGAGGATGTCTTTTAAAACACTTATTTTTGTTAGAACACAAAAAACTGGTAGAAGTTGAAATGTGAAGGTCAGATGTTTAGCTGTGGTAGATACTGTAGTTTCATTCATGTAAATGAAGCTTTGCCTTTTCGTAAACATTCTTCCTCAAGTGTCTCCTACCTGGTATGTCTCAATGAGAATTCATCATTCATAGTGTGCTGATCTTAAGTGGTGAGTGGGAGTCAGTGTGTGCGTGTAATTGTGAGTGATAAAAGTTACTTGAAACTTAAGTCATGTTATTCATAACTTAGGTCATGAATATTAAACTACTGAAAAGTTCACTAGAGATCTCATTACAGTCAAAGCATAACTTCAAATTGGAAGTTTTAAAATGGTACTTTGTTCGCATTTCATTATTACTTAATATTAAATATTAATATTAAGTACTTATAATTCATACTTAATTATTATAACTTTAATACTTAATATTAAAAAGCAGGAAATTCAAATGTTTCATTGTAATATGAATTCTACACAAAAACATTTAGTGGACTAATACATAACCTTTAAGTTTATGGATTACTTCTTAATGAAGTAGCATCATTTTTCATGGCTGAGATTATCTGGGAGACTGTTAACTTTGTAGATCTTATATGACTGACAGTGTTTCAACTGTATGTTGTTGTAGTCTGCTTGAATAGTTAAAAGAGGTTTTTAAAGACTGAAAGGCAGGGTAACCAGCTGACACAAGTCAGCCCTAGGCATCCTATTGCATAAAATTTAAGAACACATGGAAAAACTTTTCAGGGAGAAATTGATTTACTGCCTATATTCAGTGTAGAAGCCTTGGTGTAACAGGAAAATTTTTCCTTCTCGATAAATAAATTCTTTAAAAATTGTCTGTCCAGTTCATCCAAAATTATTTGATAGCTTCCTCCAAAAAATAAAAGCAAAAACGAAACCAAAACTTGGAAGAAAGTGGTACAGATCCTGTTTCTCTCTCTTCCTGCCTGGTTAGGGCATTCATCTTCGTTGATGGAGGCACAAAATCAATATTCTCCCCTGCTTGAAAGGGATTAATCCCATATTGTAACAACGGCTCCTTCCTAGAACATTATGATGTATTTTTGGGGTGGTTACACTCAGTATCTGCCTTTGACTGTGGCCCTGTAAGTACTGGATATACATCAAGAAGACCAGCACTAGAAGCTGATGGCTTTAAGAGTATTTCATTCATTCCCCTAAGTTTAAAAGACTTTGTCTTCTGAGCCTAGTGGCCTGCATTAATCACAGACACAAATGCTACCTTTTGAATATCTTCCAACATTTGGAATTGAGACATGAAAATCTTATTTAGAACAAGAATTTCAATTAAGTATGCCCCACAATTAAGATGATGTGGTGTTGTCTTTCTTAACCATTGAATATATAAGTAGAAAGCATCATCAGGTGAAACCCCAGAGTTTTATATTACACAGTACTTAGCACACTCTGGTGGTGCATGAAATCTGACAAGTCAGAGGGCAACTCTGAATTTGAGTTAGGCACCAGGGGGGGTATGTACGGGAAGAATATACAAAACAGAGGAGAGAGAACCGAGAGAGAACTGCTGTCATCAGCATCACCATATATATCTTTCAGTTCTGTGAATGGTATATATTCAGACTCTTTAAAATTTTTCTTTTCAGCGAATATTTTCAAAATTGAAATAAAATTATTATGTTTCATACCACAAAAATATTTCATCCCATCTACAGTTTTGAATTTATATGTACATAAATATATTTAGTTTTGCAAATGTGTAAAATGCACGTATATAAGCATATATATTTACATTAACATATGCATATATAGCAACATGAATATCAATATGTATACACTCACATTTATTTTTTCTCTTTTTTAGAACCATGTCATTTGCTCTTTCTGTTTGCTCTGCCAGATTCCTTTAAGTAAGGAGTGCTTGGATTAGGCGTAAGTCCCTGAATAAAAAGGGATTTCTTTAGTCAGTTATACCATTCCTCACCACGGCATGCTGCAGGTGAATGTGCTGGGAAGGGAAGCTTCCCCGAGGCAGGATGTGTCTCACAGGGGAGAGTGGGTATTGTAAATGCTGGGAAAGCCATGAGAGGTGTAAAGGGTGACACAAAGGCAACTCCAGGACCTGGCTGGGGGGAAAGAAGTGATGTTCCTGGAAGTAGAAAATATGGTATGGGGGTGCATGTAGATGGGGTGGCCACAGCACAGCAAGTCCCTGAAGGGCAGCGGCTGAGGGAAAACATAGAGGAAAGTGGCTGCTCTTTAGGGTAGGTGTTTGTGATGCCTTTCATTCTATCTCTCTTACCTACTCAAAGATATTCTGTTTTAGAAGATGTTTTCAACTCTGTTTCAGTTTCTCCTGAAGTAAAAGAACAATTCTGAGTTTAGAAGTCCTGGTAGCTTTTTGGAGGTGGCAGGTTGCATGAGTAGATCCAGTAAAAGCAGTGGCAAGATAATGTGTCATCATAAGGGCAAGACAAGAAAGTGCTTATTATCTGCTGCACTCCCATTTTATTAGTTTCAAGGCTATATTAAAGAACGCACAAGGAGCCAGGCACAATCAAACCACTTTGCTTTCTTCTAAAGAGGAAGAACATCGTGGGCTGGAAGGCTGCTGGAAGAGTGAAGTAGTAAGTACTTTAGGATTACTCTCAGAGTGGGAGCTGGCTAAGCTGATCGCAGCATTAAAAGCACTAAATAATACAACTGCATCAGCAATCAGCCTTCTTTATTCTAAATGTTTGATACCCTTGAGGAATGAACAGAATATGCTGTGTTTGGAAAAACTCTTTTAGTTGATTCAGCTAACTTCTGCCACAGTCTCCCAGAAGGAAGCCCTTGTAGGGAAACCTTAAGCCTCCTACCTTAATTCAAATTTGTACCAAAAGGTAACACAGGGCTTGGTCTGAGTGATATTTCTACCTTGCTGAAGGTTACACACCTGAGTGAGTGCACGCAGTGACACCCTGCAAAGAAGGGGTCCTGAAAGATGTCTTTTAGCTTGGTCACCATGACAATAACTTTCCCATATACTTTCTGCTAATGAAGAGTCAAAATTGTCACATCTGCTTGGTACTTTTTTCCAGTTTATTCTGTGGATATCACCAGTGCTTTCAGAAATGGAGAAACTGAGGAGGAGCCTGGTTCTGAGCAGAAATCCAGATGCTTTCACATCAGGCAGGTGACATGGGGCCAAGAGTAGGAGAAAGAGAGGGCTGTGTCATGGGGAAGAGGGGAAAGGTAGTCTAACTCCTCACCTAAACTAAATCAGAAAAGACAGATTACAAGCAGCCAGACTGAACATAATCAGATCTCACAGACCTACAAACGCATGTAAGCTTCTGGGAAGAAGGGTCTCTTGAATTATTACTTTAAATATCAATCAGCGGTATATTCAGAACCTGTGATCAAAGTAAATCTCCAAGAGTTGCTAATCATCTGTCTGACACATCATCCAAAGTGTTTTAATTACAAACCAGAAAGCTTGTTCCTCCTGAGGGATAATGGGTGAGAGTAGATGCATGTTACATGTGGAAGTAAATCTGAAAAGTCAACAGTGACCTCTGGAGATGTGCAGTTGCATCCTGGTCTTTGGCCTCAGGAGGAAAGGCTGGTGAAAACTCAGGTTCCAACATCCTTTAGGTTGTGCTTAGACTGCAGAGATCCCCTGTTCCTTCCCTCCTGGGAGGTGCTGTCTCAGTAGCGCTGAGGCTCATAACCCTGTAGCTCCACAGAATGAGCAAAGAGCTGAAGCCATGCAGCATCCTACAACATGCGACGGAAAACCTTCTCCAGTAGTGAGCCAAAGGAAGGATCCTCGGCATAACACCGACTCTTCACACAGGGGTTTCCCGCTCCCAGCCTGCAGTGCCAGAACACTGCCTGTGTCTGTGGATCTGGTGTTGACTCACCTGCAGGGGAAGCTGTGTCACCTTTTAATCAGTGGTATGCGAATTAAAATTAAATGAAATGTCACTTTTCATAAACATTTATTTCTGATACATACTTCCAGCTGTTTTAAAAGCTGCAGAAAAAAACAGTCCTCTTCCAAGTTTACCTGCAAATATTTAGTGTATCGACCTCCTGTAGCTGTTTTAAGCTAATTCAGTGGTATTGTTCATGTATAAATATACATATATGTATATAAGATTATATAGTCCAGAAAGCTAACCTTACTTTAAAAATATTACCAGACACAGATGAAAAATACCACATCAGTTATCATAATTATATTCAAATAAAGATCCTAAGATTTTTTTTGGTTGAAAAATTACAAGGTAAAAGGAAACTGACTGTTAATGGTACAATAGACTGAATAACGGGTACAAAAGAGTGTTCTTGATGTGGGAGGAGACAGTAAACAATGAGCAATATTTCCACAATATTTGAGAAAGGAGTGGATGTGTTTCTTTCATTTAATATATTTGTTTTTTCCATTTGAACAGATGCTGTTGTCATTTGGCAAAGTACTCCTTCATAAGGTCAATTCCAAAACATTGGAATTACTACTCTTGATTTATGCTCTTATTGTTTTCTGCACAAATAAAACTATGGCCTCTTCCATCCAGTTAATGTGCCACTAGCTTAATTAATTTTGAAAGTGGAAGAGTGCAGGAGAGAGTTGATATTAATGAACTGTACTAAAATTAGGGACTGACTGGAACTATTTATTAAAAATAAGAGTAGGTCTTATTATGTGCTTTGCAATAACTGCAGTGAGTAAATCCAGACTAAAGCCAGAATTTTATGATATGTGTCTATCTGCATATTGCTACTGCACCCCAGGAAAAAAAAATCTAGTCTGAACCTGAATGCTATGTTTAATTCCATACTTTAAAAAGTTCATAAAAGGAAAACCCCAGCCTACAAATGACTTGTCCATTTTGAAAACTAACGTGACTTATAGCTAAGGGAGATCTTTAAGTCAAAATTTTGCAGTTTGATGGATCTGCACTTCAGGGATTACTTTGTGAATAAGTCTATTTTGTCCTCTATTTTTATACTACTAGTTCTCAAGTGACCCAGTTAGATGGCCATTGTGCTAGGTACCATACACCAATACATATTCAAAACATGTACATTTTTCTATCAACTACAGCAAAATGTTGTGAAGATGGGAAGAAAATAATGTGCCAACACCAAAGATATGCATGAACCTGAAGGACAGCTGATGGCAGGGGAAAAAAAATAAACAAGAAATTCACAGTATTCCACCTTACCTTGAGCGGAAGCAACCCTGACATCTTCAAATTAAGGAAACTGGGGAGACTACTACGACTGCACATCTAAATAGATGTCTAAACCTATACTTACCATGCCTTGTATTTATTTAAATCTTAATATCCTGTGAGTTGGAAAGAGAGTCTATTACCTTGTTAACTTCAATTTTGAGCTGCTGCTGTTCTGAATGAATTCATTTTTTGCATTTCCTTGTGACTTTCTTCACTATTCTGCCCCATTTGGTCTCAAAAGGTATTTTTTTGGGACTTCAGTTATAAAGATTTCCCTCAAGCTTCTTAGTTTTGACCCAAAGTGATATTCCTCTTTTTCTTCTTCATTACTCTCAGATAGATAGTAGGTTATTTTTGGGCCTATTTCTCCCCAAAAAGTATGAAGTCTGTTTATCAAGCTCCATAAAATCTTTGCTCAAGCTGAGCATGAACAGGTTTTCAAGTGTTTTCAGAGAATCTAGGAAGGGGACTATCTTCATCGTTGTCCTGAATACAGTAGCAAAGGACAAATCAACATAATTCAACTTGTTTCACTGCTGTGATTCCAGAGCAAGTGGTGTGTAAGCAAGAGCAGTGTTTGACCAAGTCTTTCTACCTACTGGGTGCAGACACAATTACAGCTAAAGATATATTACAGCACTAACAGCTGCTTAAAGTGTCCCTTTTACTTACACAAAATAATTTTCAGAGACATCAAGGAAGAAGGTTGTGTAGTGAGAATGAAAGATGTTGATGCTAACGAATGCCTCTTGCATAGGTGAAACTGTTTATCATTTCAGCTTGTTATACAGCAAAAGGAAAGAGATCCAGGTTTCAGGGTGGAGGCAAGGAAGAGATACCCAACTGCCTAGTCCTGATACAGGAGAGGAATCTTTAAACTTGTTTGGAATGATGAATAAACCTCAATGGATATGAATAAATCGAAGCTTACTTAGACAGAGTTAATGGAGAAATGCTGTTTCTCTAATGCTATATATATAGTGTTTTGATAGTTACAACATATATTAGGTAATATAAAGTTATATTATATATAGAAAAATCATACCCTCCTCTGTAACTCTCAGAAATAAGAATACTTTTTACTATTGGTAATTAATTCACTTAGTGTCTACAGTTATACAGGATTGTTTGTAGAGTAAAAATCATATTTTTCACTCAGTCCCCTGTGATCACTATATTTAGCATTTAATCAAATATTCAAATGTTTATTCATGTGGAGTGATATTCCAGACCTTAGGATATTTTGATATTTATTCCAACTGAAAACCTCTTCATTTTGAAGAGATGGCAAAATGTTTTGCTCTTTACAGTTAAAACCTAAATATGACTGATGCATATCCAGGTCCCTTACCTTATTTATATAAGGTAAGGGAAATTTTCCGTCCTACAGAGATGATAAGTATTATCAGGAGTGGTAACAAGTATGAAACAAAAGTATGCTTTCCATGACTTAGAATAAGAAGGTATCAGGGAAAGATCTTCAGCTGACAGCATGAAAAATCAATTTACAAGTAGATTTTAAAGCCTGGAAGTAGGTTATAAGCAGAATTAAGCTGTTACAGCACAGCTTCAGAGAGCTCATGAGTGAAGTGCTTTTCCACAGAGAGAAAAGGTAATATACTTAGGTAATAACAAAAATGAGATAATAAAAGTAAGTGATCAACACATGGTTTTCTGTCTGCTGTAAATACAGACTTGCACGGCAAAGCCAAAGAAAGTCTGGAGTGACTCAGGCATAATATATGCAAAAGAGAAGAGTAACTTTTGTTTAGACAATTAAATAATTCCCACAACAACCAAAATTACAGTTGGACGCCAACAGTTATTTGGTGTGTTATGTAAGTCATTCAGATACCTCCTCTTCTAAGTAGTATAATTTGTTACATTCATTTTGTGGCTGACGGTCTCAAGGTCACTACCAGTTAAGAAAGGAAATTAATTACAGATTATACAATCCCTGAATGCGCTAGGAGTCCTCACCATGACATTTTTCTCCTAATTTTTGTCATCCAACTAGACAATAACAGCTAAGAAATAATAGTAGTGGTACCTAATCTTCTTCCAGCGTGAGACCAACCCCTTTGCCTTTGGGCTGAAAAAGGAATTGCAAAAAACTGAAAAATTGGTGTTGTTTGTTACTTGTGGAACATACCTGCTACCTCTACTCTGACAACCACGGCTAAAAATTACCACCTAGTTATAGTTTTAACATCTGCAAAAAGATACCATTACAAAGATGTATTTTCTAAATTTCAGCAGATGGGAAACACAACTTCTCAAGTGCTAAATTAAGCTTGTAGAGTATCATGAAAGATTTTTACTTATCCTTGCATATGCTGTGGTGTATGATACCTGAACTAAGGAAATCAGATCAACTAAAACACGCAGTCTCACTGTGGGGAAAAAAAAAAAAAAGTGTAGGTATGAAATGTATTTTAAAACTCTGGTCACCAATATCCCTGAAATGGAAATAATGCTAGCAAAGTAGAAGGAGTAAAGAGTCAAAATATGTTTATATAAGTAATGCTTATACCTTACTTAATCATTGGTATGCTAACATCAGCACTACCATCTAAAAATGGAAATATTTCTGCACCAAATTGTCTTTTCTGATATAAGTCCAAAGTATTTCTAAGCCAGTTATAACAGACCCAGCCCAAGCTGGCCATATGCTATTTAGTCCTCCCTACTGCAGTTCCAATTTCTGTCAATAAATGAATGCAGTGTATTCTTTAAGGAAAAAAAAAAAAAAAAAAAAAAAAAAAAAAAAAAAAAAATAAAAAAAAAATTAAAATTCCAGAAATTTAAAAAAGAAACAAAAATTAAAATAAATATGTAAATTCCTGGAATTTAAGAAAACATCAGTATGACCTTTATTTCACAGTCCTAGTTATCCAGTCTGATGATCTCTGAACTTCTAATGTTTGGTAGATATTATTTTTGTAATGATGACTATTGATGATGAAATTGTAAATAACTGTAAGTAAGGAAGAATGTGTGCAATTCAATATCACAGTATACAATATTGTGAACAGTTACTAGTAACATCACCTGCAGACAGAATTTTATATTTTTAGTACCTTGTGGTTTCAAACACACTTCCTGATTTCAATTTATTCTGGAGTTATCTATTAAATGTTAATGTCATTAAAAGAATAATTTCTGTCTATTCTAATACAATGTTGTATGACAGGACCTAGGGAAAGTTTATCTTAGCACATCCTGTGTGATGACTGTAAAACTGATATATCATTCACAGCACCAGAATGCAAATACCCACGAAAGTGGAATAAGAATCAGTTTCCATCAAAATAGTTTGGTCTTTTTTTCCTGAAACTCAAGACATTCACCAAGGCATGAAAAAGCAGAAATGATATGGATGTTGTCTGGCTTCATTTTAAAGGTCATAAAATACATTTATCATCTTTAATATATTTTATGTTTCTGTAATTAAATTATATTTTTCATGTGTTTTTCAGGCACTCCTAGGATGAACCCAGGGAGGTTTAATGAACACTATTTATAAGGGCAAAATTACAAGATTATTAGAATAAATACTATATGATGTCTACAGCTTAAGGGTGAGTGAATAAAATTTTACATCAATGATATTCATAATTATTACAGCTTTGCTACTTTAGGAAAGAGTGGGCTACCAAAATATGTCCCAGTTTTGACTCAGCATTTTGTCAAATATATTGACTTCAGTAAGAAGGAGCACAATAGTTATTTCTCCTCAGCAGAATATACTGAGCATAGCCAGCAAATGGAGTTCTCAGAGTCTCTGTCATGGCACCCTTGCTCCTCACTGTGGTCCAAGCTGCAGCAGCGCAGGCAAAGAAACAACTTTTACCAAATGACATATGGTGAACTGGGGACTGAGCAGCCAATTCTAGTTCAAGTCCCTTCCACATCCTCTCTGCCATGAGTCCCAGAAAGAGAGAAACAGCAACCTGCTTTTGGGTTTGTTTTACATGTCATAGAAGATGCTGTAAGGGGATTGTGCTGGTAAGCAACCCCTAAAATATCATACAGAAAATGTTTTTAAATCCCCAACTAAAATCAATTGATCAAGTCCTCATCAAGAAACTAACAGTATTCTTGTCCTGTTTAATGGTTCCCCTTCTGACGCACATGAGGAAACAAAAGATGTTACATCTGAAGTACAGGATTTGGATTTTACAGTACCAAAATATGAGAGTTGTTTTGTTTGTGGAGTAAAATTGAAAACTGCAATAGTCTGACAGCACACATGAATGGGCTCAGCTACTGTAGTTCTAACGTTTTTATGAAGAGATTGTGGGCTCCTACATAACTGCCTCTGCAATTTTATCAATCTCATGGTTTTTTTAAAGAGGTCTTTTTAAAAGTTACCCTTCTCTTATTAAAATGTATTTGTTCTTTCAATTTTTTTTTTATGATTTTATATTTGAGTTTTCTCTCCCAATATTTGTGTTTCCTATGTATTTACTAAGAACAGTACAATGCCCCTACAAGCTCTGTTCTTTGCTAGACTAAACAAGCTTTGTTCTCCCTTCAGCATTTCAATAGTCCTCAGCAGCTGTTCTGGTACAAATTAATCTTTCTTGTATACAGGTGACCACTTTATATATGGTATTCCATACAAAGCTTCAGCAGGTCCTTTCACAATAACAGCAATGTTTTGTTATATCTAATAGGATTATGTCACTATTTATTGTCTTTACACCTTCTCCATGGTGTATTACTTTCATACATATTAGTCACCCTGTAAATAAGACCTGTAAAACTCGGGAGGTCTTTAAACTGATTTCACACTGACAGGACAATGTGGTTTTTTCTCCTGTCTTATTGTTTGTAGGTGACAGGCACTCACTGATAGAGGCCAATAACAAAACATTGCAATAACCTTGACTTTGTAACAATAAATACCATCCTATTTCTACCACTAAGCTCTAGTTTTTCCTACAGATTACTCCAACTCTCCAGTGTATTGATGATGCCTGCCAATTTAGTTAATCAGCATATTTCTTAACTTCTCTTCTTTTTTTCATGCCAAAGCAACTAATTTTATTAAGATCTGCCCCAGAACCAATCCTTGCATAACTCCACAAAAAGATTCCCTGGAGCTTCATAGATATTTCCTCTTTTCATACATCCCATATTCATGTTTAAAGTTTTCCGCATTCTGTCCACTGTAGCAGTTTACAGTTTTGAGCTTCTGAAGTTAGCCAGTAATTTTCCAAGGAAATATGTGTATGACTTCCTCACATAGATTAAACATGTAATGAGTTAGTTCTTAAAAATTATGATGGCCATGTCAATAATTATTCACTGCTGGTAAACATGTTGCCTTTTATTATTTTTTTCCATTAGCTTATATGTCTTTAAAGTTTGACAGTCTTCATCAATTCTATCAGAATTTGAAGAGGGACATTTTTTTTACCTCTCATACTCATCATAGAGTGCACTAAATTCTGAGGTTTCCTTCCACCTGACTTTAAACAGACCAGTTACTTCTAGCCTTCAGGGTTTTTCTACCTTACCCAATAGCATATTCCTTATCAAAAGCTGAGATAAAATACTGATTTAGCTTTTCAGTAAAAACTTAGTTTTCCTTTAAAATTTAACCACTTAATATTTTTCCATTTTCCTTTTTTTTTAAAACAGTAACTTTTCTTATTATTGTTGTATTTGTTATTTTCAAGGTCAAATTTTGTTTTGGAGTTTCTTCTTAAGCTCTGAATTTTCTTCTTTGACAACCCACTTTTTTATTGGGTATCATTGCTGCTATTCCTAGTGCAGTTTTCAAGAAATTAGATTCAGGGTCTTTTTAGTAAGTTTTATTTCTCCTTGCTTTGAATGAGTTTCCAGAAAACCTCTGTGTCTTTAAAGCTTTCATACTCAGGTCTCTAAGTTCTTCAGCCTCGGGAATGCCATCTTAATCCTTTGATTTTTCAGTTTTCCAATTTGAAGCCAATATTAAACTGCAGAGCAATCTTTATTAGAATGAGATAAAATCTGAAATTGCATAATTTCCATCTTGTTCAATGAGGAACTTCAGCAGGCATCACACCCCAGAATACCAAGACTGGATTGATGGTCTTTGTTTTCTAGTGCCTATAGGAACAAAAAATTTTCAAAAGTGAGAAATGTCCTGGTAGGATATATTTCTCTAGAAACAGAATATTAAAAGAGTATGTATAACAGAAAACAGACCTTTTTTTTCTTTTTTCCCCCTCTACTGTCATGAGGCAAAATTTGTGAAGGGAGGAAGAGAGTCTAAGAACACTATTTTAATTAATATTACTAACATCACAACAATAAATAGGTAAGAGTAATTGCAGGTATAACAAAGGGAACATTTTTGGGGAAAAAGGAATAATAAAGACTTAACCGATGTCCCTGTTAAATGTACACTCTTCCTGAAAAAAATGATCCTAGTTTTTGACGAAGATACACATTAGAACTCAAAAAAAATATTGACCATTTTGCTGTCAAAAGTTGTAGTTTTGCCAAGACCAAGATGCTTCTGTGGAAGTATTCCAATTTCTGACCAACTCTAATATAAATACTTACTTGGGGAGCTGAAGAATCTGGTGTTTCTGCATACTAAGCAGCAATTGCCTCCAATGATTTTAATGTGAGTGGAATATCTTGAAGGGTTTGATCCTAAAGGAGACATATATCCCTCTGTAGTATCTACAGAATAAAATTCCAATGCTGAATAAGTCTCTGAAGACTGAGAGAAATGAGAGAAGAAGCTCTGTCAAAGTAAGGATACAAACTGGAGACTGTCTTATGAATCGATGATCCAGAAGAACAGTCAGACCTGCAGTATAACATTTATGCCTTGAGGGATCAACATCCCTCAGTCTGATAAACTAGATAGGTACCAGAATACACAATTTCACCATTCAAGAGAGATTGTGCAAGACACAAAGTAGAACTAAAAATATAGTCTGCTTGGAAGCTTCTCCTAAAAGCTATTGAAGAATAAAAGAGCTATCCTGGAAGAGAGGGGGAAAATTGCATAGAGAATAATTTCTACTAAGAAATACTAGTCATCATTTTTTTTTGTTTTCATTAAAAAAAGAAAAATGTAAGATCCAGTTATACGTATCTGGAAAATAAAATTGGAATAATACTTTAAAAACGGAAATGAATAACAATTGCTTATGGTGAGGAGATGGTGTGCTGATTGAAAAATACTTCAATATAATTCTTTCCTTTGATTATTCAGATCCTTTTGAGACATTCCATAAATCAAGCAAGTAATTATTTTCTGGAGCAGTGGATAACCGTGATATCATCTCAAACATTGTATGGCACATGCTGGCTTTTAAAATAGTGACTTCTATAAAAGCAAAATTTGCATCATTACACTATGATTCAGTAGAATCTTATTGCATGAGTATTCTTGTTTGGTCAGATTATGAGCCATTTATTAGCATTCATATTCAGTAACTCACATTTCATCCCACCTAAAGATTTCAGAGCTATAGCACTGAAAACTCGCAGTTTTGCTGTGAGTGCAACATGAAAGTAATCCATAAAAGTACTGATATAAAAATCTGATTTAGTGTGGTGTGGCCAAATGTTCGAAACAATTTAGAGTCTGAGATAAAGTACTCTAAGACTAGGATGGTATTTCTGGCAGCTGCATTGAGTACTTTTTGTAGGATGCCTGATCAGTCCAGACTTCTTGAATCACTACTGCACACCACCCAGACGGATCATAGTTGTGCTGAGTAGGCATAGTCTGTACACAAAGGCAACTCAATTTATTTCACAACTTTGCAGTCCAGAGCAACATAAACACTGATATATGTCCACAACATTCTCAAAACTTTGGTGTGACAGAAACAGCCTCCTGAAGTCTGCCGTCCTACAAAAAGGAGAGTCCTCTAAATGGAAGGAATCAAACTCAAAAGTAATAAATTTTCAATTCCCTTACATTAGTTAACTGTTTAATCAGCACTCATTTAGTATTAAATGAAGTAAAATAATTTGAGAAATAAAGCCTTTCACTTCCTTTTTACCACCTCCCACCAAATCTAGTCTGTTACCTAGCAAAATGGATTATCATTGCTATACAGTGCATGACAACTGATAAAAATGATCAGATTATAGAGTTTAACAATGCATAGTGAAGGATGTTTCATTTTATTTCATAATTTCTTTTATGACAGCATATTCTGGCAGGGCCTCTTGATTAAACAACTGATAATGCTATGTTGTAAAACATTGACATTCTTGGTATATAACAAGTTAGTACTAAAAACTAAAATTGTCCTATCTGAACGTAGTCTTATTGGAAAAACAACAGTTGGAGTACCATTATTACTTATTCTCTGAGATAACTGTGCAGTATGCTGTACGTAACTGTCATGGTTTAGCCCATCCCTCTCAGTATTAGGGTAGAAAATGGTTGATTCCAGGTAAAATTCCGGCTAGGTAGCCAATTAGAGACTTCTGTGACGTCTCCACGAATTACATATTTAACACAAACCAGAAAAGAAGGTGTAGTAGTTGTGTGTGGGGCAGAAAGAAATTCGGAGCCATGGTGTGAGTGAGGCAGCAGGGCCTCCCCGAGTGGGGGCCAGTCCCCCTCCTCCCCTGACCTTGGGCCAGGGGCAGGCATGGCACTGAAGCCTCCAGATGAGGCATGTGGCAGAGTGAAGAAGAGATTTCAGAGAAAAGCTGCTCGGCTGAGACGTTACAGAAGAAACTTCAGCTGGCGGAGAGCAGAGAAGAACTTGAGATAAGACAGAAACTCCAAGGTCAGTGAAAAGGAGGGAGTACAGAGGCAAGGGGGAGGCCCCCCCTCTCTCCCTCCAGCAGGGGAAAAGACTTTAAAACTAAAACCCCTGCCACCTGTGGAAATGATTTGGAGAGAAGGAACTTTCGTGTGGGTTCTTCCCCCGGAGGCCTGGATAGCCCAAGGAGGGCAGAGATGGCTTGAGGCCAAGACTGGGTCACCTAAAAACTGTATGTAGTAAGCTGCAGAAGAATTGTAGCCACAGAATGGTAAAGAAG
>VXAY01006841.1:339916-395577 GCA_013399855.1 Oxyruncus cristatus | reverse complement strand
TATTTGTACATATGTAAGTTTGTTATTATAGGAAAACTAGTTAGAATTGTGTATATAAGTATCCCTTAGTTCTGTTTGTGTGTAGCAATAAATCATAATAGTAATCCCCATTTCAAAGAGATCTGTTTTGTCTGTGCAAACTCCTTCTGCTTATTAGCAAAATTTATGGGTTGATAATACTGTGCAGAAAGCACAAGGGCTAAACCCATGACACTAACTTTACAGGCAGATAAAACAATGAAAGTGAAACCTAGTCAAAAGTCTCTAGCATTCTGGTAATAATGAGATTTTTAAATTTTTTAAAATTCTTATGTCGTGTATGAGTTCACTGTATTGAAGGAATGCTTTGATGTTGCTTCATTACCCTGTGCTGATCTTATCATGAGTGTTATTAACTCTTTTCTTTGATAATTAATATTGATTGCATGTTAGTCTGTGAGAAAGTAAAGGGGCCTTCAGTCTGAGCCTGTAGAGAACCTATGGAGAAATTTAATAGATGTTTCTTTTCATATATTTTAAATCACTTAATGGTGCATTTCTTTTGCCTGAAGCAGTTCTTATTGTAGTTAGAAGGTGATGAGTAAAGAAGGTAACTAGTTTTTTCATTGCCCAGCCACAATTTCATTTGCTTGCTAATCCTTCCCTCTGAATCTTTCCAAGCTGCTTTCCTGAAAGGAAGACACAGTAGGAGAAAATTAAGGAGAATGTGAGTGTATTTCTTTGAAGCCCCAAAAGACCACCTTACATTAGTTGTTTGATTATTTGTAGTTGTTCCTTTCAGTGTTCTTTTGTCAAATCTACTGTGGTTTGATAGTGGGAGCCAAACAACTATTCTACTTATTTTTCAGGAATGCCCCAATAAGGCCATCTTTAAAAATAAAAAATAAAGAAATTATTCTGTTCAAAGTAGAGGAGGGTATGAAATAAAATTCAAGATTCAAAGATTCCTGAATTGTATTATAATTAACCTCTGACTCCTAAATTTGCATCTCAATTCCATCACGACGTTGTTGAAAAACATGTAACTTATAAAACAGAACAATAATATGAAGAAACTAAACTGATAGATGGGACTATTTTACATTAAGGTGTCATAAGTTCAGCCCCATGATGAAGGAGAGAAAGGGCAAGGAGAAAATGGGGAAAAATAAGTCAAAAAAGTTACAGACAATATATTATAAAGTAAGGCATAAAGTGATTAGTACTAGAGAAATACTTTATCATTTAAATGTTATATATTTCTTAAGCAGAAAATCATACAGCTTCATATATTTAAAAACCAAAGCATGCATGTAACGGTTCATAGTAAGAGCTTAGTAGTCTGAGAAAGACCAAAAATCATGCCTTCGAAAATGCAGAATAAGAAGGTCTTAAAATGATGTCTGTCTTGCCAAACATAGATTTGAAATACAATCCTAGAAGACTGTGTCAGTTCATTTAAATGTCAGAGAATGATAGTCAACCACTAGGCTGAGTCAACACTGTCCCTAAGAAAAAGACTACATTATATTTCAGTACAAAACAAGCCTTCAGTGAAAAATATTATTAATTAATAGGAAATACACTTTAGCAATTGTGTTTACCACAAATGGCTTTTTCCTCATGGGAACACCATAATTTAACAAATTTATTCTACACAAAACTATTTATTGAAGAAATCTCATAGGTACCCTGCAGATTTGGGGTGACATTCATGCCTCTGACATTGGAACATATTTTCAGTTTACTGTGTATGAATATGAGTAAGATTCTTTCTTTGACATCATGGTTGTTAGTGAACAGCTGAGGCCAAAGGCTACATCAGCATCTAGCTAGGCAGAAAACTACCCTGATAAAATGTAGAATACATGACAGAGGTACAGAAAAAATGACACAACAACACATTGCACAGATACATTTGTGGGGGTTTTTGGAGCAGGTAGCAATGACAGATAGGTACAGGAACACCTGACTGGCCATAGTTCCCCAGGGGCACTCTGCAAATAGCTGACCTAATTGCAGGTGCCTGGAATGCTGTTAAAGTCAACAATTGCCAGCAGTTTCCAGAGAGCAGTACCTAAGGAATTTCATTAATACCTAACTGTAGTAAAGTCAATTCAAACATTGTCATCAGCAGAAATTATTTATGTTCCCTTTACTGATTTTAGAAGCATGCTATTCTCTTTTACTCTGCCAGCAAATTGGCTAATCTGTCAACAGAAATATTCACACGGGGGAGGAAAGAAAAAATAGGGGCTGCCTGTCAGGTGGGGTCATGTGATAGCAAAAAGCCTGCAAGCAGATAGCCATAACAGAAGATAGGTGACCCTCCAACTATTTCTATCTTGGTCATGGTCCTCCAAGCACATAAAAGTACATAACTGAAAGTCTCAGGGAGGATCATTATGCTTTTATGAAAATCAGCTCCACATCAAATAGGAGAAATCAATGTATTTTCTCAAGAAATGTAATTTTCTATATTCATAGCTAGAGGTGGTCATTAAGAACATTCACTCTGAGTTAGTGAAGACCATAGAATTTCAGGAAGTCATTTGTTATCTCAAACTCATTGTCTGGATCAGCTAACACAGTTTAGAAAAATAACGAATTGTCTTGACTTAAGTTCTCCATGGAGCTGAGAGTACACATCCTCTATAGATAAATTTTTTCAGAGATTAATTATTCTTACTATTAAAATACATTTCTTATTTCTAGTCTTGGTTTGTATAATGTTAGGTTGGTTCCTGACATATCAAACAGCCAGACAGCAGATAGCCAGACCCTCTTCTTAGTTCTTCATACCCAAATATTCCTCTATCTTGGAAAGGATGAATTTGAAATTGTAACCAGCACACCTTTGTTAGATAGATTTACTAATAAATAACTGATTTGAATATTCTATCCATTGGAAAAAAACATGTCTACTCCCATCTGCAAAAATAAGAGAAAAAGAAAAGAAATGATGGATGAAGGTTCAGAGATTAAAATATTCCTACAAGAACCTCAGGTTTAAGAAGAGATGTTTTTCTTCAAATGAATGCCAAAAATTCCTTCTGATTTTATTAAATACTAAATAGTATAAGCACACGATGCATACACAGACATATTTTTTTTCCTAGACAATTCAAGGCAGTTGTGGGACTGCGATGGAATGAATAGTGTTTTGCTAAGAGGATGGTGAATCTACTAGGAAGCTGACACTATCCTAAGGAAAGAAGAATTGACAGGTTATTGTTAGAATTGTTAGAGATTAAACATTTTTCCATTTTTACTTTCTAGTTTTCACTTATGTTGTAGCTGTTTGTGTAGCTGCTCCTCCAGCCATTCACAGAAAAGTGCATCACATTACCTCTATGCATTGATGTGGTTTATGAACACTCATTAGTACTGCAAGCTGTAAGACTTAAATGGAGTCTTTCCCCTTTAAAACACAAGGTTACCCAGGAAAAATATTTTAAAGTATATTGGATGAAATGTGGGAATTGCTAAAAGATGGCCTTCAAAGTGCAGACATTTTAGTATGGAAGTCTATGAGCCCAAATGAATCCAGTATGAGAGGAAAACCTTAGCCCTTTAAAGTAAATATGGTTTGAAGACAGATACCAGTAGGACTAGAAATTTTTAATGCAAAATTAAGAGAGCTTTTAGATGCCTGTAATCTATTGAGAGAACTGAGATAAAGAATTTTTAAAGGAACACCCATATTGGCAGAGAAGAAATGAACTGTTTTCTTTCATTATTTGTGTTTGAATTAATAAAGCCATTCTCAAGAGGAAAGGTTGTAGTGATTAAAGAGTATGGTCAACTCCTTGAGTTTAGTACAATATAGCACTTAAGAAAGCATAGCAATATAAAAATTCATCATCTGACAACAGCATTTTTATCCCACTATCTGCATATTCAGGCATTCCTCTGAGAACAAGTTTATCCTGGGAAGTAGAAGATAAGGCTATGAATCAACTGGTAATTTTAGCCAATGAAAATATTGACTAAGCCATCACTCTTGGATTTTATACTCCAAATATACTTGCATTCCAAATCAACTGTTATTAAGTAAAGAGCTTATTGAACTCAGAGCTAAACAATGGAATCTGCTCAACATACATATCTTCAGAATTTATGGGCTTGCAGCAGGATTAGTGAAATACCATTACTTGTTTCATCATCTTGTGCCATGGAGAAAGCTATTCTTTTTTAATTCATAGTTATCTATTTCCTTCAGTTTCAAACAGAGTATTTTTCTGCCAGCTGTATAAGCTGAAATGAAGTTATTTACAGCTCTTTTACTAAGTAAAACTACAAATATCAGTGCCTATAACAAGTAAACCCAATGCTTTCTGCCTGAAATAGCTCTTGCTGTCTGAATTAGGGTGCCATACCTACCCCAATTTAAGATCCTTTAGTTTTTAAATACCAGTCTGATATAAAAGTGAGTATTTAATTCCAGCATGGCCTTACTGATACGTTGAATGCTGAAATTAACACTAGTCTTCCCATCAAGAACTATAAATCTACTATCATGTATGGTATTTGGAAAGTTGATTGCTGGCTTGAGTGTCTTATCATAAAACAGTTTTCAATTCAGTACACTGACATTTTAATTTGTCTGTTCTTTACTGCTCAGAATTAAGGAAGGGGCATCATTCCAAGCTATTACTCTGATATCATTTAGAAGCAACATGTCTTTTGACCTCTGAATTAAACTGCAAATCTCTTTACATACACAGTATTTTGCAGTGGTAAGTTACTCCTTACATTAAATCTCCAGCTGGTTTACTTTCCCACTGAGAAAATGCAACCACTTGTTCAGCAAAAAGGAGATTACCACGAAATAAATTACTGTTTTTTCAAGGAAATTAAAGGTTTATGGAATACCTTGATTCAATGTAGAGCTTCATTGCCATTCTAGAACCAGCTAGTCAGCTCAGCACAAAGCATCTTAATTTATATTTATTTATAAACATAACAAGGAATATCAAGGTCAAAGATTCTTTCAGGAATTAAATTATGTGAAATTGCTTGGAGTTTATTTACTTCTCACAGTCACGTTAAATGTAAGCTTATTAAGCCTACCATATGTGCAACCATTAAGCATCTGACCAAAGAGTTTTCAAAATGTCTTCATTTCTATTAAAATTAGACTTAAAACAGATGTGTATTTTTTCACCAAAAAAAGGACTAACATAGTGTGCTCAAGGACACATCGATCATGACCAAATGGAGGTATTTAATAATCATGTTGAAGTGAATAGAATTCACAAAAAAGGAGGCATGTGAAAAGTTTAAGCATGGAAAAAGAAGGGGGCATCTTACTGGATCTTCAACTCAGTATTCTTTGCCCCTACAGAAAAATACTATGAAACTTCAATGGTAATTTTGCAATAGTGACTTGGTCTTGCTCATGCTAGAGTTAATACCAAAGTTGGAGTTATTTTTCAGGGAGGTAGGAGTAAATGCGTATGTTATTTCTCTAAGTAGCTTGTGGGTAGAGTAATAGCATCCAATGACTGTTTTCTTTCTACAGATTTGAGACAGACCCATAGTTGGGTCATTTGTTGTCTCTTTGTTGTCTCTCCATTAGAGAGAGCTCCATTCCTTTTCTCTGCCTTTTCCTCATTCAGGAAATACATGGTGTAAAACTTCTTGGAGCTCATTTAACCTCTCCTGACCATATGTAAAACAGTCAATCTTAGCTTATTTAATGTCTAAACATTTGTCCCATAGCAAAAGCAGTGATAGGGAACACGATCTGTCCCAGAGTTTACACACATAAATTAAGAAAATACAGGTTTTTGTTAGGTCACACTTGTGGGGCTGTAGTCCCATAAACAAGTTCCTGCAGAGGAGACACAGAAGTGGATTGCAGTGTTGATTCTGTGGTTACCACTAGTGTGTGTTGCTAATCTATATTAAATAGGGCTGCTTTCAGTAAAGGCAGAGAATATAAGAGAGGAGATGAGGCCAACTTTTAAAACTGACTACCTCCATTTTATTTTCTGGTCTAATGTGTACAGATTCTTTCCATTGTATTTTCCAACTTGGTGTAATTTATGTGTGGTCCCAAGAGATTGCCCATAGCAGAACTCAATATGCATATTTTGTCACCTGTTTAGTTGTGAGCTATTCTTAAAAAAAAAAAAAAAAAAAGCCATGCATTTATGCAAGTGAAAACAGTAGCAGTCACTACTAATGAAACCACAGATAGATAGAAAAAGAAAAGGATTTCCTAGGTGCAGCTGAGTAAACCCTGGACAAATTGACTTTGTTCAAAAGTTTGATGGAAACTCCACATCCATTGCGAAATATGGCAGAAATACGTGCAAGAATCTACGTGATCTTAGACACGCTAGAATCAAATGCAACCTCATTTTGGGCTTATGAAAGCAATGCTAGCTGTGGCTTGGCCCTGCACTAGTACAGTTAAACAACTAAACTGTTATTGTTTTTAAAAGGATGCATGAAATGATTTTCCATTTTATTGTGTATTCTCACATGTAAAATACATCTGGTCCTGACCTAGTGAAATCCACGACACTATGCTGTGTCATATATTGCTGATGGCTCTTATTTACATTGGATTGTTTTACCTTTTCTAACATGACTGATACATAGAAGTAATATTAACATCCAGAAACTTATCTGCAGCCACAGGAGATTACGGAGGTTTTGCTAGTTTGTTTTGTTTTGTTTTGTTTTCTCGATTGAAACATGCAGTTGTTCCAAAAGTTTCATCTTAAAAATACTCATACAGGCAGTCGTAGGATAGACATGGGCTGCTGGCTTGGGACTGCAGGAGACATGAGAGGATGACCGAGGACCATGAGACAGAAGGCAAGGCTGCATTTCTCCTCACTTGTATAATCTGTAAGACAGGATGTCTGACAGATGTTCTCTTACTGAATATTGTACACTGAGAAGAAGTCTAAATGATATATGTGATCCCAACCAATGTGATGATGTGACTTTGAAACAATGGCTCTATGATAGGGTCTTACCTGCAGGTATGACACAGTCCGTATGGAATTTTTCTCATGTATAAACTGCTAATATCCTAATGGATAAATTTCAATCACTTAAAAGAACAGACTTTAAGCAGGTAGTATTTAAGATCATAACTGTCCTCTAGGTAAGCAGACAGTTGATATCTATCACCCTCTAATCAGTCTCCTGTGGAAGAGAAAGAAGATTGAGGAATGGATCTGAGCATCTTTATCTCTGAGGGTCCAGTAAAAGTCTTCACATACAAAACAAGTTGTTACAAAAGATGTGTGTTATCCACTGCACTAGCACAAGTTGCTCATGACTATGCCTTACAGAATGCGTCATTCTAGAACGAACCTACTAGGTAAAAAGCATCTGCAACTTCAGATATTTATCTGTAATATTCAGATAAAGGCAAAAGAAAAAACCCTTCTGCTTAATGGTAAGAATGGGGCACTCTGCAGAAGCCCTTCCTTCATGAGTCTGAGATGCCTTGACCCTGGCCAGTGACTATGCACCACACAGCCACTTGCTCACTCTCTTCCCCTGCAAGGGAAGATGTAAGAATTGATATGCACACAGGTAAGCCCAGATGACCAAACCACAGCTAAGGTATTAAGGAAAAGTTCATTCCAAAGTCAAAAGCCCTGAATACACTGTTAAATCATGCAGTGGGCAAAACAGCAGCCCAGAAAGCCCCTTCCGGTGCTTTTATAACAACACCTCTCTCGTGCAAATAACTTCAAGGCTATGTTCTCCCCTGCGCTTTTATGGTCTCCTTCTCTCCCAGCAGGAGCCTAAAGCATGTCTGTGGGAAAGTGTTATCTCTGCACAGGAATCCTACTTTTTAAAACAGGCAGAGGATAAACATTAGTAGCTGTAATAAATGGGATTTTCCCAAACCGATCTTTCCCAGGTCTATAATCGCTAGCTGCAAAAATCTCCTTAAACGAAACTCTTCTTCCTTCCTTCCTCAAATAAATCTTCTGCATTTAAGTCTGTTTTCCTACAGGAGGGGAATTAAAAAATACACAAAAAAAGGTAGCCTCCATGCAATAGCTACCACCTGAAGATTACCCTCTCCTCAGATTTTATCATTGAACATGGTGTTATACATTCCTTTGTCAGTCTAGGTGTATCCTCTTGTGTCCCTTTTAAACTCCTTGCCAAGCCCCAGCCTACTTGCTATGGGTGGCAGAGAGGGAAACAGAGAAAGCTGTGAAACCGTGCTAACATTGCTTAGAAACAGCTTGAACACTGGTGTGTTAACAACACTGTTTTAGCCATATATCCAAAACACAGGGCTGCTGTAAGTTAAACTTACCCATTCCCAGACAAACCCAGCACATTGCCTTATTCCTTCCATTTTAAAAATATATTTCCCTTGTATTTCACCTCAGTACACCAATTTCATCATTTAGCCATGTTAGCAGGGGAACATGAGCATCCTAAAAGGTTCCAGGGCCATCTTCTACAGGTGTTCCACCTGTATCTTGATAAGTGTGTGATATAGATCACTGCATCATGGTGTGTGTCTCTGGTTAAGATGAATTATTTTCTTTATCAATTTTGAAAATGCTGCTGGAGCTTACTATAAATAAAAGGAACTGCTAAAATTAGTACACCTCATAAAGTATAGAAAAGGTTGTGGTCTTCTAGAATCTGAGAAGCTAAAAACATCTTCAAATATCACTTGGTAAATCAAGTTTAGTTACATATTTGCCACCACCCAAGCCCAATAGCATTTCATTAATCTGAGGTATTGGATGTACATCTGAACCAGACATTACATTTAGCTTCCAGAAATCAATAAAGAAATCAGATATGCTGACAAGGTTCTGGAACTAATGTAATTAGGCTGCAGCATTCTCTTTGTAATGCTATAAAGACTAGCTGTAGCATCTCCCATAATTTGCCTTTTACTGTATTCCGTAACTATTCAAGATATGAGTCATTTGCAAAACTCTTGCAGGTTCAGATGTTTCTGCTATAGAAGTAATCACTTCCAAAAGCTTTTAATTAGCTGTCTAGCTTCTCAATGCTGCCCAAGAGCTGAGTAATCCCAAATGCTATTTCTGGTCCTTTCATCAGACTTCTGAGGTTCCGGCTGCTTCTGAAATGGGCCACTTGCCAGATATCTTCTATGTCTACCATTGTTACAGGATAGTAACATAATAAATCTGAGCCCTTCACAATTTTCTTACTAGCAAATTTCTTTACTAAATTTGTCTACATGCCCATAACATCATAATACTTTGGACCAATTGGCCTGTAGGAGCCTTATTCTCCTAATGCACATGCTTCCTATTTCTTGTCTGATTAAACACCATAATAATTACCTCTGTTACTGTAATCTTAGGCAATATATCAGAAAAGAAATTAAGCAAATACAAAATTAGATACTCTTTTTCTATAGCTGAAATATCTTCACAGGGGTGAAGAGGGAAATAGATCCTTAGCTATAAATTCATAATCAGTCATAATTTGAATTCCATGTATATCCATAGGGCCTGGTTTTAAATGAACTACATAGTTATACAATCCAAAATTATTGTATGATTGTCTGCTGCTAGTGCTGGGTAAAGCTGGACATTGTAGTTAATTGAATTTAGACACACTGAATAGTCTCAGTTACATGTTTTTTCACCCATTTAACTCATAAAGCATTTCTGTAACAATGACATCTTCTTCCAAGATTTGTTATTCAAGGGTTTTCAAATTTCCATCCTACTTTTTCAAGGGAAAAAACCCCAAAACATTATTACTCTCTACACCTGGTAACATTTGAGAGCCAAAACAGTCACAGGACTAAAATAAATAGCTGGATAGTAAGCTAGGGAGAATTTCGCATCTCACAGATCTTCAACAGCAGTGTTAATTAAATTCCACTAATAGGTCAAATTCTACCTTCAATTACACCTGTGCAACCTGATGAAAAGAGTAGCAACTGCAAAGAGAGACTTTATCTTTGCAGACGCTTTATTTGCCAATAATATATATGACAGCCTGAAAGGATATATCATGCCTGAAGTCTCAGCCTGAGCATGCAGGCCTGCAGCTGGAAAGGTTTTCATCTTTTACCTAGAACCTAAGCAAATATGATACAAAGCCACTGATCATAAAAGAATCCTATCATGTTCCTGTTACACTGAGAGCAGACAAGACTGTTCTTCAGCTCGGCAAATAGACACAGCTCTATTGTTTCATGGGCATTGTACTCCACCTAAAGTTAAATAATTTATGTGTCATGAACCTAGCTCACATCTCAAAATCTACATTTGCTGAACTATAACATTATCCCTTCAAAATTGGTTGGTAAGATGAGACTGGAAAAAAACTTGCTGTTTGTAAGAGGTGGCTAACAGTAGCCTGCATGTATTTGTAGCCCCACTGAAATATGTCTGAAGAATATATTTCAGAAACTAACATAGAAAATAAAGAAAGGACTGCTGTGGTGCCATGAAATAAGAATCTATAATGTAAATCTAAGATACTGTTTTCATTATCAAGATGAAATTTCCTGAAGATGTGGAAGATTGGAAATGGACACTTACCTGCTGAATCAGGACTAAAGAAGGAAAAATTATGCCAGCAGTATATGGCTAATCCTTTGCTATCCCACACTGCTGAAGTATTTCACTTCAAAAGTTACCTAGACAAAATATTAGTGAAATTATTAACATTTTTTATGAAACTCCCATGACAACACCACAGTGAAATTTTGATGCAGTTGCTGTATCTTTCCATAGAGCCCTGCACTGTGGGTTTCAATTATTTTATAACATTTTAGCATACACTTGAAATAAAAATGTACATTCTGTCAACTACTGTTGATAGTTGCAAGATCGCACTGTAGAGACCTTTTAAATATAAACCCCAAGTGTCCAAAATACAATAGAAAAGGATTTCCATATATTTTTAGAAGAACATGATTTTTGAAGGTGTAAGTTTGGGAGTGTTGAGAAAACAGAACTCTTATTTTTCCTGGAAATCAGTTTTATTTTACAGAAACATTTGTAGCTATTGATACAAATGCCATGCAGAAGCATGGTCTGCCAGTTACAGACCATAAGAATATCAAAGAACAGAAGACCAACTTGCGGAACATAAACATAAAAATAATTATAATAAATATAGAATTGTAATACTGAGAATTGGAATTTGAACTGCAAGCTCAAAGACACTACATACGAGTAACTTAAAGAGAAATATATTTAGAAAGGTATTCTCAAATGAATCACACTCACCATAACCAAGGAAAAGTGTCTGGAAAGAGCAGAGCTCTCCCTGAGAAGCCACCTGAGCACACTGACAGACAATAACACCTCTACTATCTCCACATGAGACTGAAGCTTTTCTTTTTTTACTTGGTGCATTCTAGGCACATATGTGCCTAGCTTTCTACATTGCTAATCCTTACTTCACCTCACCTTGGCTGATTTGACTCCCTGGCTTGACCTCAGACCTGTCTTCCTATGCAGATTTTTCCAGCAGCCCCTGAACAGTGGGTAGCCCCAGTTACTGCTATGGAACTTGCTCTGCTTAAGTGCTTAAGGACGGTAATGTTTGCTAGTGAGCCTACCTGACCATCATCCTCAGCTCCTGGCTTGTCCTCTGTTCAGGAGCAATTCAACTCTTGATGTTACCTACCACCTTCTCAATTAGTGGTTCAGATATGTATGAACAGCAGTTTTTACAGAGCCAACCCAATCAGTGGGGGGCCCACCAAGCTGCAAAATGACCAGGAAGCTAAAGCTTTAGTTCTGTAGTACAACTTAATGTGGAAGTAGAAGCTCTCCTGAGTGTCAAGCTGTAAGTAATGTGTCAACAAGTGAGGACTTCAGTGTACATAAGATATGTTGTAAGATGGAATATGAGAAACACTAGCATCTAAGAAGGGGAATTTCATTACCTCTTTGTTCTCTTAACAATATAATTATACAACACAATAGCATGGAAAAATATTCTTACTGTAATTAGTCAAAAGTGATACCACAAAGGTCAATTCAAAATATGTTGAAGAGCTATAATGAGACATAAGAGCTAGAGGATTTATCATAACATTTGTTAGCATTTGTTATAACATACCTAAATGTTTAAGGGCACTTCAGAATATGCTTTTTGTGAATGTAACGCTGATATCTAAGTAGAAATAAACTTGCATATAGAATCTTTAAACCCTGATATTAGCATTATAATATATATCCCAAAGGAGACAGACTTTCTGTAAGTACTAGAAGATTCTGAATGATTGACAGGATTATGTCCTGTAGATTTTTCCTTGCAATCCCTGGAAGCACTTTCAGCCTTGGAGGCAAAGTCTGTGGTCAACCACTGATAGGCTTTTTATGGTAACATTAGACTTGTGGTTTATAATAATGACTGCAGCAATAAGTACTCAGGAAAGCTTAGAAGCTGTTTTCTTCCTTGTTATGCTGGGTGGAGATTCTGTTTAGCTACTTATCAACATAAATGGTTCTATTCCTGAAGGTTCTCTTCTTCTAAGTGGAAAAGGCACTTGGATCCAGGAAGCACCTCGTGAATGTTACAGTTGTCATCTATCAGTAAGTTTTTTTAAGTCTAAATAAGATCATATAATGAGCTGGTTATACGACCCATAAACAAGCATGAAGGTCAAAGGGAAGCAGAAATCTGAACAAGAAGTTTATTGTCTCTGCACACAGCTTTGTGTTATACTTCAACTGCATTATGCTTCTTAACTATAGGGATCAGTCATCATTAAACTGCAGAAAGCAAGCTGAGCAAGCCATTGCAGTATTAGCCTATACTCACCCAGCTGAAAACACAGCACTCGGTGACATTTCTTTTCATTCGTCTGTGTCTCTGTTACTATTCAGTAGGCCACCCACTGTTTGCTTACATATTGCTGTATATGCACGTTGGAGATTATGCACTATCACGCTCTCTTTCTCCAAATTTTCCTTTAAACAAAAGATCCCTATGTCTTTCTGGATCCATGGTTTTCAGCCTATATAAAGCTTGGGTTAATGGTGCCTATAAACTCATCATTTCTCTGATAGGTGTTTCTCAGTTTAGCGTATGCATATTGGCTTAAATGACAGGTTCATGACCTGCTGCTTTTGTTAAGTAAAACCGGTGTAAGCATAAGTGTTGTTTGCTCACCAGAAAGATTGGGATTATCAGAGTATTAAGAATGTACTGAAAGTCAAAATTATCGAGTGGATGGGACAATACTCTTTAAGATTTGTGTTTTCACCATCATGAAACTACTAGCCTGGAATAAGTATAGCAAATAAGCTACACTGCATCAATTAGTCTGACATAATCATCAAGTTTTGATGAGACAAATAGTCAGTGTGACTGGTATTATGCTATTACTGCTACTAATTAAACTTAAAAAAAAAAAAGAGAAAACAGTGATAAAAACCACTATGTCACAAAGGTTAGCTGAAAAATTAATGCAGGCTGAAAGACTAAAAATATTCAGCTGCCTGACTTACAGAATTCCATCACAGTTTTTTTGCCTTTCTGACAAGGGCAATGAATGTGGTAGCCTTGTACGTTAGGGTTTAGTCTGAGAAAGATTCAGCTGCAAATAATCACTTCTGGTCCAGCTGATTAGGATTTGGACTATAAAAGCCATTGTACCATTCAAAGTCTTGCTTGTTTCTCTGCTTTGAACACTGTCAAAGCCTGGAGCGTCAGAATGATGCTGAGCATGTGAACATCTACCTTGAGAAGCTGTTGATGTGTAACCTCTCAGATTCTCTATGCCTCTGTTAATGTAAACACCAATAAATTTAGTTTCTAACTTTACATTAGTCACAAAAAATTTCCTTGTGTCTCTGCTAAGAAAATGAGTACTTTATTTTTTTTTGGAAACATATATATATTTTGGAGAAACTAGATTTTCAAATGCAGGGACTGGATTAATTTTCTCATCAACAGGCTGGGTGGCTGGCTCTTAGAGCCACTGTGTGTACTTCTCCTCATTATCCAACTTGTATATAACATTGGCATATGAAAGTATCAGTATCCACCTGCATCCCCTGATCCATACATCTCCTCAAGATTTTAGTATGATGGTTTTCCCCAAAATCTGGTAGCAGTGTCTTTCGTGGAAAAGCAACCTTAGCCCAGCATTTTTCAGAGAATTAACAAACAAAAAGCTTTACACTGCTTATAATTTGCTTCAAAGACAACTCTGGAGTTTGGGCTAGTTTTTTTTCTGAGGCTGAAATGTTTGTGTCAGACATTTATCTTTAGTATTTAGTATGAAGAGCACTAGCTAGCACATTGTCCTCTGAAGAGGCAGAAGTGGGAGGAAAAAATGTTAATCACTTACAATATAACACATAAAGCAGTTTTGTGATCAACACTGAATCATACTACATAACTGTAAAAGTATTGGATTGGAAACTCCAGAAGATGGAGAGAAGGGAAAATCTTACTAGTGTTGTAAAATCATTTTGGTTATTGCTTTATATTGCACATTACACTGATCCTTAACATCAATTTACAGAAGTAACTTTGTAGGCCCATCTCAAAATCCTACAGAAGTTATCCTATAGCTCTTCTGGAGATTTTCCTCCTGATTAAAACATAATTAGCATATAAAGAGTAAAATGTATAGATCAGAGGTATTCTTCCCCCATCCCCCCAATCTGTTTGACCCATTCTATATGGTTTAAACAGTGTACAGCCAGAAAGCAATTCATTAATGATTTCTGTAGGATGCTTCATAAAACATTTAAGACATTTTCTATTACTCTAGCAAATTCCCTCTTCCTAATATCAAAGTGAATACAATTTGACAGGTGGAACTAGTAGTAGCTAATGTTCTTTTTTCATTTAAAAAATCACTGAATATTTATCTATGCTTTGAATTCTAACTGCCTAATTAATAGTATACTTACCATTTTAATATTACTTGGAGAGAAGAACTAATGATTCCTGTTCATTAAGAGGAACATATTAACTAAATCACTGAAAGTTCAAACTTGCAAATTATTTTTTTCATCACACCAATACACGTCTTAATACTCTCAGAGCTTTGTATTTTCTATAGAACTTTCACTTTTTTCCTTCTCTTTCCTGAGACTTTCTAATCTCTAGGACAGGCTTTTTTTTTTTGTGATCGTATTATAGGTTGGCTCTGTAAGAGCTCAGCTTTGTGTTCTTTGTTGATTTTTCACTTACTGTTCCAGACAGAGACCTACTGATAACGCTAGAAAATAACTCTGAGAAACAATTGCCATCCCTAAAGAAAAGGGCAAAAGTAAAAGAGGAATAGGTGATGGTTTTGCTGGGAGGGGAGGCTTGGAAAGGAAAATAATAATCTGGTTAGGTAAGACAATCCTTAGGACTGGGAGGAGGTGGATGGAAAAGAGAGTTCAGGTTCAGGAAAAATGTTGTAGGATTGGGGATTTTGAAAATGTGAAAATTAACAAGGAGTTTGGAGTATTCCCTAATACCTCAAGAGTAAAATGAGGGACTGAAGCCTAAGAGCAGATGAAGCAAGCATTAAAGGAGCCCAGTTTTCAGAAGACTAGAGGCTTTCAGAAAATTCTAGGATGAAAGACTTGTTTATACCTGCTCAGTGAGCCTGCAATCCTTCCAGACTTTAAATTGCTTTTAAGGAACTGCTGAGATCCATTTCTAGCTAAAGGCCTGCAACCTGATGAGCAGACAAAAAGGGAAATGCAAAACAAAGGCCAGATCCTACCCTGGGTTTGAAGAATCCTGCTGTTTGGTGGCACCCTAAAGAAATAACTCATTGGGCTGATCAATACAATCAGTGACAATATGCTCAATATGTTTTCTCTAGTAAAATAAAGTACCGATAACTTGTGCAAATACAAGCTTTATGTCTTGTCTCTGAAAGAATCAGAGATTATTTCCATGTCAATTATATCTAAGTGAAATGTTGGAGGGATCATAGCTTTCAGCAGGAAGACTTGAACTCAGATATCTCTCTTATTGAGGGTTTAGTTAATTGAATCAATTTTCATTGGAATTAAAATAGATATAGATATATATTTGTTAATTATTTTTACACTATTATCCATGTTTTTCAGCATAAGATTTTGGCAAAATTTGATCTTTAACAGAATATATTGTGCTGAGACTGTCCTGCACCGTTTGCAGGAGCTTCAAAGAGTTTTAGTAGTTTAGTAAAGCAAGAGCAATCAAACTGGTGTTATGATGTGAGGGCAGGAAGCAGAAAAAGCAGATAATATGTAAAGCACTGCAGTGTGCTCTTATCCAGCTGTCTTTATTTTGCAGGACCTAGTTGTTCAATTTGACTGAATAAGAAGTGGATCAAGGACAAATCTTAATCACATCTATTTACTTGTGTTAATTACATGGATCATCTCTGTCCTACTTCCTTATAACCTTTGACACTCAAACTAAAGTGTAAGATACAAGCTTTAAAACCCTTTTCCACATTTTCCAAAACTTGGACATATTGCTCTTTGCAGAATGTGTTTAATAAGAAAGGAAATTAAGACACTGTAGAAAACTGAAGTAAGCTGCTGGGTACTTTTTTTTTCTGTAAATATGAACGTTAAATAATTTTGTTAATTCAAAACAAAATTCTCATTATCTGAGACAAGCGTTATGGAATTTTTCAATTAAAAATTATTTCTATTTTTTTGTATTCTATAACTAAATCTGACAAACTAGATGAACTTCTGATGATTAATTTGTCATTAGGACATCAAGGAAAATTGTTATATTCATGTTAGCAGAGCCTGCCTTGCATTGTTTTTTGTATTTGTAAATCTATTTTTATTCATATTTGATTTTCAGCTCCAAATAGAAGTGTTATAAACTTCAGGTAAGTTCAAGATTTTCTTTTTAGTTAAATAATTTAGTACAGTTTCTTTCCTATAGATTTTTATGATTCCTAATACTTAACCATCAGCAATTAATTAAGATCAAATGTTAATGATGGAGACCACAAAAGAATTTGTGTATGGGTCAACAGAACAGATATTTTGGTGTAGTACAGAATTTAGTCTTGACAGGCTTGGTGTCAGTACTCAGTCCACAATCATGCTTAAAAGACTATAATGAAGAACAAGAACTTCAAAGATGTGAACAAATTATGTGCTGAAAATCTATCCAAATAATATCATTTGAACATCCAACTTTCTATGAGATGTTCTGAAAATTTAATATTTGATCTTCGTTGTCTCTAGATGCTAGTCTCTAACTCAGGGAGATGACATAGATGTGCTGGACAGACATATATGCAAATCCCACTGATGTGAATGACTTTATAGGGGATAGAATTTGAGTCTCTGCTCATAATTCTGTTCTCATTAGAAACAGTTAGTTTTGTATTTAAAGAAGGTGTTTGTGTTTAAAAACTCAGCCCCTGAAGGGAAAGTCTGTGTTCTTGTTCTTTGTGAATAGCAAGGGGGAATATAGAGATGTGTTACTTACACTGTGCTAAGAACTGGGTGAGAGATAATAGTGTTTAAATAGTGAATAGGAATCAAAATTTCGAGGGCTTTTTTTTCAAGAAATCAGTAAATGAGGGGAAAAAACACTCTACAATTCTTTCCTTCAAGGACTTCCATCTATTTGTAGGAAGAAGCATATAGGACTATTGTGCTATAAAATCCATGAACACGAATTCACTTCCTGAAAGTCCCTTTGCTGTGCAGGAACAATGATCAGACTGTCTTGCAGTGCCAAACATCAGTTCCCTTACCGGACTCCTTTGTAGAAGATCATTTCCCTGCTGTTCCCAGAATCTGTCTCCCTTTTCCCACTTCCCCCCTCTTGGCTGGGGTCACTCACTAGACTGAAGTAGCTATTGTTGCTGCCTGTTTTGGAAAATGGCAGATAAAAGGACTCTTATATCATTGTTTGTGCTTAAAGTTGTGTGAAGCGGGGTATCCCAGCCTTTGGATTTCTGCCCTTCTATTTTCACCGTATATCTCATTTTTTGTTGAGAAAGTACTGTGCCAAGATATCACTTATTTCAGACACCCCAAGTGGGTCCATATGGCCAGAACATTCTCCAGTTGAGTTAGAAGATACTGTTATTCTGTGTGAAAAAGTGATGGTCACCTCCCCTGCAAAAGGCAGGGTAGTCTGTACTATACAGCCACTGAACTCGTAGCTACAGAGCCAAATTCCCTCTGACCACAGACCTTGGCCAAGTTGTGACGCAAAACAGCTGTTGACAACCATATCCCACCAACTCTACCAAATATCCTGGTGAAGCCACCTTTACCTAGTACCAAATAAAACATGGAGATTGCACTCAATATTTCTACATGATAGATGGAAATAAATTGTTCAGTGAGGAACAAAGTCTGACCTGAAATCACTTGAATAAAGATGAAAACAGAAAGATTATCTCACATCACATTATATCACTGAATATTAGATGAGTTATATTTGATAAGTTTTACTTTTTTTAATTTGGGGGGACTGAAAAAGAATTAGGTAAATACTAAATGTTGTACGAAAGTACAAGATAGAGATTTGTATAAAATGGTTATTAACAGCCTTGTAACACTTGAAAGCATTGAGAGTGTTATAGGGAAGGACTGGAGGATGGAATGTTTGAGAAGAATGCTAAGGGGGTGGATAAAAAAGAAGAAACTCCATTGTCTCCAAGAAACCCCAATGTCTCACTTGCCATTTCTCAGTGATTTTTAACTTCCAGCATACTTTTACTAGGCATCAAATGGATTTCTATATATAGATCTTCCTTCACTGATTTGTGTGGTACTTAGCCAGGAACCTTGAGTAACTGTTTTATATCTCATTGCACAATTTTAGTGCTAGACACATGTTTAGTGGTGATATATCTCATTGATTGCAGAGAACACATCACATTTCTGCTATTTTATTTCTTTCTCATAAAACTAGAACTTCAGTAACTTTTTTTGGGAAAGGTTATCCTTAATATAGAACAATGAATCCTAGGTTGAGAAATTTTACTTCAATGAAATAAGTTGTTTAGGATTCTGTTTCATAACATTTTGTTTCTTTCATATCCCATACTTTCAGCAAATGTTGACAGGCTTTTTGGGCTCCAGTGATAATCCTGAAACATTCCCAAGAGTCTGGCATCTATCCATCTCATATAGATCTCTGGTGCTCTCTCAATGTGCCATTTTCAGCTGTCTACTTGGGAAACTTAATTTCCATATGCTCCAGACTCTAGTAATTCCACATATACTTTCCATGTTGAAATGCAAAATCATTTCTTCTCAAAAGTTTCACACATAAACATGATTATTCTGAAAAAAAAAAAAATCCTAACAAAATTGAAAAGAAACTTCCTCCCTGTTTTTTTTAACATTTTAAACCATTGCCCTTTGTTCAGTTGTGAATACCCTCAGTAATACATTGATTTCAAACTGAAATTGCTTCAGTTAATTGCCTTTGCTTCTTTCTTGAATTAAAAACTCCTACTCATTCTCTTTCAGCTTGAGATACCAGAAAATGGCAGTGGAGTTGCAAAAATCTGTGTTACTGATCACCACCACAGTGTTTCTTGGCACATGGACATAGTGAGTTTCATTCCTCTATCTTATTAGTGCAAAGGAGTTTCATTACAATTTCAGGTTACTGGGCAAGAAATACAGAGGAAAATAGGAGTTTCATTCTTGAGATCAAAGAGATAAAAACCATATAGACAATAATCTTATAATTTCCATGGCCTGAATGTAGGTCCTTAGTGAGTGCATTAATTAAATGTTACTGGCAAAGCTGCAAATGGCTATTTGTAAGACTGCATTTTCAAGCTGTCATCTCAAGTTTACTGTTGTGTTTTGTAGATGTGTGTCTGCATGTTTAAATAACTAGAACCTAAAAAAAACCCATGTTAGCCTGGTACCCCAGTGGTAGAACTACCACACGCGGGCTCTCCCCTGAGTTTTTTCCTGTGCAGGATTGCTTTGGATGAGCTTGAAGTGTTTGCTTGGGATTTCCAGATGTATTTCATCTCTGTGTCCTCAGGTAGCTTCTGTGAATCCATGAAACCCCACATGTGTTCATCACGGGTGTCTCATTCTGAGGGCACATACACCACACAGGGGACGCTCTTGAGGGCACTCACACTGCCTGTGACATTGCAGGAGAGTAGCTGGCCCAGTCAAGCAGACCCAGAAATGTTCAGAAGAGAGGAAAGAAACATGTGCAGTGAGACTACAGACTGAAGCCCTGCAGCTGACTGCACTAGTGATAAACTGTGGTGATACATGCCTGCAAAACTGAGAAGCAGTTAAATCATTTTCTGACATATAAAGGACAACAGAGGAGAGAGAAAGAGCTGTTCTTCATGTCTGTGGTAAACAGGATGAAAAGGAATGGCCTTAAATGGCAGTGGAAAATGTCCTGTCAGAGACTGGCTATTATTTTCTTAGGTATCAGAACTGCAAAGCCCAGAAATGCATGGCATAGGTTGACTAGAATCTTCCTTACTGATAATGCTTAATGACAAGTTAAACAGGCACCTGTCAGGAAATAGATCCTGCTTTATAAAGGACACTAGAATAGATGATCTCCCCAGGTTCCTTCTAGGTTTATTTTCTTATGATTGTATGCACAATAAATTTGACATATCCCAAAGGTTTCCAATTACAGTGCATGAACAGACCATCTGTGCAAAGCAATCTCAATGTGCCTGATGTTTCCTGGAAGCATTTTACTTACTGAAAGAGAAATATAACAGTTCTATTCATTTATACAAATGTCTGTCCAGAGTCATTGGGAAAAAAGTCTAATAGAGATACCCATCAAAGAAATGGGTTTTTGTTTACTTAGCATCTCCTGTTGAATTTGCATAATGCCTGATTCTCCCAAGAGGAGTTTATGTTGAAGATGCCTAGTATCCTGCAAGTACTAAGATATAGCCATACTTTCCCTTGAAAATTACCATAGGATCCCATCCCATGCACTCTTAAGGGAAAAGATTCACCCTAGTTAAACATGTAAAGCAGTATTTTAATGAGTGTTTTCGGATCAGGTCCATAAGAACACTAGGTATTGTATTGAAACAAGTACTCCTGGTTAAGAAATGTATCAAACCAATTTCTTTAAACATTTTCACATGGAAGGAAAAAACAAACCTAGAGTTGAATTACAGTACTAGTGGATGGAATTTTCCAAGTCATCTTTAACTGCAGTTTTAACACTATAGGCAGTAAATATTTGTAAGCAGTTGAATTGCATAGTTGGACATGGAATCAAAGCCTTTAAGTGTTTTTAAATTCCTCAGCATCAAAAATGTGAGGTTCACAGTGAAAATTGCTCTTGGATAAACCACTTATAAAGGAAGGCTATGTGGGCAAATACAGTGATATTATGGAGATTTGAAAGCCAGTGAATTAAATATTAAATCACCCAAGATCATTTTAAAAAATTTCTTAAAATGATAAGCCTGCCTCTGATTTATACTATTTCTGAAGAGTTAGATTATTCTTGTCGACATTATTATAGTAACTTTTGGGGTTCCTATAGCATACACCGAGAATACCATCAATACATATAGAATAATAATCTTTAAAACCTATTTGCTAAAAGTGTAGTTAATATAGGAACCTGTCTCTTCAATGAGTGGAATTTGGTAAAATAGCTCCACCTTCTTAACACTAAGAATTGAAGAAAGTATGTGAAGATATCTCTCACTGTCTTTTTCCCTTGATTGTTGCTATTGCTGCTGTTCTTTTTTGGTAGTAGTTGGTGGTACTGCTCAGATCTGCGGTAAGTTCAGAGGCAAAAAAAATGTATCTTTTCTGGTGCTCATTCATGCTCCAATGAATTTTGAAGTCTTGGAACCTCTCTCTTTGTAAATGAGAAGTACTGTGTTAATGTAAGTTAGGAATTTGGGAGAGTTTAGTATAGATTTTGAGCCCAAAAGGACGCGGCGGACAAAAGAATACATAGAGAAAGAATAGGCAGTTTGCCTAAACCATTTAATATTGTTTTTGTGTTTTATACTTACAGATGATCTTGTTAAAGTTACACACTCTAAATTGGACTCTGCTGAATCAACAGACACAGAAAGGAAGCCAGCAAAACTCTAAGACAATATCTGAGTTTCACTAAAAACCTAAAAAGTGTCAGATTCATCCTTCAGCCCTTGGGGGATGAAAAGGAGTTCTATTTTCAGCAATGTGCTGTGAATCAAGTTCTCTAAACTAAATGTTCAGTATAAGCCTTTGCTGCATTGGTATGTTCCAAAATTTTGTTAAATAAGCCAGAACACTTTTTTAAAATTCAGCACAATTTTAAATTGTGCTGTTGTTAAATAATGACCATTTTGAATAACATAATAAAAAATCTCAAATGTCTGTTCCCTATGCACAAGAAGACAGAGAAAGGGTGGAAAGGTTGAGATACAGACAGGAAAGTCTGGGTGTAGAGACAGTGAAAGTAGGATAGAAGAATAAAATTGGCATGAGTTAATACTACCTTCCTCAGAAGGTCAGGAATATTACCATACATCTATATTCAGTTCTGAGACACCTAGATCAGCAAAGAAAGACTGCCTAAAACAAATAGCAAAGGAGACTTCCAGAAGAAAGTGAGGAACAGATTGAACCAAACAATAGATCGAAGGCAATAAGAGATGCTGGCAAGAAAACAAAGAAGAAGTTGGAACCATTAGATATCAAGTTAAAGAGACAAAAGCCAGTGAGTATGAGCAGAAACGCCTAGTGACTGACTCACTTGAGGCTGGAGACAGAAGATCACAGCCACTGACAGCTCCTAATGGTGCAGGACCAGTACTTTGTCCCCAGTTGAAACAGAACTCAGGGAAAGTGGTAAGGACTTGAAAGCCAACAATTTTTTTCCCTTCTGCACCTGAAAGAGACTTTCACCTGGCATCTAGAGAACTCCTGGGAAAGTGGCTTTTGTCCCTTCAGTGAAATGAAAGCCGAGACTTGGTCCTTTGCTTCCCTGTGAGTGTTAGGAGGGGAGTAGAAGCCTCTCCGGTGACACAGTCATTGGGGAAATGGAGGTGAAAAACACCACCCTGGGCAAATCTGTGGAGGGAAGAAGGAGGATGATAAGGAATCTTTTTGGGGGGGATTATTTAAAGTGATGGATAGAGGGCCCCTTTAGTACTTTGAAATAAATTACCCAAGGCAATTTGAGTAACAGTCCTCATGCCCAGTATTTCTTATTCAGTCAGTAGCTTCCTGCTCAGCTTGCTAGATAGCTCTATCCCATTCCAGGACACTGACTTGCCTTAGCCACTGTGTTGAAATTTAAAACCTAAAACATGTTTGAAATTTATGTTGAAATTTAAAACCTAAAACAAGTGTTGGGTTTAATAGGTATCACTTTCAAGTGTTGCATTGAGAACACACCTTTTATTTTTGTGACATTCTTTAAAATCTTGATCCCCTGCTAAAATTTAGAAACATTGTCTAAAGTAAATTGTGGGTGCTTTTTGGTTTGGTTTTGTTTTCCTTGTTCGTTTCTGGTTTTTTTTTTTTTTTAAACCTGTCTTCGGCTTTGCTTTAATTGGTGAATTGACATATCAGTTACTTAATGATGGGAACAGCTGAAAACTTCAACCTAAAACAATTTTCTGTACCTCCCAATTTGGAGCAAGGATGGCACAAAAATATGTCAACAGTACCTCAAAAAAAATACTTGGCCAAAAGACATGATGCAAAGAGCAGTGATCAGAACAGAATCAGACCTAAAGTGGGATAAATTTGCAACTGCAGGAGCAAATTCTTAGGTTCTATGAATCTGGGTAGTGTCACTAAAACTTCACAGAATCACAGAATCAGCTGTCTTAGAAGGGACCCACAAGGATCATCGAGTTTAACCCTTAGCCCTACACAAAGCTATCCCCAAGAGTCCACCATGTGCCTGAGAGTATCATCCAAATGCTTCTCACTAGTCGCTGGTCACTACAGAGACTTTTATACTCCATCACAGTTTGTATCTGACACTGTCTTCAGTAACAGTTCTTTGATTTCTTAGAAAGAACATATTAACTGAATATTTGGCGTTAGGACAGTTCCTTTATATAATCCTTTAAAGTTAACTCAATTTGGGAAAAAATTAGGACAGAAATTTATGTCTGTTGAATGCTACTGTACCCTATGTTGACTCTAGTTAAAGAGCTCCCTGATACCACTAATGTGATGTAAAGACTGAGACCCTTTGCTTGATATACTGTGTTGATGAATTACTGCTTAACCATTGGTCTTAGAGTTTATATATATGTATATATATATATAAATATATATACACATATATATCTTGGTATATATAAATATATATAGATATAAATATTGATATATATATTATATGTATCTTGATGTCATGAAAGTCTTAGATTGTGAAATGGAAAAATTATTTTTGTTGTTGGTTTTTAATTCATTTGGTGGTGGTGGTGGTGGTTTTGTAGCAGCAAGCCAAAAGGTAAAACTAGCTGGTTGCAGTCTATAAACTTATAATGGCCAGATGAGAAATCTCTGTCACTCCTATGTATGATTGAAGTATTTAATTTGTTCAGGAATTGCCTATTTTAGGATGACATTACTTACTTCAAATTAATAATCAAGCTAGACAAATCTGGAGGAATAAAAAGAAAGATTAAGGATGTAGTGAACAATACTTATGTCTCTGCCAGTCATAACAGCTATTAGAAATGTCTGTTAAATGCTTTCATCAACTTTGCTTTCATCCTGTGATTCTATGATAGCTGAAAAGAAATGTACAGGTTTTTAAATTTTCTTTTAAAAATTATTTCATAGGATGCGTTTAGACAAGGGGTGAACCAAGAGGGCATGTAAGAAGTATGCTGAACAAAAAAGAAAATAGATACACAAATTATGTAGTCAGACCCTGTCTCATAATGAAAACATTAAAAGAATCTGAAAGACAATACACTGAAAAGTATATTTGCAGGAAAACACTAAGCACTACAGATGGTATGGACTTGATCTTATTGAAAATATGGCAGAGTTTCTCATTGCCTTTAATGAGCTTTAATCTCTTGTTGTGATATGGATTTGAAAGCTGAAAGTGGGAATATGAAAGGGACTTGTGTCTAGTGAGAGAAGAACACACCTTGTTCTGCCAGGGAATAGTTTTGCTGTGTTTCTGCCAGTGGAAGGCTTTGCATTGTAAGGCATCAGTTGAGAGCTGGATAGAAACTGCCTCTCTTTGATCACAGCAGTGAAGGGAGAAAGATTTCCTGATTCCCACCAAAACATGGATCTGTTTGTAAGTAGCTTGAATGCCAAGAACAGATATAAAATACAGCACCAGAATTTTTGTTGCAAGATACCACCTAGCAAATTTCAGAAAATAACACCTATTAAGCTACCTGAACAGATGGAAAATGTCCATCGGGGTCAGGCAGGGAAGATAGTTAAAGCAGTGGAAACTTTTCATCTTCAGTGAAATTTTTGACCTGTGGGAGGAAAGGAAAACAAGGAAGCTGAACAAATGGCTCCAAAACTAATAAATCTTCAAGGGAGGTTGAAGACAGCTCAGGAACTTGGAAACGTGAGTAGAGAAGGGACTGCTTACCTCACAACCTAGGGAAATAACATTATTTGGGCTGAGATTGGTCTGAACTGGCAAGAAAAGCTTTAAAAGATTAGGAATTTTGAGAGATGTGTATTTAACTTTATACACGACTGTAAAACATAAAGAGAAGCACTGATAAATGAGGGTACAGCAGCAAATAAAACAGGATCAGATATTGGAAAAATGTATAGTTAGAGGGGAGAACTGCAGGTAAGCAGTGTAAACAGGGAAAGCTTGGATGGGACAACAAAACAGTAAGCAGTTGTTGCATGACTCGAGCTCAGTTCAGGACTTCAGACATCAAA
This sequence comes from Oxyruncus cristatus, assembly GCA_013399855.1. Lineage (NCBI taxonomy): Eukaryota > Metazoa > Chordata > Aves > Passeriformes > Cotingidae > Oxyruncus > Oxyruncus cristatus. The sequence continues at coordinate 369,793 of VXAY01006841.1, read as the reverse complement.
TAGTGCCACCAGAATTACTACTGTAGAACCTGAAAGCAACTATTAATATGGCAATCATGGCAGAGCACAGCTGCTGTCAGGCACAAATCACTGTGGAAAGACAGACATGAAAGTAAAGATGCTGAATACCACTGCTTGAGGTTCTGTATCAGATGCAAAGAAAAAAAGAAGAGATAGCCAAGAATAAACTAAAATCTGCTTGAAGATAAAACTCAATTTCGGAAAGGTTAATAAAACAGATTGTATTAGGGTAGTACTCTAATAGAGTCCCTGGATCAGTTTTGGATAGAAAAAAAATATGCAGAAACAAAGCAGGAGAATAAGTACAGAAAACTGTCGGTATTGAGGACCTTAGTCTCCTAATGATAGACCTGACAAAGTAGTTACAGGTCTGTATATTCTGGAATCTTGTAGCTGACAAAATTTTTTTCAGCTAATCAGTAATGAAAAATGATGCCAGAAATGATATTAGAATGTGATCAAAATTGTGGTCATGGGCATGAGAGAAGGGTAGGAGAAAACAGAAGTTTGATAGAGTTATGTGATAAATTTTTGAATTTCAGACGCTCAGATTTGTTCAGTGAAGAGAACTGGTTAGTAAAAGTATCTGAACTAAGAGCTTAAGGGCTTGAATTTAGAATAGTTTCAGAATTTCTTGAAATCAAAGAAACCTGATTTCTTAGCAAAGTAAAAGTATTATCAGAGATTCAAATAAATTCAAAATCCCTCTGCAGGGCATGTTAGGATTAAAGACTGAATTTTTAAAAAGGGGGATGAAAAACTTCATTTAAAAAAAAAAAGAGCTGAATGTTATAGATGAAGAACTTCAGGGATAAAATAAATATAGCCTAAAGTAGGGCTGGGTTTGATCTTACAATATTAAAATCAATAGTAAACATTAAACACTCTACATATAAAAAACAAGCTACACACAGAAAAGCAGAATAAGGGAAGAGTGGCCATTAGCAGTTCAGGTGATATTGATGCAGTCCAAAAGACAAAATGAAATCTTTGTCTCAGTTTTTCCTAACAAGGGAAAATGCTGAATAAATTAGAAAGTCAAACTATTGGAAATGAGGATAGAGAAAATTCCATTGCCGATTCAAGTTGAAATCATTCTCCAAGATTCTAATGCACTGATATTTTGAGGAACCAGCAAACTAGGAAATTCAATGGAAAAAACTACCACAGTAATGAACAAATGAAGTGTCTGATTTGGAAGCAAGGATTTTTAGTATGTCAGCACATGTCGCGTGACTCTCTATGCTCACAGCTAAAAGAAAGACGTCAATGAACAGTTTGTTTTTAAACCATCCTCACAGGAAAGCTGGAGTATTCCTGATGAAACTCACAGATGTCACTAAGAAGGTAAATGGTGTCAGTGCAGAAAACAGAGGAAATATTGCACTGAATGTGCTCAAAGATTGGATGGAAGTCAGTGGTACAGCATGCAAGGTACCTTTTACTCTTTAATATTAACTCTTGCTTTGACCCCTATCTCATTAGAGAGAAATAACTGCAGTGTGGAAGTGGTTGAGTGCTGCAGCTGTGCTTCATCTACTAGATGGGCACAGGATGCCTGAACTACTACATTTCCCGTAGCAGTGGAAGGGAGAACTAGAATTCTACTCAGTTCAGCGAAACAGTGTCTGAGGGTATAAAATTTCTCTTCATAAATAAAAATCAAGGACAAGGATATATATTGGGAGGGAGAACTCTTTGAACTAAATGATGATGTTAGTGGAACAGGGGTTTTAAACAGGTCACAACAAAATTCACTGAAAAATTAGAAGGCTTAAGTACTGCAGAAGTGATGATCTGAATGAATGAGGCTACAACTGGAGCATAAGGAGCCATGAAAACTGTTAAAAGTAGTGCAGTCAGTCTAAGGAAAACTATACTGAGCTGTGATATCTCAGGACTAGACTGAAGTTCTAATTCCTAATTACTAGAGTAATTTTCTTGCAAAGTTACACTGGTTATTCAAACACTCAAAGCAAAAATCAACAGAAATTGGAAAAGGAAAAATTAATCTGAATTGGATGTATAGTTTATATGTATTAAAACGCAAGTTACAGACTTTTTTTCCTTTGTCCTTTCCAATGATTTTCAGGATATATTACTTGAAATTATTATAGAAACTTTTAAAGGCATTCAAATCATCGGTACAGTAGAAACACAGACAAAATCAAAAGAAAAAAAGAACAACAGAAACTACATAACAAGAAGACTAAATTCTTTGCTTTAGCAATAAGTTCTGTTTCAAAACATCCTTAGTTCCTGCTGTACCTCTTTAGCAGACATGTCAGTGCCTGGGTCTCCGCCTGGGCTTTGCTATAATTAGTGTTAAAAATTCCATTCAAAGCACCTCTGAAGAATTTGTCATTCCTCATTGCAGCTTCCATCTTCAGCAAAGGTAAGCTTCTCCTCAAAGTATGAAATATCAGATGAGTTTTAGCATTTTCACAAACAAACTTTAGCTTGATGCTCCCTATGTCTTTCTACCCACAACCTAAGCACTCTCTTGGTTAGGTGAAAAATAATTCCTTCCTCTGGGAACTCCTGACAAGGACTGGAAATACTGCACAGTTTTGATTTCTCATGCTGCAGAAGTACAAGCCATAAAATTTCAAAGACCCTCCAGCTAATTTTATTAAGTTAAATGACATCACTCTGCAGTCCTGAAATTCAAGTTCAGTGCACATAGGGGAGGAAAAGAAAGCTAAAGAAATCCCATAAAATCTCTATCAAAATATTTTAGTTATTTAAGTTTCAGATCTCACATACTGCATAAAGGTAAAACTTTTCTGCCTCTAAGCTGTCTGCATGAAAAATATATGGGCTTATGTTTACCCATCTTTGTTAGACTTGCCAAAATTTCAGCAACAGAAATGAAGAATGCAATTAATTTGCTGACTTTACATTCCTGCACACGAGGGGTTTTTTATGTCCATATGCTGACATGTAACTACACATCACTGCAAACTACCAGAAGAAACATTTGTTAGGCACTCCCTAAGCCAGTAAGATTTCTTTTGACTTGCATAAGGCTCTTTATTAGGCAGATGAGGTCAATGCCTACACTGCAATTAATTAAAGTTTGCACACAATTTGCTTGACTTTTTGAACAAGTGATACAGTCTGGCAATACATTCAATATATCTTGCACCAAAATTTAGACTTCATTTCTTATTGATTGTTTAGAATTATTTTTATTGTTAGGAGCATCTTTCTCCAAATTCTGATTTTTGTTCACACACTTGATTTTTCTTTTATGTGTAATATAGTGTAATATGTGTAATTTATTTTTAACACTTTCCAAAAAACTTAGCAATGGTAGCTATTTATTGCATGGCCCTTTTTGGATTATGACAGGTTTTAAACACACTTCTCTGAAGTAGTACCTCAGGATTGCTAGGTTTCCTTGAAGGCAAGTAGCCTATAACATTGGTGGCCGAAATCATAGCAGTGTTCTCAGGAAAACCTATAGAAAAATGCCATTATGCAAACTTTTGCTCCCCAACCATTGCAGTACCTGTGTACTTAATTATGATCAGAAATGGTCAACAGTTTAACTTCCACAGGTTTTCATGCACTTTTAAATAGTCTCTTTAGATGTGCTCTAGATATGAGTAGATCCATATATGTTACATAGGAAGCCATATACAAAATCATTGTATGACATTTATGGGTTGGTTTAGACTACCATTAAGTTCATGCTTAGCTCACTGAAAAGACTCATGCCAGCTTCAGCTGAAACCAAACTTGGCCTCAACTTCAGCCTATGAAGACCACCAAAGCTTTCTCAAACGGTGTACCACAACATGCCAGGTGTTGTGTGACACTGGTGATACATTTCTGTGCCTACTGCTGTGATGCGTAGTCTTTTTATCAATTAGAGTAGAAGAATCAACATTAATTATTAACAATGTTGTTCCCATAACACAAAATCAGGCAAGTCTGTTTCTGTTCAGTAGAAATCACAGATATGCTATAGATGAGAACACTGATCACTCTGATCCAATACATTCTGCCTGACAACAATCAGTGTAAGCTGAAGAAAAATGTAAGAACAATATAGTAACCTATTTTTAGAAACTTCTTTTCAATTCCCCGCAATCAGTAGTTGCACATGTCCTGAAGCATGAAAATGTCAATGGATTATTTTCATTTTCTCTAATGTAACTGAAGACAATCTTATGGTGAATTCTGAAGTTGCCTATAGAATCATTATATTTATAAAAAAATATGTAGATTCTACAATGAATTAATTACACTTAAAGGTAAATAAAGCATGTCCTTTATTAACTTTTAATTCTCTGTCTAGTAGCCACAGGATGGCTCATTTTGGGTGACAAGATGAGGTTATTTAAATTTTAGCTAACTTTAAAATCAGATGCTGTTAATGTATTTTTATTTATCCTTTTATTTCCTTATGCTCCTATCTTTAAATGGTAGAAATTTTTTTCTTTTGAGCTTCTCTTGAGTTTTTAACTTGATTTTTATTTTGTTATTCACGCCTTGTGATATGAAAATAATGCTTTCAGTTTTGGATGATTGGCTCCAATGGCTCCAGTGATTTCAAGAGCTCCTGTCACCCTCCAAACCCTCACTGTGCCTGCTCTTGTTATTACTCCTTCAACTTGCTAGGTTGTCAGCTGTGTCAAACCAAATGATCGTGTGGTCAGGTTCAACCTAGCCCAAAGCACTCTCTTTAAACACTGGTGTCTCTTCCTCCCTCCTTCCTTTTTTTGTCTATGTATGCTTATGTTCTAAGTCCACAGGGGAATCCAGTGAACGCTGAAGAAAGGGGTCAGTGAGCTGTGACAGTTTGCCAAGGCAGGAAATTCTTAAGCCATACTGTTTCCACAAACCCCTCATCTTTAAATCGAGGCTTCTGTCTGATAGAGAAGGTATTTACAATATTGGATTTTTTCCAGAGAGCCATGAAGAAAGTTTTGTTTTCTCACTTTTACCCTTCTGATTCTCTCTCCCATCCCACTGGGAGGAGGATGCTGAGAAAGCAGCTGTGTGGCGCTGAGCTGCCTATGAGGGTTAAGCCAAAACACCACAGTTAGTGAAACCATGACAACAGCAGCATCAAATAGGAACAGCACTGTGGATAGCTTAAAAAAAAAGAATTATTTCATTTCTAAGCATATCACAGAATCTTCTGAGTTGGAAGGGACCCACAAGGATCATCAAGTTCAACTCTTAAGTCAATGGCCCACACAAGGGTCAAACCCACACTCTTGATGTTATTAGCACCAGACTCTAACCAACTGAGCTAATCTCAGGGTCACATATAGTCATCCATTTTAAGTAGAAAGCAAGTTGTGTAATACAGTAAAATCCAGTTCAAAATTATGTATTTGACATAATTAGATACCTGGCAAATAGTGTTATTAGGGTTGTTGACAAGAAACAGTCACAGTTTGTATTTCTGCAAATGTTGAAGAAAGAAAGCTTTCCTTGGTGGTACCATGCTAACATTGGGCTGAGTGAGGAAATCAAAACCTGGAGTGCAGAGAAACCTCTGATTGTCTTAATGCTTATCTAGAAATGCAGATACTTGTGTTCTTTTGTGTTTTGCCATTAACAGCTGTAGTCTGTACTGTCTTGTGAAAAGATATTTTAAAAGACGTGGCGGTTGAATGCATTTTCACCCCAGCAGTTATATTAAAAGACTTATGAGAGTTTGTCTGCTGTTGGGTGTTAGTATACAGCATTCATGGCTGTGATTTACAGCACTTACTACTTGATACTACTTCCACACATTGGCACTCACAATGAGAATTAGTTACTCACAAGCTCATACAGATTTAAATTTTCCATGCCCAGGTGTATAAGGCAGGAGGTGAAGACAGACAGCTCTGTCTATGCTGTCTCCAAAGCAGAAGAACAAGGGGATAGAAACACACTCAAGTTGAAAGGTTCATCTCTGGATGCAATGGTCAGGTTTGTTTTGCTTTTTCTATTTAATGCAATAGATTTGTAAACTACACTTCATCTAGACATGAGCTAATACCCTGTAGGCTTAGAACTCTGGTTGTCTATTGCTCAGATCAGTACTTTATTTCATGCTGTGACATTTGTCTGCCTTCAGTATATATTCACAGTATGCAGGCTAGGAACCAACAATGATTTAGCTGGAGAAATTATAAGCTCACAACATAAACTAGTTGAAATTAACTTCATACAAATCTTAAAAGGATTGCATTGTCATATTTGGAGACGGAAGCTAAAAAAATCTTTTTCTTTTCACTTGAGTAGGGGTTGTTTTGGTAAAGTATTTGTATGATCAGTAAGCCATTAAAAACACTAGTTTCTCTATCAGTGATCATTGTGATAAATATAGAATTTTTTATTTTGTCATAATCCAGTTACAGAATCTTCCATAGTAACCACATAAGAAAGGAGCTATACAAAGTCTTATTTAATTATGTACACACTCTTACATTTTAATAAACCCAGAAGTACCTCAAAATAATAATTATTATCCCTATTGCATCTACATAGAGGGAAAATTCAGTGTAGTACTAAAGGCTGGGAAGTAAGAGGACAGTGTTAAACTGCTCTGAAGCAAAATCTACTTCTTTTAGATGCCTTTCAAGATAGATCATGGAAGTGAGATTTTTTTAATCTTATTCATTAAACACGTGTCTTTTGTAATATGCATTCAAAGAGATCAATGCATTTGTTTTAGGCACTAGTGATTCCCATTTTAACTTCTATAACAAGCCAACGGTTGAACCATCACAGTATGTGTGCTTTGTTTCACAGGCAAAGATGTTGTACAGTCCTGAGTCAGCAGTATCTTTATTAATGTAGAAATAAGCATTATACAATTTTACAGTGAAGGCTTAAGAATCCAGAATCAGTCTTGCTAGACCCCCAGCATGCTTACTGGTAATTGCAGCGATCATTGCGATCATTCTTTAAGAGCTGCAACTGCTTTTGCCATTGGTAAGTACCTTCAAAGATGCTGTGAAGCCAGGAAGGATGGTTTCCTTGCAAAACAGATGTATATTACCTCACAAGGGGCCATACTGTGCCCAGAAATTATGCAGATGTATGCAGAAAGAAAGGGGAATCAACCTCTTCTCTTCTTCCAGAGCCTGTGAGGCTTACAAAAGGACATTGCCAAATTGTAGCCTTTGGACTTGGTGGAGCACAGGGATTTCTCCTTTGCTACATTTCTAATATTGTGTGACTGCCCCAAAAGAGAAGTGGGAGAAGAAGAATGCTTCCTGTAAGCCATCTATGTCAACTTGAAATATGTAGAAGAGAGAACATAGGTGATGCACTTTGGAGATCAATTACCCGAGCAGCATTCAAGTGCCTTGGCTTTATCTTTAAATACAATTAAGAAGGTACCTTGTATGCAAATTATCAAAACACACTTGATTTACTCATTTGCCCTTGAGGCATTGCTGAGAAAAACCCTAAGTTAATAGTAATTACCTCTACAAACAAACTAAGCAATGTCTCAGCTTATTCCCAAGGGTGAATTCTCTGCTTCAGTTTCTGAACTGTGAAGTCTTTAAGCTTAGTCATCAACATGTAATTTAGATATTGATTATGAAACCTTTAATTCTGGTCATGGAGTGTCTTATTAAAATCTACTTATGAAATCTTGTACTTTCTTCTAAAATTGAAATGTTCTGAACCTCACTATACAGACACCTTTTATTTTATGTATTTTTAAGTAATTCCTCTAAAAACTCTCAGCTTGTACTTTAAACTCAGATGCAACAAATGCTTCAGTCAAATGTTTCAAAAGTCATTAAAATAAACTTGGTTCCTATCAAGACATTATGTAAAATAAAATCCTAATAAAATCCTGCAATTTTTTAAATTTTCTTTTTCTGTGCAGGACTTGTTCTTAATTAGATGGTATCAGTTCTATTCTTCAGTCAGGATTACTATGATTACTAGTGATTAATAGCTATCAAAAAATATTCCTGTTAATTTTACACAGTTTAAAATCTATTATAATGACTAGCAAGCAATTTTTTTTGGGCCCAGAAGCCTCAACCAGACAAATCTATTAATGAAACATCTTTTTCTAGGTATTAGGATGTACCACCACCTGAGATTTTAGGTTTGACCACAGAGAAAAATATCACCATATGAATTTTGACTTTTGCTAATTTGTTACATTATTTTCTCTGCAAAATATAGTGCATTCTATCCATAAAATTAACCTTCAATCTTTAAAAAGATGTAATTGAGCCCAAGATTGTTTGGCATTAATTACAGTCGAAATCAAACACTCCTCATTTTTCTTATGGTTGGCAAATATTTTCAGATATTCTTTTCAAATACTCCCTCTACTATTACCATAGGATAGTATAAGGTAAGATACTCAGTTAAGATTTGATTGTCTACCAAAAAAAAAAGGGGGATTGTTAAGGATGTTGATTTTTCTTACGGTTTACATGGATAAATCATGCAAGTAGTTGAATTAACTCTCAAATTTTAACACATAAGTGAAAACCAGAGGCAAAAGAACAGCACAGATTTAATTTTTCTAAGGAAGAAGAAGGACTGAAATTAATTTACTTCCTTTAAACTAAAGTTTTGGATAGTTTTGATTGATTACCATTAATTAGTTTGGCATACTGTTATGTGGTGAAGAGTACATAACATGTTTGGTTAGGTGGGAGCCAGGCATTGCGGTGCCAGCCTTCTGACACAGAAGACCTGTCTGCACCTATGTACAGTCACTCATGATCTGTTAAATATTTCTGGGCTTTCAAATAGCTGCATAAAGTTCCTTTTCAAAGGACTTGGCCCTTTACATACACTAGATTCTTCTTCTGAAAAAAGTATTTTGTGGTCTATCAGATGGGATGTGCATAAGGAGTAGGAGCAACCGTATCACTAGACAGAGGAATATGTGTAATGAAACCTCATCTGTTTGTTACTTGATGAAGGATAACTTGATGAAGGATACAAGTGACTTGCTCTTCTTGGGACAGAAGGAGAACTATATTTTACTGCATTGTTCTATTGCTGCTTAGATTTTTGTCCTACCACACCAGGACTCAAACCTAATTTATATACCATTGTTTGAGTTGATTATAGTACATGAATTAAGAGGTTTTTTTGCCATAATGCTCTGCTCAGACTTCTGATTGTAGAGTTCAACACTCAAAGAAGTAGATGCATATGATTAGCATCTACTAATGAAACTAATTATAAGTGTCTACCCTGAAACACACTAGTGAATGCAGATGCCATTTTGCTTTGTAGTTCTGATGCTTAATATTCACAGAGTTTTGGGGAAGGTATTTTTCACTTTTGTTTAAGGCCAGAACAGAACATTATGTGTCACCTAGCATGACCTTTTGTATGATATCTGCCACTGAATTTTAGCCAGTTGATGCCAACTATTTATTTTACAAAAGGACATTTGGTCTTGTACCAAAAATCAACAGTTAGATTCTGTCTCTTTCCATCAATTTGAGTCAGTGCACAAACATCCTTCCTTTTAAAAATTCATGTCCTCTTTCTACCTTGACGGTGTCTGGATTCTGGATGGTTTATTAAGGTCTTTCTTTGCTGAAGTAGAAAGATCTTTAATGCCAGGTATCTGCTCCTCAAGGAAATACTTATGTATGGTGTCAAGCCACCCTTCAATCTTCTTTTTGACATGTTAAACAGATTAAGTTTATAAGCCTCTTCCTCTAAGGCATTTTCTCAGCATTGAGTTATTTTTTTATTCTTTTCTCTGCCTTCTCCAATTTGTTAAAATGAACAGCAGTAGAATATGTAGAGTTCAAAAATGCAGTCAGCCACATCGCCCTGAGAGACTAGGTCCCCACTTCTTTGTTTACAGACAAGGATCAGGTTACACAGACGTAATTGTGAACTGGTTTTCTCTTGTAAATCCTTTTCAGGATTCCCCTTTCCATGACCAAGGACTGCAATTCTTCTTTATAGATATATAAAACAGTATGTTCTTGAATATCTTCAGCCTGCTATGTGATCTAAGTGATTCAACAAGATTGTTTTGTTGTTATATGTTATTATCACCAGTCTCCGAGTTTTGTCAGAAGTATCTTCCAGAACAGTAATAAATATGTTTCATAGGAGCATTCAGCTGTTCTCAGCAGAGCACCACCAGAAGTATCCTCATTTGATGACTCTTTATATTCTGATATATGATAAGAAGCTGCTCTAGCTCTATATTATTGAAGCTATTTAATGTTAAATTGTTAAACACATAGTTGTATGTAAAAAAAAAAAGTCAAAAGACCAAATTTATTAGATTTAAAGTTTCCTTTATTTACCCAAAATATAATTTCATCAAAAGCTGAATATAATCCATGTGGATATATAATAGCCCAAATAATTTAAAAAATCCCCAAGATTTTGATGAATTCTGAAACTGCTGTCATTGTCACTTGCCTTGATTTCACTAGGACATTTATGACCTTATGACTGTCATCCCAAATTTTTTAATGTAGGTCTCTGGGTCGAAAATTGCCTGTTTTTCTTTCTTTATACTCTCTTACCTACAGTTTCTGAGCATACTGAAAACACATACTATTGCTTTTTTCTTTTGTATTACGCTATGTATTGCAACACTTAGCACAGAAAATTTCAAGAGTCAGAAGAAAATAAAAGAAAAAGCTCACAAACAAGACCAATGTGAAAATGTAGCATATGTGTGCCTGTATCACCACAGGTTTTAGCAAAGCATGTGTTCATTAAGTAGCTAAACAGATTTAGAAAGAAGTTGGCTGTACTTCCATATTTTTTTCATTTTTGATGTGAAACATTCAAATAAAAATATATCAAGAGATCGTTGGGTTTGCAAATTGAAACAGGCACTCAAGTAGGGAAATACCAACAGAAAAGCCTCATGTATACCATTGTTTTCAGAATATGGCTACACTGACATTTAGATTGCATAGCAATACATTGTATAAAGAATCTGTAGTAAAGGCATCTTGCAGCATCAGCATCTCAGTCTGGCCCAAAATCTGTTCAATTATTACATAAGAAATGAAGCATCAAAACCACACTGCAAGTTGCAAGCGTACATTAAGAGATGGGTTCATGTGGATGGTAGTAGGTACAGAGCTCAACTCTGTTGCCTTGACAATGTGCTATCTTTGAGTAATGAGGTACCTCTGAATTTCTCAAAGTGAAGGTGGCTGTAGTCTCAGGAAAAACTGCCTGTGGCACCAGAAGGTAAGTGCCTGGCTGCTCCACGTACCTGGAACTGTATCATGTTCTTGCTCTGGCAAGCTCAGGCTGTTCTACTGCTGGCGGGCAATCCCAGAAGTATTTGTACCAGGTGAAAAATCAGTAGGAGTCATTGATACTCCCATAGTATTGGAAATCCCCCACAATCTCCTCCACAAATAAGATTGCCAGGGAGGAGCTGATAAATAGCTGATGTCATAACAACATGTTACCTCTCTTGGAAGTAGTGCTACAATGAAATAGATTGAGATACTGTGAGACTGAAACTTCAAACAATTGTGGAGGCACCAAGGTGCTATGCAGAAGCTGGGCTTTGAGGCTGCTAAGAGGCAAATCCTGCAAGGCAGGATGGTGCCTTTCATCATGGTAATTGTCTCTTATCCAACTCTGCTCAGTCGTAAAACTTCACGCCCCTCCATCGGGGAAGATTTGATGTGGCATAACTGCTCAGACATGAAGAGGCAACTGTCATGTTTTAGAAGGTGTCATAAATTATCAAAGACACCCCAAGTGCCCCCAGAGCCATTTTCTGAAGTCTTCTACCAGAGGCCTGAAAGCTTCCCCTGCCATGGGGAGGTGCCAGGCATTCTAACCAGGCCTGAACATTTATTTAATGCAATTAATCTTGTGTTTCATGGGCTTTTCCCCCCATCCCAGATGGACCAAGACAGAACAGGACTTTGATCATCACTTTGACAAACAGTGCAGTAATAATGTCTAACAAATCCATGGGTGATGGTTATGAATCTTTCTACTCATCCTTTCTTTCTCTTCCTTTCATTTTTCCTTATACATTTTTAGTGATATTATTATTATATTTATATATATTTATTATATTATTATTAATATTGCAATATTACTATTAATAATAATAACCAAAATGGCTAAATACCTGCTTTCCATTGTAATCAGATCATTCTAAAATAAACCCTACATATATATATTTACACGCATCGGTCATTCAATGTCTTTCACTCTAATCCACCCCAAGAGATCTATTAATAAGAACCTGAGTTGCTCTTGCCTTCAGGGGCAGGTCATAACAGATACTTTTACCGCAAATCCTACAAGAAGAGTGGATGAATTGTTCAAGGCAGTTCTGCCAAAGACCTTGATTTGGCAGAAGAAATTAGTTCTGCATAGCATCTAAGAGTGACTGACATGATAGGGTGGTGGAGATAAAGCAGTGGAAATGGTCTTGGCCTTACCAAGGAGCAGCACTAGGACCCAAGGTACAATAGAACTAGAATGCAGACTCCCTTAGGCATTATATCACAGTGTGTGAACTACAATTTTGCATGTAGGTAATGCACACGGTGTGAATCCCAGTGTTATGTGGTTGCTGATAGTTTACACTTAGGTGGCATAGAGGCATTTGCACTTTAAAGTGTCACAGAAAGCCAGAACAGCAATTCCTCCTCACTGTAAGTATTACTAACCAAGTGGGCAAAGTGTCTGTGCAGCTGCCTGGATGTAACGCTAGGTTTAACCAGAACACTGACCTTACAGGGTAAGTGACAGCAGTCAGCAGCTGATGTGCAACATCAGTCAAAGAAAAAAAAAAAAAGTAGCGGGAAAAAAAAATAGATCCATTATTATCAACATAACTTAAGGCTCAAGAACATGTTTGCAGAGGCCATAAAAGTTTGCCATTTTCCTGATCCCTCACAATTTCCTAAGCCAGCTAAGTGGACTTTACTTTCTGAAAACAAGAAATCAACAACCAGGGAGCAAATTTAGACATAGCAATCAGGAGTTGAAAACTAAACAAAACTAAGTAAGAGAAAACCCTCCAGAGCAGAAATTTTACACTAGCTGTGAGTCTGATCATAGGATCCAATGGATCAGTTAGGAAATATATCTGTTGCATATAACCTAGCCAGTATCATGAACAGATTACAGTCTTAATGACTTAAAATGCATTGTCAGCTATAGTAAAACAAAAAACAAACCCAACAAAAAAACCCAAACAATAAACTAACAAAAAAATCACTCAACTTTAATCACCTGTAGGAAAAAAAAATAATAAGAAAAGTAAAAGTAATTCCTAAGTGCATTGTGTGTTGCTAGTCAACCTAGATGTGGGCAGAAGAGGGTTTGTATCCAGCATTGTTAATATCTAAAAATGCTGACTTTCTGCAGACTCAAGTAAATATTGTCCAAATTTCTGGTAGAGAGAAGCACTCACACATATTATTCTATTCTTGCATATAAATGTTTACTTGTTAATGGTCAGAATTTTTACTTCAGACTAACTTGAAAGTAATTTAAGACTAAGAGAATATTACTCTCCATCCAAAGGAAAAAAAATAAAGCTTTCAAATCTGGTAAAGGCCTTAAGGTCAATATTTTACATTGTTCAACTAACAGCAAGCATGAGATCAACACTCTTAAAGTAGGTTTCCAAATCTGGCCATCCAACTGTGTGTTTTGCAGGAAGTCGTTGAGACTTAGTGAGCAATATGTCAAAGTAACTTGTCAAAGGCAGTAGGATCATAGGTGCTCTTGTTCTTTCACAGGAATCAGTCTAAACCATGAAGCCGAATCTGAAAGTTCAGGCAGAAACACAAGCAAGGACTTATTGTCTTTTTAACAATGGAAGAAGAAATGTGAGTCTAGTATAAATATTGTGGAAGGTGGAAGAATTTTCCAGAACCTACAATGGGTAGCATTATTGACTCTATCTTTTGGGAGTGAAATGGAGGGAAGGAAGACAAATTTGAATACTCAACAGAGCATAGCATGCAAAGTACCCACAGCTTTATTTAAGCCAAGACTATTGAGCAGCACGTATGAAAATTCAAACTCTGAAAATAGACTATGAAATCTTCCCTAACCATATGTTAATGGAATTAAAAAGCCAAGTCTTCATCTTTCTCTTAAATAACTCTGCTGTTTTCTGTTATTACCTGGTACCATATTCTGTGACTGTTATGGTAGAGGGTTATAACTGCAGCAGTTATATCATAGTTAAATAGAAACAGGTATTGGAGGCTTAACTGCCATCAGCCTGAAATTATTTTCCCAGAATCTTAGGAGACTGTCAGTAAAACCTAGAGGATTAAGATGCTTACATCCCACAGAACTGCCATTAGGACAGTTGCAGTAAGTTCACATGTTCCACAGGAAATTCCATGTAATTTCTTTGGCTTAAAGACTGTATTTTTACATTTTAAAGGTAGTGCTGCAGTTCAAAATTTGCAGATATTATTCTGTGGTTTAGTAATAATAAGCATAGAATTCTGGTTAAAACATGCAGGCACATTTGTCTTGAAGGTTACTTTTCTGTAGCATTCTAGGGAAGATGGGTTGACAAACAGAACCATCCCCTGGAACTGCACCATTCAGGTATGATACCATCACATATACACTCTACAGTTTAATGCAGGCATAATAATGATAGGGCTTCAAGAATTAATGGTTTGAGACTGACTTACCCAAAAGTGAAATAATGTGCAATATGCTTGTCACAGATATTATGTCAGCATAATTAAATTGGAAAATGTAATTAGTCTAGCATCTCAAGTAAATTTGTGTGGATAATTTTAATTTACACCTGTCCAATTTCAATGTAACAACATCCTACTAAATAGGGATGGTAAACGATTTGCCCTTCGTATTGGTTTAAAGGTCTTTACAAGGTGATGTCAGTAGAGAATTAGTTGCACAGATTTCATTCAATATCCTTTCATGATGCTGCTAATTCTTCTGTGACAGGTATGATTCATCAAAATATTTGTGAAAAGCAAATGTTTCAGAGTGAACTTAGTCCAGATCATCAGAAATGTGTCCGTGAGATTCCATGAATGTGATACAGCACGGTGCTCTACTTGCATTGTCTGCAATCTAAAGACAAGACAGGGATGAAGACCTTGAGATTTAAATATTTAAAATGTTTAAAATTTAAGTGCCTTTCATTAGGCATATCAAGTATGTTACATCCTTATACAGGTAAGGACAATATAGTTGGTTTAGATTGACAGAAATGAATACATATGATGCTTCATATGTATTCATTGTGGTAGAGGCAGGCTGTAACAAATTGTGACATTCATAATTTTTTTATTATTCTTCTTCTATACTCCCAGCTATGCAAAAACAAGGTTTCCTAATTCATTTGCCAGTGTATGTAGGCTATTTGTTCCAATCTTTTGCTTTCTAAGGGACTGCAGTTTTGCTGTCGGTTGGCAGAGTGTGAAGTTCACTGCAATTATCTTTCAGATCTCTTACGTGTTGTTATTTTCCTGTTACTTCTGGAACGGAAACCAATATGTAATTAGTGACAGTCAAATCTTAAAAAAGCAGGTCAAAACAGTATTTTAAAGGAAACCAGAGCAGGTAAGAGTATGAGAATTAGGTTGGGTATGTCTGGTATTCACAAGAACAATCAATTACAAGCTGCTTCTCAGGAAGGTGCCTGTTACCCAGAGCAGAGGTAAAGAAAAGCAAATCCTCTCTCCTATTGAAGCAGAACATGGAGTTGGAGCATTCAGCTTCCAAGAAAAACCACGATAATGATTTAGGGCAAGACCCCATCTGGACTGAATTCAGCTTTTTCAGTCTTTTCAAACTTGCCATACACATAGATAGTACAGTTCAGCATATTGAGCTTGGGTTTCTTTAAGTGAGATATAATTATAGTATGAATATATAAAAATAAAACTGAAAATTGGGGTATAACAACCAATGCAGTTCTGCTATTCTGCAGACAAAATAAACTTTGGGTGTCACATTTGTCCACATTTCAGAACAAATTTTAGTTGCACTTTTATCATTTCCAATATTCCCTAGGACATCACTGCTTTAACATTTTATTTATATCATCTGTTATTTTTACAAACCTTCTAACTTCTTGTACTTAGTGCCTCTTAACTGTATCCCTTTCTTTTGACTTATGGATCATTCAGGTTTGTACTCACGTATATGTGTTGGCAACATACGTAGTATGAACCAAGTAGCCAAGGTCTCTGCCCAGCTGTCCTTGTGATTTCTAAGGTAAACCCATTTTAACTGTTTATGATGGGACTCCAGCTAACTCTGGACAGAACCATTCTTGGAACTCAGCTGCTAAATAGGGTGGGTAAGGCTTTGAAATTAATTTGAAGCACCTTTGACTTGTACCTGGGTGGATGTATGGCAGGTCTGGTGGGAAGTGTACGATCAGGCCTGTGCTTGGAAAGAAAGTGCAATATATTCACTGCAGGAACAGTTTAGTAGTTTTATCCTGCATGTTTTCCTTCATAGTTATTCTTGTTCTCATCTTCTTTTTTATGTTATTTTTTTTTCATAATGATAAACTAGTAAGCTCTTCTGAAAGTTAATCCCCTGTTAGCTTTGCAGCTTCTATGCTAATCTCATGTTAGCATTGCTGCTTGTATTCCTGGAGCTGATTTGCATTTCCTAATCCAGAGCTGAATCTCTTTGCTCTGGGTACTTACGTTTGTATGGATATGTACTAAATAATTAGTTGAAGGATCCTCCCCATAGAACTTAACACAGATTGACAACATTTTATATAAGCTGATGTTTAAATAGCTTTCAAGCCAAGTATGATTTTTTTCTGATTTATTTTTTCAGCTGGGAACAGACAAACCATATGTTTATGATTTTTAAAATGAACTCTCGGCTCTATTTCTAGCATAATATTTTTGAGAAGCTTGCTTCAGTGCTTGTGAAAGGGTTGCAGCAAAATCATGGGCCCTCCTCCTGACTTTTGCAATTCTAGACACAAAGCAGTAAGGTAGGCAGCACTGGACTTGTGAGAATATTCCTTTCCCTGGGATCCTATGAAGGGACACTGTTTGTGTCACTCTACTTAGATCCAATGCCCAAAAGGGAAGCATTGTATTGGGTTTGCATGTAAAGGTTTTGGTAGCAGGGGGGACTACAGGGGTGACTTCTGTGAGAAGCTGCCAGAAGCCTCCACGTCTGGCAGAGTCAATTCCAACTGGCTCTAAGATGGACCTGCCACTGGCCAAGACTGAGCCCATCAGTGGCAGTGATAGCACCTCTGGGTTAATGCATTTGAGAAGGGGGAAAAGTCACCGCACAAGAGCAACTTCAGCCTGACAAGAGAGGTGTGGGAATATGTGTCAGAGGCAGCCCTGCAGAGAGTCACTGAAGAAGGAGGGGGAGTGGGTGCTCCAGGCACTGAAGCAGAGATTTCCCTGTAGCCCATGCAGAGGCAGGCTGGCCCTCTGCAGCCCATGGAGTTCCAAGGTGGAGCAGATATCCACCTGCACTCCCTGAAGGACCACGTGCTGGAGCAGGTGGATGCTCAAAGGAGGCTGTGACCCTGTGGGAAATCTGTGCTGAAGCAGGATCCTGCCAGGCCCTGTGGACCTGCGGAGGCAGGTCTTGAGCCTGTTCTAGAGCAGGTTAGCTGGCAGGACTTGTGACCCCATGGGAGGGACCTACACGGGAGCAGTTCATGAAGAACTGCAGTCCGTGGGAAGGACTCACATTGGAGAGCTGGTGAAGGACTACCTCTGTGGGAGGGACCCCATGCTGGAGCAGAGGAAACATGTAAGGAGTCCTCCCCCTGAGAAGGAAGGAGCAGCAGAGACAGCATGTGATGAACTGACCACAGCCCCTGTTCCCAGTTCCTCTGTGATATTGGGAGAAAGAGGCAGAGAATTCGTGAGTTGGATTGGAGCCTGGGAAGAAGGGAGAGGTAGGGGAAAGGTATTTTTAAGACTTGGGGTTTTTTTCTCATTATCCTACTCTGATTTGATTGGTAATAAACTAATTTACCTAATTTGTGTCTGTTTTGCCCATGATGGGAACTGGTGAGTGATCTCTTCCTGTGTTGATCTCAACCCATGACTTTTATTACAGCTGGGCAGCACCTGGCATCCAGCCAAAATCAACCTACCACGTTTTCAAACAATTCACATTTAAAGTCTGAATATGTTCTCATACTACAATGCTGATGTGGCTCTTACAAGTCTCTTTTCAAAGAAAATTGACCTAAAAGCTCAACAAATATTAACACACCTCATGGTACAGGTAGTGGTAAGAGAACAGTAACATAGAGAACAGATTATTTAGCAGATTACTAGTTATAAATTAGAATTTTTATATTTCTATGTGTACTAGAAACTATACTACTGAGGGAGAATGTAATTTGTGGTGATTAGATTAGTTAGACTGCTGGGATTAATTTTTCAAGAGATTCCATTCTTTTCGTGCTTACACAACCCTAGATTGTGACTAAACCATCATAGTAATACAGAGCTAAAGAGCACTCACATTTCATATTTTTGAGTGCCCCCTAATTGAGAGAGATAAATCAATCCAAGATTTCCATTAAAGTGCTTAATAAAGAGTTTAATTTTTTTCATTTGCCATAATAATGGTAACACAAATATGACATGACAGTTACCTTAAGTTCAGTCAAGAAATGAAGAATCAGTTTGTTTAGAAATTAACTCTAAGCCCTTGCTTGTATAGCAAAAGGTTATTGCAACACTATTCTGCAGTGCCGTATTTTTGCTGATTAATTTGTTTCACAGTGTATGGTGAGACACTCAACTGCTGACATAAGATTCATGGTCCACCTTTTAATTAAATTGTTAAAAAATGACGGAGGATATCTGCTTGTAAGAATACTGATTGTGTTTTAGTAATTCCAGTCTGCTTCTAAAACCTTAGATGTAAAAGTAGTTTTGAAGCCTACGAACATTTAAAGAATAATGTCTTTTTGGGGTTTTAATCCAAACATACCTTTTCTGCAACATAGACCTTTCTTTTATATTCTGTTCAGATGCTAAATATCTATGCAAATCATAATCTAATTTCTATATAGGCAGAAATTAAGAGTACAGTTATTTTGGTACCAGGCATATGTTTTCGGACACCTTTGTTTCATTCAAGTACTTTTATCTATTGATAACATTTAAATGATTGTCACTGTGTAAACAGTAAATGTGGAACACGTTAGTTTTGGCTGTGCTAATTTTGTCATGAACAGGGATCTCAAAAGCTGAAGCATATTGTGTAGGACTGGTGGCACACAGATCACCTCAAGTGTTTCTCTTATTGCTCTCTATAAGTAACTGAAAGGTGGTTGTGGCCAGATGGGTGTCAGTCACTTCTCCAAAGTAAAAAGCAAAAGGACAAAAGGAAATGGCTTCAAGTTGCACCTGTGGAGGTTTAGATATTAAGTAATTTTTTTTTGTCTGAAAGGGTTGTCAAGCACTGGAACAGGCTTCCCAGGGTAGTGCTTGAGTCACTATCCCTGGAGGTATTTCTAAGAGTGTCAATGTGTCCCTTAGGGACATGGTTTAGTGCTGGGTTTAGCAGTACTAGATTCATGGTTGGGCTCTATGATTGTAAAGGTATTTTCCATCCTAAATGGTTCTATGATTCTGTGATTATTTGATTGACTGAGTTTTGGGAAATTAAGGAATAGAAGTTGTTCCTTCCTGCAGTTCTGTTTGTTCTGGATCATCTGAATAAAATTAGTTTTATCACTGAATCTGTCCTCCAGATTCCATTTATACCACCATACATATAAAATTCAATTGCTTGTCAAGAAACATCTAAGCAATACTCATTGAACAAATACATCTCAGACATTTCACAGACTGAGGCATATATTAGGAAATTATGACTACAAACTGAGTGAAACAAAGTAAGTCTGACATCTCTTGCTTGATCAACATTTTTTACTTGTTTCTGATTACACTTGTGTCAAGAGCAATCTGTTTTGGCATAATATTTCAGACAGTTTTTATAAATAAAATCAAGAAAGTAATTTCGCTTTTCATAAATGTCCTTGAGCTGAAAGACATCATTTCAGCTTTACTATTGGCCTTTTCTTAAGCTGCACATTTTGTCAGAGCTTGAAGGTTAAAAGCTTTGAAAAGAAAACTTAAAATACGTGTTAGTGAAACAATACAAAACTCAAGGCAACCTATTGTATTATAATATCACACAGATTACAAATGCAATGAGTACTCCTTAAAACATGCTTTCAAATATCTGAAAGAGGCCACTTGGTCACTCTGGAAACAAGCTGTAACTTTGTACTGTGGTGTATAGGCAAGAATGGCATTTCAGATTATAGGGGATACCTAAAGAAACCTTTCAAACAGCAGACTGCTAACATTGTTGTCATTTTACACTTTACTTTGAATGAATCTAACTTCAGTTTCTAGTCGCTGGTTCTTGTTAATGTCATTTTCATATATTTTAAAGAGCTATTGTCTTTTCTCTACAAATATATCTGTTGACTCTAATCACGTTACGCTTTACTCTTCTTTGTAATTAAATAGTCTGAACTTCCTCAGTCTTTACTGTAAGATATGCTAGAGCTCACATTAATCTCATGAATAATTAACCTTTCTACATTATTCTGGTTTTAACAGATTTTCATGAAGTGAAGGTACTCTGTGTAGATAAAAATGTTCCAATTTTAGTCTCACTAGTTGCTACAGAGAAGCATTAGTACTCTTCTAATTCAATTTTATATCTCTTTCCCTGTGTTAGAGAACCACCACAGGTACACTGCATGGCAATGGGGTCATATTATATGAGTTACTAACATAACCCCTAGGTCACATGTAATTCCTGGTTTTCTATCCTGTAACTGTTCTCTAAAATCATTCTTTTTTTTTCTTTTTGGCTTTCACTTACTGTTATTAGAGCATGGTACCCAAGTTTAATAATTAATATAAATGAAATTATTTTAACAAGAAGATACAGAATGGAGCTGCAAAAGGACAAGGATTTCCTCCCATGTTGTGAAGCTGATTCTGTTAGTGGCAGAAGTGGCAGCTGTAACGAAGCTCACTAAAGAAAAATTAAGTCATTAAGTATCACATCTAGCAAACTTTGTTTAAACTCGCAAGCATTTCAACTCTGCTTTGGCAGTGGTCTTGGGTCACAGCACCACAGGTAACAGCTGAATCACTATGTAAGATATGTGTGTGATATATTTTTATAAAAAGCTGTTTGATGTGGATGGTTTAGAGTTTTCTGTAAGAGGTTAGAGAGTATATTAAAGCTGGAGGAGGAAAGGGTGAGGTGAGAGGTGGTCTTTCCCTGCTCATTGTGAGAGACGTGATGAGAGACTGGCGGTGGTGGCCTTTGAAACTCCCAATACACACAGTCTATGGATGCATATTAGTCCTCACATTAGGCAGCGCAGTACTGGTTAATCTCATAAAGTTCACAAGATGCAGATTGGCAGTTCTTAGGGGTACTATTATTTTTATTCTTTAAGATATCATCAAAACCGAGCTGAGGGAAACAGAAGGACTTCACAAAAAAGTTTTCCATTCAGTCCCAGGTCTTTGGAGAGCACCAAGGGAAGCAGAGGGAAGAGAGATTGTTCTCATTGCCAGTAGGCTTCTGATACCTTATACCCTGTCTTTTGTCTAATATAGCCATATAGGTAGGCTTTAAAATACACGTACATGAAATGTTAAAAATTTATCTAAATGTATGGGAGAAGACTGCTGTATGATAGCTTGAAAGATTTGTTCAGTGGAGAAAACCTCTTTTTTTTAGTATGAGTGTTAAATAGCTTGCAGCATTCAAAGAACACTAAAATGATTTCAGAATGATAAAAATGCTAGTGGAAGACATTCATAGCCTGTAAACTGAGCTGCTATATCAACAGTATAATTTGCTAGTCTTCCCATTTGGTGAATCTCTCCTGATAACTTTCAAGAAGGTGACTAAGGCTTATCTCAAGTGGAATTTATAAGGTGGGGTTTTTTAGAAAATAAATAGGTATCCGCATTAATCTCTCTCATACTAAATGCAAACTAGCAGACATACCATTGCTTTGAAACATAGGATCTTTCAGGAACATTAGTATTAGAAGCACAATTCAGTGTCATTTTCTATCCACAATAAGTTAAAATTGCTTTCTGTGAGGAATAAACATCCACAGGGATGCAAAAGAAGTCATTAAGAAAATTATAATATTTTACTCTGATTATTATAGGCCATTAAAATATTTCCATTATCTCTGCTTAGTATCAGATGTTTAAAACTATCCTTATATGCTTGATGAATAACATAATTTACATATTTACGCTGTGGCTTACTTTAATAGGTAAGATATTTAAGACAGTTAAACTTATAAAATCCTTTTCCTCTGAAAATGTCATAAGCAAAAAGTTCAATACGTGTGACTATTTTTGTTATGATGGATAAACACACTTTAAGTTATCATGTTTTGTATTTGTCTTACTAGAACAACTTGAATTTTCTAGATCATAGGGAGAGCTGTTGAAAGCTGGGACTTACAGTTTTAATTGAACTTATTGTTTTGGTTAAAACAACAAGCAGCACAGAGGAGTTTTTTACGGAGAAGAATCTTCTGCTTCCTTGTTGAAGAGCTTTGTTTTTTTGTTCTTAAAGAGTTTCATGCATTGTCCATCCATCCATGGTCTAGCCATCTCTCACAAACTGTGCCTAGGGTCCTTTAACATATTTTAATTCATTGCACACTCTCTAGAGATCATTTCACCTTTTATACTCACATAAAAAAAGTCTGGAAGTGATGAATAATTAAAAAGGGCAATTAAAATTGTGTGTGCTATCAGCATTCACCTAAGAGTATGCCTGGGCAAATGCACGTTCTCTCTTAATATCATTCCTTAAGAGATAATTTAGAACTTAAATGATGCTATTGCAGTTGACTAACTCTTCAACAGCTTATTTAGAGAGACTAACCAGTTATTTTTAGTTTCATTTGATATTCTTGTCACCTTTACTGATTAAAAATAGTTTTGACTATCCACAGTAAACTAATCAATATTCAGTAGTGCTGAAACTACATTCTTTTGACTAATAAAACATTAATTTTTTTCTTCCATGAAAAGTAGGCAGTCTAAACTGGTGTTTTACAGAAATATTTAGTATCTTCATTTAACACCATTTCAGTACTCTATTACAATTATTATTAGAACAGATCAAACTTTATTCTGTACAATAAAAAGACTCATTATTGATGCAGAAATGATGTGTGTTTGTCCCAACTTGCCTAGAGAAGAAATAAGTAGCATTCTCAAAGGTGTCATTTTTATTTAAACCTTTCTATAGGGAGACATATAAAAGAGATTGTTACTGAAATAACCACCTCTGCTGCCTGACTTGGGACTTTTTTCATGTTCCTCTCTTTTCATTTGTCAATGAAATATTCATACCTAAGACTAGTAAGTATTTTACATATCCAGAATTTTGATGATCCTCAAGACATAGTAAAAATGGCTTGTGAGCTTGGTGTGCTGTGCCACATCCCTAAATTAGCATCCACCATGACAGTAATCAAGAAAATTGAAACTGAAACTATAAGTTTTTAATACTATAAAGTTTTCAGAAAATTTGTGCACTTTGTCCCTCAGTATATTCCTGTCTTTCTCACAGGTTCTATACCAACTATACATTTAAAGTTGCATTTCCAGTAACCAAAATCCAGACTTTCTGTGGCAAGAGAAAGCTCCTACTCTTGGCCACCATTAGGAAATGCAGTTCAGGGTTTTCAGGTGAGTAATTGTAGTAACTGTATTTCATAATGCAGAGCACTTTCCATTAATTTACTCAAAGTATTACATTTATTGATGGTATTTCTGTGAATGGTGTTCATTTATCTCATCTTCAACCAACCAACAGTTCGATGTCTACTTTGAAATAAGCTGTCTATATTGTCAATTAAAATAAGTGCTCTCTAAGATTGATTCCTCTGATCCCCAAAAAAGGTATCTAAACAAGCTGGTATCCTTGAGAAGTGTAGAAAAATTTGTCTCAAACAGAATTAGGTAACATGAATGCACTTTGACATTCATGTCATGCCTGTTGGTGTTCAAGAAGTATTTGGACAGCAGTCTTAGGAACTTCTAGGTTGCTTTTGTGTAGAGTCAGGAGCTGGACTCAATGATCCTCATGGCTCCTTTACAACTCAGGATATTTTGTAATTCATATCAAGCACTTACTTTGATCTTGATTCTGGTGTGAAGTGTTAAAATGTATGAACAATTTCACATCCATTTTTAATAATCAAATGCCAAACCGAGTTTTAACAGAAAATAGCATAGCTTTTGAGAGGGGAATGGGTTATGGTGACACTCATTTAAGAATTACAGGTGACCATTGGCATAGTTTTTAAGTTTTATCTGCTGTTATTTGCCAACAATGGAAAATTTCAAGAGACTTTTTAGCCCGGATGTTCATGAGCAAGAACTGGGCAGATAACCCAAAAATAAAATATATAGCTTCATCATTCTTCTAACTGATTTCAGCTATTGAGTATGCAAACTTCTTAAAGACAAAATAAAATATAAATGTTAAATTAACAGGAAAATTCTACATATTTACAGTAATCTCAAAGTAGTTAAAAACCATATTCATTATTTGAAAATAATTTTACTGTTAATTGGGGAACTGACATATTTTTTCTAAATGTTTTGATTTTCCCTTTTCTAACTTAAGCTTTTCACAATGTTGATATATGTCTGTAACTTTTCTTCAAGGTTAAAAATACTGTTATGATGTTACAGATGATACACCAATGCTTACAGTTAAAGTAACTTTTAGAATAAGAGTAGCCAAAACTACCAAATCAAAACAAGGCTTGCAACAAGGTTAAGAAACCAATATAAAATGAAATCCACTCAAAATACAACTAAGACAAAGATCTGACAATATTTATGTATTCATAGTATAAATTCTTTTCCTAAATTAGTCTTTAGGTACACAAATGCATCAAGAATGAGAGAAGTGCACTGCATTGATACCTTCTCGATAGATAAAAGTTCTGTCTGCTTAAAAATTTCTATTGCGCATAACAACTTACTAGTGTTTGTTGACAAGGATCGGGATCCCTGATCATAGCTCCCTGTGTTTTATCAATATAGATGCAAAATTAGGCAAATTCATAATGTAATCTGAGCTTTGGTCCTGCTTTCAAATATAAGAACATGCATTGCTGGTCTAGATTTATATACATCTATGTGTATATTTATGTTGGGGTAAATAACTCTTTTAGAAGATTTTGTTACCGAGGAGTCAGTTATTTCGCTTAGGAAAGGCTTTCCTTGCCACTTTCTCAAAATAGTGCTGTTCTCTCCCCTCTTGCATTACAGAAGCTCACTCTCTGGTAAGTGAGGAGAGAGCAGCTGCCGTAGGCCTTTGCATTCCAAAGGGGAGAGAGGGGGAAGCAGAGATAACAAAATCTCGAAGGAGAAAATGGGAGGAGCCTTTCCCTCTGAGAGCCGGTACTCCTGGCAGTGCAGAGAAGTTTGTAAGTTTTGATGTCTTTGCCTCCGAAACAGACCCTTTTTGAACCCTTTCCACTGCTTTGGCAGTGGGGAAGATACCTGCGTATGTTCTACCTTACAATTTAAATCTTTAAATATAATATATACTAAGAAAATTTTTGGTTATGCTTAGATTGCTGTTTTAGTTTTCCTGAATATATGCATTATTCTTTTCTGTAGGTCAGTCTGTTTATCCAAGTTAACATGCCATGCATTCATCATACTATTATGAAGTTCACTCATGAACAAAGCAAAAGGAAAGTTTGCAAAACAGAAGAAATTTTTAAATGTGTGGTGTGTTGGTGTAGATGTAAATTATTTCATATTAAATATTCAATTCTATCTATTAGTTCTTTGTGTAATATTTCTTGAAACCTTTGCTGAAGTCAGTCAAATAGAAAAATTTCCGTCACTTGAATTGTATACATAAATAAGTTTACTAAAACTAAATACAATGAAAAATACCAAAAAGAAGATGGGACGACCTTTTGTAGTCAGTATTGTTCCATAGCATTTATCTTTTATATAAGGGGTATAAAGAATGCTAATAAAATTTATTTCCAACAGCAAACACTGTTGCAAGGAGTTCCAACAGCATTTTGTTGCAAGTACTATAGATGTATTCCCAAGGAAGGGACTGGTATCTTGTCAAGGAACAAAATAGTATGATAAAATTGTTAGTGTGGTTTCAATTTAAAACGGTATTTTCAGTATTACCAGTCAGGCCTGCTGTTTGGGGTTTTTCTGTGTGTGTGTGTTCATTTTGGTTTTTGTTTGCTTGTTTGTTTGTTTCCCCCATGAAACAAAAGGAGGAGTGTAATAGTTCACGCCATAAACTGGTAAGCTTGGATGGCTGACAGGTACCTAAGCAGTTTTATCTTCTCTACAGAGAGTAAAAAATGTCCAGAACAGGAATCAGCAACCGCTACACTACTACCAACCACACCATGAGCAGGGTTTTTTTTAATGGCATGCGTCAAGATCTTTGCAATACCAAAACCCGAGAGCCTTGGTACCTTGAAAAGCACATCTATGAGAAGTAATAGTCCTGTTAATGACAGCAATTGATTAATGGCAATATGCCTCTCTGGGAGGCAGCATCTCCCAGCAACTCTTAAGTTTCGTTTTGCACGTTTCATCTTTAATAGCAGAAAAAAAAGTATAACCCCGTACACCACCCTTCATACCTGAGTTGGATGTGATGTGCCTCATTGGGTAGAGAGAGATCGATGGGCCATGAATGAAAAAGAGCTCTCTGAAGGCTGACGGCTGAAAGCCAGAAGAAAAGATATCTTTCCATTTGATAGTAAGAGTAAACCCATCTTTCAACATTAAAGTTTACAGCTTCTGACTTGTGACTGTTAAATGACCATATAAAAATAGTAAAAGATTGTCCTTAAGAAACTGTGTCCAGAAGTTTGTAATATTTTCTCATGGAACTATTCATTGCTATTGCCTTTGACATTTTGTCTGTATCATAACCTACACATCACACTCATCTCCTAAAGAGCAGGATTATACGAACATGAATCACTTTACATGCCTATTACCTCTACAAATTTCAGATACAGGAATTAGAACAGAAGTCTGGTTCTTTTCCAGAAAGTTCTGACACATCATTTATTTTGATCACAAATAATAATTAAATGCACATTTTTTCCCCCCATATCCTCGGAATTTTAATGAAAAAATTAAAAATATTTTTGCACCATTAGTTCTAAGCAAACACATAAGCATCCCCAGAGCTAAAATGTTTCATTATAGCTTAACAAAAAGACCGAACTGTATCATTTCAGGTCAGTTAAGTTGTACTTAACAAATGCAATTCATTCTTCCATGAAGCTGTAACATATATATATATACATATACATATACATATATATGTAACATATCTTGTGACATTTCTCTCATTGGACCAGGCTGCTACTGTAACTAAATGTTCCAGTGATGGGCTTGATAAAAATCAGAACCCCCCTGCTGAATAAGTGCATAGTCTTAGAGGTTGTAATGCTCCTGCAGAAAATGTTGGTGGGGTTGTGAAATTTTTTTCTGGTTAAAAACTGGAAAACAACAGTACCTAACAACCACAGAAGTGACTATTATATAACTAACTTGAGCTAACTCTCAAGAACAGCAACACAGCAAATGTAAAACAATCAGATTCCTTCGCATTAATCTCCTGCACTGCACTTCTTTCCAGCTTAAGCTCTTTCCTCTGTCATTCCTTGAGGAAAGAACAAAGGGATGTCTTCCTTTCATTTTAGGCCCTCCTTGCCAGGTTCATATGCATACCTGCAGTTATGCCTGCATATAGAATCTTTGAGGCTGGTTCTATCAGCAGAGATTCCAGTTAGCCTCAGAGTGCCATATACATAGGAAAACACTTTGTGTTCAGGTTCACTGGGTCACTTGTATGGTATATCCCAGTTACTGCATCAGTTGTGTGGTGTTCTTTACCCAGTGAGCTAGAAAAAAAACAGTCAGGCTATGAAAGTTCTGGTCTATATGAAACTCTGAAGAGAGAGGAAATAAAACTGCCTATGTTGCTGTTTGCTGCTTGGGGTCTGGACTTCAGGTGACTGAAAATGGAGATTTTTGATTAAAAAGAATGTAAGAATTTTGACAGCTGGAGTTGCATTGTGCCAAAGAAATTTCTTAGTCGTTTTAAAGAATGAAGAGCTCCTGGTGCTTTACATGTTCTCAGTACTTTTAATGCTCTTTTCATACACTGAAAGGGCCATGGTTTATTAGGATAACGAGGAGACCAACAGTTTTCTAAACAAGGTTGCAATGAAATCACCTTCTGAATTTAACAAGAGTAGCCTGAGATTTTTTACTGAAATGTTATTTCTTATCATACTAATATATGGCTCTTTTGTTCCAGTGCAAAGGTTCTATTGAATTTTTATCTCCTAAGTGAAGAGAAGGGAAAAAAGTTATTTTTTGAAACATGCAGTTCTGATCTCTGTAGAGCAGAGGTCTGTGTTAGAAACATCTGCAATCCAGTATAATGATGGCTGTTTTTATTTTACTCTATTTTTTTAGTCACTTACTGTCCTTGACCTCATTTTTGAGGGGCAGAAGGGAGGGAGGTACCATGGGTGGCCTCCAATACTATGTTCATACTGTGTTCACTGGGTCACTTCGCTTGTTATATGGTTAGTTACAGAAATTACTTAGAAGGGGCTAGAATAGCAAGCATAGGGTTAACTACAGAAATCACTTAGTGCTAGCACAGTGCAGGGGTACTGAAAGTGGGAATGCTGAGACACAGTCATGTTGAAGCATTTGTACCAATACAAATAATATAAAATAGACTATCATGGAAGTGTAGGCTTCTCAAGCCTATGGCTCTGTCTTGCTTCCCAGTAGATTGTTCCCGTTGTTCCTTTTTAGCTGCACCCTAGAAAGTGGGTGTTAGAATATTTGTAGGTGGATGTTTTAGAATAGCTAGGGATTTTCAAGGTGGTAAAAAGGAAAGTTAAATTAAAAGCCATATTCTAATCTGTAAAACACATTCCACCTATCTGAGGTTAATGGATACTCAGAGATTAAAGGTAGCACAAGGGTTTCCATAACCGAAATAGGATCTCTCTCTCATTAGGGCGCAAAAAAAAGAGACAGCAAAGAAGAGGTATTGTGTCTTCTCCATCCCTTTCTTACCCAGCTCATATTGAGGAGAACAGGTCTACATAATCTGGAAGACACTGGACTTGAAAACTCTGGAACACATATGGAAAAAACAAAACTAATCTTCCTACATTCACTTCACCCACCCATGTGACCCTCTTCCTTTCTCCTGTCTTCCATTTCCTTTTGTTATCATTTTTTAATTTTGAACTCATTCCTTCCCCATTTGCAAATGAGGAGCAGCTATTTACTGAATAGTGTAAATTTTGGGCAACTGAGGACTGGAGTGAACGGATCTGTGATTTCTCTTTAAAACAAATAAGTAGGCATATGGACATCATCTGTTTTGAAGCCTCATTGAAGTCCTGGTGTTTGAACTCAAAGTCTACTTTCAAGAAATACATGATCACTGATTCGAAGACTGTATCATGAATGAGAATATTGAATTAAAGCTGCATGGTTAATACCCTGGGAATTAAATTCGAATTAATTGTATTAGTGTATTGCATTAATATAATTTTCTTCAGAGTCGACTTTGAGTGTGTATGTATAGTGAAATCTAAAAACATTTAGGAAAGAAGCGTCTGGTTGTTTTGGGTTTGGATTTTTGGGGTTTTTTTGGCATGATTCGGATTGCAGTCAGTGCTTTAGGTAGCGGGGAGTTCGGAGCGGGAGGTGAGGTTGTCACCGCAGGCGGGCAGAAACCCCCCTCGCTCCGCTGGGTCCCCCCGGCGGAGCCGAGCGCGTCCCCCCC
>VXAY01006841.1:261798-339495 GCA_013399855.1 Oxyruncus cristatus | reverse complement strand
TCCAGGGCAGCGGGAACCAGCGCCGCCCGCCGCGGTTTGGGCGCAGCGCCGGGACCGCTGTGCCCAGCGCGCTGCCCCGGCCCCGCCGGTGCCGTGCGGTGCCGTGCGCCGCCCTGGTTCCGAGCAGAGGGCCGTCGTCCTGGCCGCGGCTGCGCTGCGCTGGGCTGGGTGCCCGTCGCCGTGGGCCCAGGGGCCCTGGGCTGAAAGCCGGTGCCAGGAGCGCAGGTCTGCGGCGAGCCCGGGGGACATCGAAGTTAAACCCCGTGTTTGTGGTGCCAACTAAAAAACATGCCCAGAGTTAATAAATTACATGGAGGCGATGAAAGCAGGGGTGTGTGTGTGAAGGTGTAGGTGCTGGTAATCCCTTGAAGGTGTCCTCTGGGTAGGAGAGGTGTGCAGGAAGAAGCGGTTTTAATTCAGTTTCAGAATCAACAGTTTTATTTTTAGCAACAATGTATGTATTTACATAGGAAAATGTGTAAAGTTGTATATATTTGCCTCTTTTAGGTTTCAATATTACTAGAGCTTGCTGGACTTCTCTTCCTAGCTTGCCCTTGATTTCAGGCCAGGTTTTTGTATAGCCAGTGCTAGGCCACCTGGTAGAGTCTCTGTAGTTTCAGTGTAACTTCATTTCTGGGAGGAGATAACTTTTAACCAAACTGTAGTTTTATAATTTTCGGTGATTTTTTTTTTTCTTCTACATCTGTTGTTAGTGTTGTGGGAGGACTTGTGCTTAGTGGTGGTAGAGGAGAGGGAAAGAAAAATTTTTATAGCTGATGCTTCCTTTGAACTAGTGTCTCAGACAAAGAGAAGGATGGTCAACATTTTTGTTTTTCTTTGAAGAACTGCGTAGGTTACCAAGGCTTACGGGCCAAAATAAAAACAAGGGTGAGCAAAGAGGGAAAGGCTGATGTCTTCCTGCTGATGTCCAGTGACAGAAGTGGAAGGAATGACTTAAATCTATCTCAGGAGAAGTTCAGATTTGATATTAGAAAAGAGTTCTTAACTGAGGGGCTGGTTGGGTACTGGAACAAGATACCCGGGAAAGTGGTTATTGCCTGAAGCAATGACACCTATTGGTGTTCAGGAAGCATTTGGACAACATTCTTGGGTATATGGTTTAAGTTTTATGTTGCCCTGTATGGAGCTGGGAGTTGAACTCAGTGTTGCTTCTAACTCATGGTATTCTACAATTCTAAAAGGCCAAAGTTAGTGTAAGATTCTTATTTAAGTATCTAAGTAGTGGACTGACTGTGATATTACCAAGTGAAGTAATAATCTGATCATGAAGATAAATCCCTTGGGTGTCATTGTAAAAAATGAACACCTTCACTCTAGGCGTTGTCTTTCCCCTCTTTCTGGAAAGAGCAGGCAGTAAATGTGTTGCCCTTCTGCTGCTATAATTAACTTCTTTTCAAAACTTTAACTTATTAGGTTTTCTTAATAAAATGTGTTTAATGTTTGACACTCTTGATTCTCTCTTGCTGTGATGTGCTGGCATTGCAACTTTTGTTGACACTTTCATGTGGAGTGCCAGCTGTGCTACCAAGATAGCTGAAATAATCTTTCTTTTCAAATGGAATCCTTTTCTAACAAGTAAATAATGGCAAAGTAAAATGGACATCTACAATTACTTCATAGAAAGTTTCCCAATCCTACGGCAGAGGTGGTACATAAAGAGATGGAAATGTTTGGGGTTTTTTTGTTCAGCTTTTCGGTATTGTGGTTCAAGCTGATATTTCTGCTTTGTAAAGCTTGTTGTTCAATTTTCCTTTTTAACTGATTTAAACTAACACATCGCAGTCTTCTGCATATTTTTATTGCCGTTTTTCATTCCTGTTTAATACTTCTATTTAATGCAACGGACGGCTCATACAGACAAACCACTTTATGTAGACATAGTATATCTATGACTGCATCTTTACAGAAAATAGTGCAACATCGTAAGTGCTTCCTCGCTTTAGATGCAAGCTTAAAGTGTAACTTAGTGTTTTTCAGGGTTTTATACATTGTATGTATTATATGTATGTGTCTGTGTTGTATATGGAAGAGCTAAAGTCTGGCTCCTCTTCTTGTCCTGCGAACCTCATGTCAAAAGTTGTAGTAGTCTGACCAATATATATGATGGGAAAAACATCTGTATGTGAAAAATGAAACTTGATCTTTCTTACAGTAAGTAGTTTGGAAATAACATTTTACAGTTTTTCTGAGAAAAATTATGTGAATTGAAAGAGCACATGATCTTGTGCTCCAGGAGGTTCCTGTTCACATTACTGTCTAGAAGCACAGTGGTAAAAGGTAAAGGCGATTGAGGTTAGATGTGTAAAGTGAGGCTAAGGTTTTATACAAAGACTGGTAAGATTGCGGTAACTTGTATTGGAAGTTGGAAAAGTGGTTGAATACAGTGAGTGGTTTCAGAATGAACACTGCAAGAGGTAGTGTTCATGTAATAGGGTTAAAATCTGGATCCCATGAGAGGAAAATCAAATTGCATCTCAGTTTCCTTTTTCCTATGGGCTTTGTTGACTTACCGCTAGCAGAGAAAGATGAATGGGGAAACTGGAAAACACTGGTAAAACTTTGTGTTGATTGTGAAATACTATGTTATAGCTGTATTAAAAAATATGCAACTTCCTAAGTTACTAAAATACATCGTCCTATACAGTAAAATATTCTTAATATAACTAAAGAAACTTTATTGTCAGGCAAATTACCGAAACATACTAAGGTTGGTCCTAAATTTGATTAAATCTGCAAGAATTTGTAGAACTGCTTGAAAAACAGATTTGAATTAGTAGATAATTAGTCATCTGGTTTAATGAAAACTATTTTTAGAATGACTGCATAAATATGTAAACACACAAACATTCCTGTTGCTTTGCTTTAATCCTGCTCTGTCCTTTTCAGTATTGTGGACACTCATGGCATCCTTCACAACTAAGGAGATAAATAAAAAGCATTAGACTTCTGATTTGGAAATTAGTTTCTCTCATGGCTCACTAGATTTGAAAAGCCTGCTCCATTTAAAGCAATGTAAAAAAAGTTCGTGATTATGAAGTAGCAACAAGAAACTGAAGAAGGACTTTTCTCTTGGAGACTGTATGCATAATGTGAGAAAATAAAAATTGACCATTTCCACAGCATTTGAGATAATATGTTTGTATTGACATAGATGCTATTTACTGAAGGCATGTTCTATATCCTTTTGATACTTTTTATATATCTTCTATAAGATGTGTGTGATTCAGAAACTTAGTTAAACTACTGAAATGCAATGGGAATAACTATTTTTCTGTTGGTAAGTTGTGATGTTTTAGTTTACCCTGAGTCTCTTTAAAGGATTTCAAGACTCATATCTGTAATTGTTCTTTACCTTTTTCTCCCTCTCCTACTTCCTTGGAAGGGCAATCTAACTGATAGTTTATCCCAAAGCTCAGCCATGTTTTTATTATTCCTGAAAAATATGTATCTGATGTGCCCTTAGGAGCCTTTAGTGGTGGCTCTCCAACTTCTGGCTTTCCTTCCCCTCCCTCCCCTAAAGATATAGTCTAAATCTATGAGAATTCAATACCAACATTCTTGAGACTGTGTTTCTTGTTCTTATCATGACCATAAAGAACAGATTATTCTTTGATGCAGAGTGTTCTCAACTTGGAGAATAATTAAAGGTAGCATTTGACAGTTTTTCCTGTTTTTTTTTTTTTTTCTTATGAATAGAAGCAACTGTGTATTTTTTAAGGCTTAAAGTATTAAATGTGATAATTTTTCTGAGAAAATGTTCAGTCCTGAACATACTTATCTGTTTTCTTTGAAATTAACTGGGATAGATTGGCAATATCCTCTTGTTTCTGCACCATGTGTTCTCATTTTCCTTTGGGTTTTCATATTGAGCCAATCTTGTTTATTCAAGGTTATTGATGATTATTACCATGTTCCTTACATTGCAGCCAGAATAGTACCTTCCACGTTAAAATGCCTTTCCCATCTAATTTGTGGTTGTGCTTCACCATAAAGGTAGCAATTCTCATCCATTCGGAGCTGGGCCTGCAAAACATGCAGCAAAACATGGGATAACAATGCAGACACCAAGGTTAGTGCAGCAGGAGGTGTTCCAGGCACTGGAGCTGAGGCCCTGCAGCCCGTGGTGCAGACCATGGTGGAGCAGCTGTGCCCCTGCAGCCCATGGAGGACCATCGGGGTGCAGAGACCCACCTGCAGCCCCTGGAGGAGCCCAGGCTGGAGCAGGTGGATGCGTGAAGGAGGCTGTGACCCGTGGGAGGCCCAGGATGGAGCAGGGTCCTGCTGGAGACCGGCAGCCTGTGGAGAGGGGAAACCCACGCTGGAGCAGGTTTTTCCCGGGTGGGACTTGTGGCCCCTGTGGAGGACTCACACTGGTACAGCTTATCTGTGAAGGACTGCACCCCATGGAGGAGTGACCCACAGGACAGCAGTTTGGGAAGGACTGCTGTCCGAGAGGTGGACTCTTGCTGGAGAGGTCCATCAAGGACTGTCTCCTGTGGGAGGGACCCCACGGGAGCAGGGGAAGGACTCCTCTCCTGAGCAGTGGCAGAAACAACAACTGACTGCAACCCCTGTTCCCCGTCCCCCTGCACCACTGGGGGGGAGGAGGGAGAGCATGGAAGGAAGGAGGGGGGGGGGGAAGGGTGATAGAGCAGCTTTAGTGGGTACCTTGGTATATGGCCAGGGACAACCCACTAGAAGTCTTCAGGATATATTCAATTGCACATGTAGTTTAAGAGTTAAATTCTTCATTTCTCAGGATCTCTGATATTATTTAAGAAAATATAGTGATAATTAAAACTGAAGTTTCTTCTCTTGGTCTACCAAAATTCTGTTTAACATTAAACTTGCATATAAGACCCTCTTGGTCTTTTAGTCATGAAAATTTTGGTTCTGGTCTCCAGGCTGTGAGAAATATCTCTAATTAAATTTCAAACACGGCCAAATAGAGTGAAACAAAGAACTTTAATCTCAGCGCGCCGGGTGCGGTCAGCCTCATGCCAGAGTCTGAGAGCACAGGTGGATGGGAGGGATGAGTCCTTTGAAGGTTTCAAAGGATTTACAACCTTGATTTACATAACCACTCCCCCGCTCCTCCCATGCCAAGCCCTGCTCCTTTTCTTCCTAAAAAGGTGATACAGCCGCCTTCTTGAATTTGATTGGGTCGCTCAGGACCAGCTCTCACCTTCCTTCGCCAGTCCATTGGCTGTCTTCTCTGACCTGTGAGGTTGTTTCCCTGTCCCGACCGCATGGTCTCTTGGCAGTGAGCCCAGACTGGCCTTACATGCTTTCCGGCCGCCTTTACACTGTAAGTAACTGTGAGTAGACCTGCAAGCAGCAATCAGCAACTGCAGGCAGCCCACCAGTCCCCAACCACCAAATGACTCTCCAGTCCCCCAAACAAAACAACCTCCTGGCACCTCAACGTGAGGCAACCATGAAAACTCACGCTTGTAATAAAACCGCCTTATTTATTTCCTACAAGGCTGTGGAGCACTGCACGTTTTTGCTTTTGAGACAGCATGCAGAAAGTGTTTGGCAGTTATACCAAATATAGACTTCTCTTTAAAAACTTTATTAATAATTCAGATATGGCAAAGGTTGAATCTGTGAAAGGGAAACTCAGGCTTCAAGCCATTTTTAGGATATATTTTAAGTAGAGGTTTTATATCCATTTGTGTAATTTGATATTTTAGCTATTATTGCCATAGAGAGAGAAGAGGTTTTTTCAAACAGTGCTTTAAAATAACTGTTCTTGTTTTCAAGTGAAATAAGTGTTAAGTCATGCCTGAAAATGTAAAATTCCTTAAATGCAATTCTAAATGTTTTTCTCTACTCTGTCCTAAAAGGAATTGGGACAGAGTAGAGAAAAAAAAAATGCAGTTGCAGGAATTCTTTATTTTCTGCTGGTTTTTACAGCAGCAAAAATACCATCTATATCCCTTTCTCTTCTATTTCTAATTAACTAAAGTTTTGAAGAAACTTGACAAAAGTAACTAGCAGTTCTTATTTTAACAAATCTCTGTAGAAAACCTTGATGTCTTCCATGATTGCGTACAATAAGTGAAATAAAGGACACTTACAGCAGTCTGATACCATATTGTGATTGGATTACTGAAAGTTTTCTGTCCCAGATGTCTCCATTTGGCATCCTTGCTGTCATAAGGCAGATCAGTGGCATAATTGATCTTTTCCCCTGTTCTGTTCTATAACCATTTATACAGCACATCCTGTGCAACCACATGGAAAATACAGATTGTATCTGCTTGAGTTCTGAGCGCTCTGGAAAAATCAGTCAGTACAATTAGAGTGGGAAAGCATTGGGTTCTTTGAATATTGGTTTGGGTCTTTAGATTTATTCTCTTCACTTTTAAAAGTGTGTTGAAGGTCACCTTTTATTGGATAAGGTAATGATCAGAAGTCAAAAAGAACTTTACGTTGTATTTGGTTTAGGCCTCCTTCTCTTGCTCTAATAAATCCAAAAGCAGGTATAATTAAAAAAAAATACTGTTATATTTTCATCTCATCATCATCATCACTTCCCGCTGTGCCTTTTGCAACTGGACTTGTCTATCTCGCATTGGCTTTTTTAGCCATCAACGTGCCTGTAGCAAGCATGGGTAGAGTCCTTCTCAAATCTTTGTTTGTGAAGCCTAGCCATGATGATGATATCAAATGTTATAACTATTCTTTTTTTGTTACAACTTTCCATCATGAGGAATTGCCATGAAACAAATGGGAAGATATTTTATAGTGATGCTGAAAGCTGCATTTCAGATAGAGAAACTCATCTTTTTATATGAAATTATTACACGTCCTTCATATTCTGAGAGATAAATTGGTGCATGCATTGAATGGATTGCTTCTAACAAAATTACAAAAAAACCCCTAACCTGGAAATAATTTGGTTACAGACAATAATCCCAGAAATTTTACATAGAAGGGATTTGTACCCTTGCCATTGCAGGCTTCTTCATGAAAACACTCTTCTTTGTAACTATTCAAGTGGTGGCAGGACTTGTAGCAGTTCTCTGGGGAGACTGTTCTCCCACCTAATGGGATTGACTATTAGGATTTTACTTTCTTCTGATGGTTCTATCTGATAATAACATTCTGGAATATCCCAAGTTCATAATCTCTTCTTAAGCAGTTGCAGTCCTTAGCTGAATTATGCCATTCCATGAATTTTTCTTGCTCTTTTCTGATTAATCTAAAGCAACTAAGTTTTGAATTTCAGATACACTGGTCATTTCTGTGTTTTATAATTTCTACCAAGCATTTTTGTTAACTCAATTGTTTTATGAAGTCCTTTGACACTTAGCCTGTTTTTCATGACTCATGAAAAATAATTGACAGTTGTTTGTCTAATTAATCAGCTAATTCACTTTAAACTGCATATTTTTAGGTCATGCTGACTACATATTCAGGCTTTTTTACATATTTTGTTTCTTAGATCTTGTCAGTGGCAGAGGTGCATTCTGAATCTAAAGTTAGGCCTTTAACTCAAAACTTTGCTGTCCTGCAAGAGTCTGTTCGTTTAGAATAATAAATTTTTATATTTATATTGTAGTGTTTTTTCTGAGCTATACTGAGGAATATGGTTGTTTTAACAATAAAGTATGAGAGTTATTTTTGATTGGTACTGCTTAAACTTTCCTTGGTTATTGTAGCTGCTTTGTCTTTATTTACTTAAGTGGTTCAAATTATTACTAAAAACATTTTTTTCTTTTTAATTCTCTTAGTTATCAAGTACATATGACCCTCTTCTACTTTTGGTAGTAAACTAGAATGAAATATAAACTGCATTTAATCCGTAATTAAATTCACTGTGGTACTGATATACTAAAAATGTGAAACTGAAAATTTTTATTTTTAATCCTATTGAAGTATTTTAGTGTGAATCTTTGTCTTTCTATAAAAGACATAACTAGAGACTCAGATTCTGCAAGGGAGGTTAATGTAGGGGGTAATAAAGCTGAGCAGACTAGAATGTTTTGAAATATAGTTCCTTTCTCTATTCTGTTTTTTCAAGGTTATCTAACAGTACAAAGACGATGTTTGAATATTAGTAGAAATCTCTTTTGACTGACAGAAGCAGTGCTCTTCTAGATACTCTAGAAGTTATGGGGCTAGATAGGCTACATACAGTGAAGGAATAAATTAGGTGTATCCACGTATGTTTAGGTGTCTGTCTGAAGTCAAGGTACAGGTAGGTGCGGGAATTGTAGAGCAATTTAGTTAACAGGAGTAGGACACCTCATCGTAAGTCACAGAAACTGATACAGTGGGAGTAGTTGATATTAATTTGATTTCTGGGAAATTATATTCTGCATCACATAACGTACCCTAAACACTGGTCTGGGTGCTTGGATCCTCTTAAAGTGATCTGCACTATTTTTTTTAATTCAAAAAGCAGGCTTTAGTTAAAGAAGCTCCTACTTTGAAATAAATCTGTTGTTTTCCCTCTCCAGTACATCATTTGCACTCTGAAATGATCTCAGAGTATGTGAACTGGATTCTACTGTCCTCTTGCACAGAGAGAGAGCTTCAGAGAAAGTTGCAGGATTCTCTGGGCTACAGAGGAGTGACAAGAGGGAAGATAATTTCCTAGCTGAATGATGATCATTTGAAAGAGGAAAGTCCTGGGTTCCCACAGCTATTTTTACATTTAATCCAATAACTGCTCAGTGTAAAGCATTGTAATACAATCTGTTGAAGTAGGTTTACTTGTCCACCATCTGGACGTGAGTGCTGCCTGCCAAACCCTTTGAGTTGGGAGGGCACTGAAAATAATCAAGGTTACTTTTAAGTAGTGAGGGCTTTTCAGGATAACTTCTGTACACTTGCTTTCTCTGTTTAAGCAGCCCTCACCTCAGTTGTAACTGCCTGTGACAGTGGATGTGGCTGAAGGAACTAAGTGTAGAGTGCACTACGCCCAGTGCTCAAAGACTCAGCCCTGGAATTTTTAAAAGTAGTGGAGACTTGGTGGGAACATAAAGGTGCTCAAATCCACATTTTTCTTTCGGTGTTCCAGGTTTGTATATTACAAAAATGTAGAGCAGGGGGAATTACACAAAATCTGTGTTG
Organism: Oxyruncus cristatus; assembly: GCA_013399855.1. Taxonomy (NCBI): domain Eukaryota; kingdom Metazoa; phylum Chordata; class Aves; order Passeriformes; family Cotingidae; genus Oxyruncus; species Oxyruncus cristatus. The sequence continues at coordinate 330,387 of VXAY01006841.1, read as the reverse complement.
TAAGTACCTGGTGGAAGGAAGGAGAAGTTTGTTCAACTCTGGAATTGTCCATGCTGGTCTCATTTTCTGTTAGCTGTAGATCCAAATTCCTCATTTAACTGCACAGAGTGGCTTAGTTAATAGAAGTACCTTGTTTCTTCTACAGATACCAAGCAAAAGAGAATATATCACAAGATTATAGGGATGTTTGATTTAGTCTATAGGTGGTCATATATTGCCTTATTTGACTTGGCTGTAATGGGAGGAGAGGCACTAAAGCTGATAAATTTATTGTAGTGCAAAATATTTTATACTGTAGAAAATACACTAATAAGTTAGCTACACCAGAAAACCATGAGGCCTGAAGTCTAGAATTCTGGTTGTGATGGTAGTACTGGAGCTTTAGCAACCTGTAGTGCCGTCAGTAGCAGTACCGATGAAGATGGTTCCACCTGCGTAAGAACTGAGTGATACTTCCTTTCTTCCTAAACTTAGGAGAGATGTTCTGACACCTTAGGTGTGTTCATTTTACAAGAGCCTCAAGTGAGGACTGTTGGACAGATTGTAAGTTCAAGTGTATTTCACACATTCAGATGACATGTAGAATCACAGAAAGCAGAACTTCTATAATTGCATTTTTGTTGTCCCACCATATTAAAGTGGTATAATTATGGTTCTGTTACTGTATTAGACTATTGGCATATATCTTAAGTGATTCAAAAACCTAGCTGAAGCTGTTCAGTTACAGTAACATCAATTTTTTGAGCAATGAATGCATTGTGCTCTCATGCAGAACTCATGCTTGCTTGGCTGTGAGGGAGAAAATTATGAGTTCATTAGCTGATACAGCAGCTTTGTTTTCTAAAGTAATTTGATGTCTATACTTCTCCCAAGAAGTGAAAATGGAACTTCTCCTGAATTTAATGAAGTGTTTTGATAGCAAAAATGTTCTGGAAGAAACACATTTTCATTCAAGTTGTTATAATGAATCTAAAGTCTTCAAGGAGTTAAGAATGTGCTTTAAAAATGGGCTTATTGAGACATTCTTAACTGGTTTTCATCAGTAGATCTATAGTTGTTTTTTCTAAGAATGAAAAATGCATAGACCTTTAGAAATTTGATTTCAAGTTAATTTTAAAAGTTAATTTCAGAAGGTAAAAATTTAGACTTCATAATATGTCCATGTTTCTCTGAGAATGCAATGTGATTTTGGTACACACTCACTTCATATTTTTATTTTTCTAATGTAGACATTAATTCCACTTCCAGTTTCCTCAGTGTGAGTTATTGAGTTATTCTCTATAAGATACTACATTTTTAATATTCAACACAGAAATTAATGCTGAATATTGGTGTTTAAACAGCAGTTTCTTATCATATTTAAACCATTAGGTTTTACATTAAAGCTTTGTGACTGCTTCTACCATCACGATTGAACATTCAACAAAAAACTTATACTTCAGTCCTATCACATTTTTTATTTAGATAAAAATTATCTGCTGGTGTCTATGAATATTTTTCCTAAACTACGCAGAAATAAATCTAAAAGTGCCAAGTAATTATTTTATGTTAAAAGGATTAAGTGCTTTATTTGTCACTAGAGATTGTCTTCCTCCTGTTGAACCACAGAATCCATTCATTAACGTAGCAGCATGCTATGTCCTTTGACTTCTACTAAACGATTAATCAGGGAAGGCAGTATTCTGGGGAAAGGAACTCCTGCTCAAGGAACTGTGTAATGCTTCTGTTTCTTCATGTGTGGGTAATGGAAAGAATGCCAGAACTTCATGTGGATGGCTGAGAGAGGTAAAAGGTTTTGTTATTTGAAAACATCGAGGCACTAGTCTCAGGGAAGAATGCCAAATTTAGTGGTTCTATCATATTTCTATGTGGTTTTACCTCCTAAGAAAAGGAACTTGCTAGGAAACTCTGACAATAAAGTGACCAATAAAAGGATGGCACAATAGAATAAAACTATGGAGATTAAGTGTCAGAGGAGGCAAAAAATGTATGAATAATCATCAGTAATCAAATGACAGTGAAATAATGTAAGTAAGGATAGATGAAGATTTCTCATAATGAAGAACATGAGTCGTGATCGAAAGTACAAAAGAAGTGTTAGGAGACATACTACTATGAAATCTACCACTCTGAAACCTACGTTAACATACAGCTACAATGTACAATAGAGAAGGAAAAATCAACAGTCTGAACTTGTATCCAAACTTCTGTGATTAAATATTTGTGTCATTTGAACCCTTCTGTATTACAATTTTTCATTTCTAACAAAGAAGAAAATATGTGAATTTTCCTTCATGTGAAGTAGGACTTACATTAATTTGGATGCTCTGCTTTAGATCCTTCACTTTCTAGTCTTATAGTAGATTGTCCATTAAATGGACTGGATTATGTTGCTGTTGATAACCATGTAAAGTGCTGTACATATTTTCTTTGATAAGTGCTGTTAATGCCCTTAAAATGTACCTCTTTTCAGAGAGGCAGATTGACTGATATTTGGGAAAAAAAAAAAATTCTAATTTCTTCACTTTGAAGACCTTAAAACTGAAGTGAGCTTTCACTAATTTCTTGTGAAGTAATGCAACAAGGCATTATTTTCTAAAATCCTTTTAGAAAAAGGAAGTTTTTTATCTTACCTTCTCAGCTTGAGAGAGTCATTGATAAGACTGTCCCTGACATTAAAGTCATCTGGAGGCTTCAGGTATTTGAATTCAGTTGTTAGATGTGTAACTGGGTTTCTCTCTAACTCTGCCCAATCTTCTTTGGTTACTTGTCCATTTTATAAATTGAAAGATTGGTTCTTCCCTTTTTTCCCCTGCTTTTTCAATTTCATAGCCAAGGAAAGGGTGTGTTCCAATTTTCTTTTTTTTTTGTTTTTTTGGTGTTGAGGTATGGCAAGACAAAATATTTTTAATTCTTTTTGGAAAAAGTAGTGTGGTATGTGGTATGTGATCTGTGCTATGTAATCTTTCTGCAAATTCAGGAACTTTATAAACCTTCAGTTAAAAGGGGGAAAAAAAAAAAGAGGAAAAAACAGGAAAAAAGCCCACTTGAAAAGCCCACATTTTCAGCCAGTTCCGCTCTCTAATGTTATTGTTTTTGATATTTTAATGCCTTTCTGAGTAGCATATGTCAAATTTAGTAAATTTAATTCTGAAAAAAAGTGCTGTAAGTGCTCCTGGTTTTGTTGATCTGCAAAAGCACTGTTAGACCTAAAATCAAAAGAATTTGTGAAATTTGATTCTGTATGTTATGAAATTTCATCAAAGCAGAGGAAATTGAATGTACAATCTAAGTCCATCAAATATTTATGATTACACATGGTCAGAAAACCCCAACTTCCCTGGTCTTTTGAAACTTTGACAATACCAGGATCATTCATATGATCTTGAAAAATTATTGATGCAAGGATGCTTATTTTTCTGATTTTATCCAAATATAATGCTCATAAAGAAAAAACATAATACAAGGTCAGTCTTATAATCTCATATTCTTACTCCGAAAGGGATTCTGCAGATTTTTTACATTTCTAGAAATAACTTCCAGCTTTTCTAGTACAGTTTTCCAGTGCCTTTTCCTCCTGTTTTTTTATTTTGTTTTTCAAGATATAACTTGTCTTCCAAATCATCTGGGTTTTTATAAAATGCAGATTCACCAGCTGCAGTTTAAAGTTGGTACAGAAAAAGGTATTTTTTTCTTCCTGAGACTACATTCAAATTCTTTTTAACCTAAAAGTCTCCTTATTTCCTTCCTATATCCCAGCTGGTGCTTACAGATTGATTGTGAACATTTAGCTCTTCTTTTGTTTAGTTTTTATTATCTTTTTCTGTGTTGTGGTTTTTGTTTTGTTTCCCCTCCCCCCGCCCCAAAGTAGGATGTTCTCATATTTTGATGCAATCTTTATGTGGGCTCAACTCAGAGAGCAGACTCCATCCTGGAACATTTGTGGCTGCCCTCGGGCAAGTTATGCATTTATTTTCTGCCAAAAAACATTCTCTGGGTGTGTTCAAAGTCAGATTTCAGACTGCCTTCATTCACTTCCTGTATTAGGTTGTATTTCTCTTCCCTTTAGTGTTAAGGTGCATTATTTTTCTTTCATTCTGTTTATTCATGTTGTAACTCCCACCCAGTGGTTCTACTTTTTTCTTCATATGATGGTTTTCCTTCATATGTTTTTTTGTCATGATACTTCTTTGGTGATTATCTAGATATTTTTCCTTGTAGCCTTTGGTTTCATCTTTCCTGTGTTTTTCTGGAATCTTTTCAACATTTTTCTCAAGAATTTTTGTTATTTTTCAATTTTTCCTTTGTTTTGGTATTCTACTCTTCTTGGTATGTGCAGATAGGTTTTAAAAGTTATTCCCATGCTCTGTGTTGTATCTCTTGTTCTAAGATAGATTGTCACATTCTGCTCTTTAAGGAGAAAGAATAGTGAAATACACTGAAATTTGACTCATACTACTTCTGAAGAGATCTGTTTTGTTTAGAATTTTTTCTTTTGTTCTCAGTATTATCCCTCTGGATTTGCTTGTGGTGGGGGAGAAAGGCCCACTTGTAATTGTTATGGTCTCTGGAGGCAAATGTGGAAAGGAATCGAGGGTTTGATTTCATCATTTCGTACTCATCTTTTCTTTTACCCTCTGATTTGTATGATCTGTTCTAAAATCAGAGACCATGTGCACAATACTGCTGGTATTTATGCAAATACAGCCTGTCAGGACTAAATGAGCTCGGTTTGCAGCATTCAAAATAGACTAGGTCGTGTTGTTTTCTTCTTCCTCCTGGTTGCCATCACCATATGTCAGCCATTATTTGAGTTCCTCCCCATTGCTGAGTTGACACTCAATGCTGTATTGGTTTCTAATTCAGTTATTTATTTCTGCCTCACATCAGCATTCCTTCAAGTCTATACCCCTTACAAGGAAAGTCAGAAATTTCAGAATTCTGTTTTCATTATTTCTGGGATTTTAAGAAGTAAACTGTCACTCAGATCAATCGTTCATTTGTTTCCAGGTTGATAAGCCATTGTTTCAGAAAGCTAGCTTGCAGCTAGTTCTTATTTGATGTGATTCAGGTTTTCTTTGTTAAAATTCATGCTAATACTGTTAGCATATACTTAAGTGTCATATGCTCTCCTGGTGTTTGCAAACATTGCAAAGTAAGAACAAGGATAAATCCTTCAAATACCACTGTTACTATTTCTAACTGTAAGGTACTAAAGGACATTCAGTTTTACAGATACCCAAGGCAGATTGTTATTGTTGGATCTGACTTTTCTAATGGCATTAAGTGAAGAAGTTCAGAGACTCAGCACAATTCGCTTTCTGTGTGACCTCCTTTTGTCTTTGAGATTTATTAGGTCCCTTGCTTTGGCTTTAAGGTCTTCATTGTGACTCATAGGTTTTGAATTTGTTTTTCTTCCCTGAAAATTCAGACTAGGCTGCATGAATTACTCTATAACTCTTTACTTTGCTACACTTGGAGAAGAAAAACGGGATGACGTGGTGTGAAATGCTATCAAAACAAACATGATTGCTTTTAGATGCTTTTATTTTTCCCTCTTCAGTCCCTACTGCAATTCCCTGAAATGCAGAAGGCTAGTAATGGATTCTGATCTCATCATGATCACTCTCTGCACTAATCTATAAAAGGGGTGATTCTTATTCATTAAGCTCTAATTGTTGCCTCTCTTGTTATCTCTCTATTGACAGGAGATCTCATGGAAGTGATTTTTGTCCTGTTGCTGTGTTCTGTTGAGTGAAAATGGTTCAGATGATATCTCTTCCCAGAACAGGAAACCATGTGCCATATTATGATTACCAGAAAAAAATCTTCTTTTGTTTGTTTTGATTCCTTTCTGAGCAGTGGTGTAAAACTACTTTGTGCTTTAAATATTTTATAACAACAAATCATCTAGGGTTTCAATATAAGATGGGTAAGAATGGCTTAACTCATTCAGGCTGAGTTCACCTATTCCCAGTATTTTTTTCTGTAACAGCATCAGCAAATGGCCACCTAGGGAGGGGAAGTGTTACTCCTTCACCAACCCATAATCTTCCACGCTTGAGCTGTTTTCAACTCTGGTTTTCTTGAGTCTAATGTTTTCCACTAATGGATCTCTCCATGAGGAATGCTCAGTAACGATTAATTCAGCAATCCGAAGTCTTGCACCTCTCTTTCCATGCTTTATAGAATGAGGCTGTTAAGGAATCTACATCTGTAGTTACAGATGCATCTGGAGAGGATTGACTTGGCCCCAAACTGAGAGTATTTTATCAGATGTAAATTCTGCTGTTGTGTGCTTTCTGTTGCAGGAATGTGTTGTTCTTAATCCAGAGATTGGTAAAACTGTGCATGAAATATTTTGTTTAGTTTTTGCATGCTCTTAGATGCAAACACAAAGAAACTGAATTTCAAATCTTGCAAGTTTGACTGCATAGCTCTGACAACTCTTATGGCTCACACCTTACTGTTTTATTAGTCTTTGTTTTTGCCAAGGTTTTTGGTGTCAAAGAAAGTGAGTGCTTTTCATCTTTCCTGCTATCTAGGGCAAGTCTGGCCATTTGACATACTTCTGAACTTACTGAATAGAATTACTGTTCAAAAGACTTTACCCTTGCTTCATAGTTAATTTGTTCTCTTACAAGAACCTCTTCTGACCTGAAGTACATTTTTTTTTTTTCTCTGTCTCTCTCTTAGCTGTGAATAGTGAATGAAATAAAACTACCAAATCAGTCTGGATTCGAACTTAGATTTTGTCATGCGCAAATTGGATTGCAACAATGACTTTACCACCCCTGTTGAGGGGATTTGTTCACATCTTCAGAATGCTTGCTTTCATATCTTAATCAGTGTAGTATTGGAAATATGTTCTTCACAGGCAGTCAGGATTCTTAAGGGTATGGTTCTTCTTTTCCCACTATGCACTGCATTAAGACACTACTAAAATATTGGCCTCTCTACTTAATATGCTTAAAAGCCTGTTCTTTTATTGAAGCATATATTTCTTTCAGTGTAATTGGATTGATATCTGGACCTTTTATCAATGATGTTCTTAGACTGTGAATGCTTTCAGCTTTCTGGGACTGAAAGTAAGTAAGATTGAGCTGGGAGTAAATTTGTGATCATTTGGCCTTTGAATTGGGCACTACCCTTTTGACTTGGAAGAGATTTTAATTTGCAGAACTGGACTGTATATTACTGTAATGATAAAGGTATGTTTGGTTCTTTCTTTACAGTAAACTGACACAGAAATAGCTGACATGGCATGTCAGACTTAGGTTTTCAGATGGTATAAGTTTTATACTGTACATGATTTGAGCGGGGTTCTTCTCTTCTATGGATAACTGTCACTCTGCAAATCATGCAGTTTCTGAATTGGTGAAAAATCAGAGCTCTTCATTTTTTTCTGAAGTTTTTTTCCCAAGAAACATAAAAATTGGGTATGTTATTCATAATCTAATAGTTTGCGTAGTGAAATGACAAGCAGTGAGGGCCACAAGGTGCAGGAAGAAGGAAATTTTCATAGGATATTGAAGGAAAAAAAATAATTCATAAGAAACTGCCTGTAGGGGTTGCAGAATCTCCATCCTTGTAGAAAGCTCTACTGGACTATGCCCTCAGCAACCCATTGTAACTCCTGAAGGTAGCAATGATTTGACAGGATGACCTCTACAACATTTAAAACTGTAGAAACAGTAAGTATCAAGAGCATATGATTTTTGAAACCCATTGTAATTGAAACTACATTACATCTTAATAGAAGGGATGGTGCTGTAGTGAGTACTCATATGACTCATTAGGTCTTGAGTAACTAATAAGAAATGCTCATTTCACATGACTGTCTTGAATGAGATGATTCTGTCTTTTTTCGGTCTAATATATTGGCCATCTTCCATCAGTCATTTGGAGAGAGACAAGTAGGGTTATACATGACATGGGTTATTTCCTGTGATTAAAAACTAATGGTGCAGTATTTCTCTATGTTATACTTACCCACCTGATTGCTTTGTGTGATTGGGAACTAAGTGTGAAGGTCACTTCTATGAGATTGTCCTGGAATACTGTGATGAGGGGGAGAGGGAATAATGGCAGGTATTTGAAAATGAATACCAATTCTAAGCTCTTGGTGAGAGGGCAAGTGTCATTTCTGAATAAACAAATAAGGAAAGTTATCTGATTACATTATTGCATATGCATATCATACTGGGGGAGACCATTATGATAGCCATTTCCGATACCACTGCTGAAGAATATGTTTGAAGAATAATAAAGTATTTAGGAAAGAATTACAACAAGTATTTGTAATCTACCTGGAAGGGAAAGGTTTGGATTCAGTCCTCGGTTAAAACCAAGTACTAAGCGTGCCCTTAACCACAATCCCAAACTGCACATATGAAAAAAAATCTGTTAGGAAAGGTCTCTCTCATCTATCAGAAAATTTTATATTATGTTTGACAGCTGAAAGCTGAAGCTTAGGCAAAGTGAGGTAAGAGAGTAGGTGCAACTTTGTAAGATGCTTCATAACCTTGTGGTTAATTTACTTGGGGATCCAAGTTACTTTGTGGTTTTTTTTCATCTAGATTTAGTGATTATAATGCTTCCTTTTTGGCTTAACCTATGAAAACTGCCTGTTTTGTAGAATCATGGAATGGTTTGGGTTGGAAGGGACCTTAAAGATTGAGTTCCAAGCCCCCTGCCATGGACAGGGACACCTTCCTCTAGACAAGGTTGCTCGAAGCCCCTTCCAGCCTGGCCTTGAATACCTCCCGGGATGGGACATCCACAACTTCTCTGGTTCCAGAGAACAACCTGTTCCTGTGCCTTACCACCCTCACAGCAAAAACTTCCTCCTAATACCTAATCTAAACCTACTCCCTTTTAGTTTGAATCCAGTCCTCCTTGTCCTGTCACTACATGCTCATGTAAAAAGTCCCTTTCTGTCTTGTAGGCTCCCTTCAGGTACTGGAAGGCTGCAATTAGGTCACCCTGAAGCCTTTTTAGTTAGGCTGAACAAAGGCACTTCAGCCTTGTACATGAGGTGCTTCATCCCTCTGATCTTAGTGGCCTTCTCTGGACTCATTCCGAAAGGTCCATGTCTTTCTTGTGCTGAGGACCCCAGAGCTGAACGCAGTACTCTGATCCAGGTGGGGTCTCACCAGAGCAGAGGAGAGAGACAGAATCACCTCCCTCGACCTACTGACCGCTCTGCTTTTGATGCAGCTGAGGATACAAGTGGCTTTCTGGGCTGCAAGTGCACATTGCTGGGTCATGTCCAGCCTCTCATCCACCAGTACTACCAAGTCCTTCTCAGCAGGGCTGCTCTTAATCCCAGCCTATACTGATACTGGGAGTTGCGCTGATTCAGGAGCAGCACCTTGCACTTGGTCTTGTTAAACTACATGGGATTCCCATGGGCCGACTTCTTGAGCTTGTTCAGGTCCCTCTGGATGGCATCCCATCCATCAGGAGTGTCAACCACAGCACTCTGCTTGGTGTCTTCTGCAAATTTGCTGAGGGTGCACTCCATCCCATCATCTATGTCACTGGTAAAGGTAATTTCTGTAACTGATTTTTGTTTTGTGATTCATTTTATATGCTGTGTCACCTTCTATATGCCACATACTTGTATCAACAAAACATAACTGCACTGCAGAGTGATATACTAGATACAGTATCTGGTTAATCATTGGGCTTTGGGTATTTGAAAGGTGGTTGGATACAGTTTTTTAGAATATTAGCTGAACACTTTTATCGGAGTACTCAGCACTGAAATTAGGTGCTGACATTATGAATGCCATTTGTAGATCTCAAAGATGGACCAGATGAATAATGCAAGTCATGCTTTCATAGCTGTTGAATTTTCCACAACCTGAGGAAATCAATAGTATGCAGATGTCCAATCGATCAATTAATTTACAGGGTTTTCATCACAAGCCTCCAAGGGGGAATTAAGTTTTATATTTTTTTGAAAGTTAATTTAAAAAGTAAGTCATTTCTCCAAAAGCCGTTTTCAGTTCTTTGGAAGACTTCAACATTGTTTTGTCCTCTGTGCTCTTTCCTCCTCCTCTGTCCCCTGATGACTTAAATATGCTAATATTATTTGCAAGTAACGTTTTCTCTTAGGACAAGATTACTTTCATGTATGCAACCATCCTCAGTTCAGTGATCTGTCATATCTGTGTTGTGATCTTTGCTTGTCAAAAGAGGTCTAATGAATTACTTGAATTAAATATATTGGTTTAAGTAGTTTTAGAAATTGCGCTTGATCACCAGTTTCAAGACCAGAGCTCATTTTCATGTGGTGGTAACACCACTAGAATGTCATTGCTGGCTTCCTCGATGATCTTAAGCTGCTCTATATACCACAGTTTGAGCAAGAATATGAAAATAAGACTGTCCACTTGCTGAGGGTGGGTAGATTTCACACTTAATTTCACACAATGATTAAGCCATAAAAATGATTATTTTAATCAATTACCTGAGGAAGTGATGAGCTGTGGTTTAGGCTGTAGGGTTGATACCAAGTGGTGGAGACTATATTCAGACACCATTTAGTACTGAGGTCCCTGTCATGAGAACTAACAGATGGATTTATTACAAGAAAATAAATTGGCAGGTAAACTGAAATCAATTTTTTCCATACCATTAATTTGGGGAGAAATGCTTTAGGGTTTGCAGAAATTTAATAAATATGCATAAGGTGATATTTGGTGTTCCACATCCTTTACATTTATACTGGCTTATTAAAGATTTAATTAAGTTTTCTGAAAAGGGAAAGGATGCAGTCTTGCAAAAAAATGTAGATGACAGTGTGGGTTCACAATAATTAGGGCTTCAGGGATAAAATAAAGGTTCTCTACACTTAATGAATATTAAGGCAATGGCTGCTTTGAAAACTTAAAAAAATGATGGTGTTTTACTTACCACATCTGTCATCTGTTTGTTTTCTAGCCCTAGTCCATCAATATTTGTGACAGATTACATACCGTTTACTTTTGCAACTATGAATAGTAAACAAAAGTTGCAGGAGGTATTTTACTTTACTCTTTTTGTGCGTAAGCAATTTTTTTTTAACCAACTTCCTTCTCTTCATTATCCTGCATCATCTTTCTTTATTGTTCATCCATTTAAATCTTAAACCCAGCGTATCACAAAGCATTTGCAAAGACTCCTGTTCTTTTAAACCCCTCTCTCTGTTTTGCCATCAAGGTTCTAAAATCTTGACAGTGGTTAGACAACAAATGTGGCAAAGCAACTGTGGACCGTGTTAATTCATGGTCTTCATTGGTCTCTTGTATTCTATGTGCAGAAATACATAAAAAAGCAAATCTGTTTTGTCTTTCTTGACTTGTAGCTTCCAGACTCTTGGGGCCAAGAACTGTCTGTTATGTGCTTCCCCAGTACCTTACACAATTAAATTCTGATCCTTGATTAGAATTTCCTGTGCTCTGATTACGTAAATAACAATACCAAAAGAATAATTCCTTTTGCAAAATTAATTGAGTGCAAATGAAACTATCAATATTATACTTGAACCCTGGACAACATAATTTGGTCTATAATAATTCTTTATCAGTGTAATATTGAAGAATATTACATATTAAATATTGAATATTGAAGCACTCTTCTGCTATTCAAAAGGTGTATTCAATTGTGAGTTCAATACAGTTGCCACAGATCCTGTTACAGGCTTTTGTTTAAGACCTTGAAAGTAACTTCTTTCTTCTTTAGGCTTTGTAGCACATATTAAAGTACGTGTGGCAGAAGTTTGCATCCTTTGTGCTTATACACTCACAATAATTTTCCAGATCTGCTTTCCTCCCTCCTTCTATCATTGTTGATCCCGTGTTCCTTTTAGAATATCTTCTGGAGATCTTCTGGATCTCCTGTTCCTTGAAGAAGAAATGCCATAGCTTTCTGAATCTTTCTTTTTCCATTCTCTATTCTCCAGTAAGAGTTCTGGTGGCCTTATCTGCTGTCAGTAAGTCAGTAGTACCTTCTTTGTTCTCATTCATTTCCATGGGGAAAAGGGGTACTTTCATGTTAATGAGTGATGAAAAAGGGGAAAAGAGAAAAGGGATCTGTTAGAGGGAGCATGGACTGTGAGGAAAGATCGGCAGATAGTGGATTTGGCTCTAGGTGGTTTCTACAGTTGATGGAGGAACTGAATTCTCTCCAGGACAATTTTCCTCTAAAATCTGCAGCCTCTCTCAAAGCATTGGCTCGCCTATGGTACATAACTTTTTGCATTGATGTTTTTAAAATATACCCTTTCCTGAAACTTGTTGTATTTGTTGAAATTTGCCGTTTTAATTGTCTGAACACTGCTTTGTTTGCATCTTACTTCTCCACAATGGTCTGTTTAAATGCCACTTGAAATACCAGGAGAGTAAATTTTTTTCTTACTGGTTAACTGTGTTCTTTTGAGTGGGAACAGTTGATGTGCCTCAGATACAGTATTTGTTTTCGTATAAAATTGAAGTTTTATTTTAGTGTTACAGATTCTGGTAGCTTATCCTGAAGAGAGAACTGTGTATATGCAAATTGACTTAGTCGTGCCACAGATTATTTCTCCCACCCCCTTTTACGAGTGGCTGGTAAAAAACCATCTGGCTCACAAACCCTGTCTGTTTTATTTTATGAAATCTTTAAATGCTTGCCTTTCTGTGCTCTTACTTGTCTTTTGAAGCATACATTTACATAGTTTGACAAAGCAGGTTTTTTTTCAGAAAAATATTTTTCTCTTCTCACCTTGTACCACAAAACATTGAATTATTGGATATTTGGCCAAAACCAGTGAGCCAAACTAACAATAAGTCAGTTAGGCGATCGGATGACTTCAGTCAATTTGGAGTGTGTATATGAAGCAACCCATTTGTGTGGTTGGTTAATATTCATCCAGTCTCAGTCCTGCATATGTAACTTCATGTGTATACATAGTGCAGAATACTTATGTTATTTTTAATTTTTTTATTTATAGTGTCCTATATACATTTCACAATGTTATACATTTTATAAATATTTTACTTATTATAATTGCATTGTTTTGCAGAGTAAATTAAATTCAGTTGAACTACATTCTTGGAGAGGGAGATAAGGACTTATGTACCAGCAAAGTAAATTGGAAAGTAATGCCTCTTGTACTTATTTTTAAATGTGATTCAGACCTAAAACTTTATAGCAAATTATGTGGTGTTCTTGTAAAAGGACAGGTTTCTGTCAAATGGAGATAAAGTGTATTCTCAGTCTTTATGTCTGTAGGGATTAGGGCAGTAATTGCATCTAATTTCTGGTGATGCTTTCTCCTCCCTGTGGTCACTGATGTGTTATTTCACTGAAAATGCATGGGGAGGACTTGAAATGTTTGCATTGGATGCCTTGAATCTAAATATAATTCCTATTATTTTACATTTCATCTCTCATTGTCAGAATGAGAGTTTTTCTTAATTGTTTTCTTCTAAATGTAGAGGGGGAGAAACTAATTGTGTAAGTTGAGAATTATATTTAGGGATGTGCACACACATAATGCAGGGGGAAGGACATTTTGACACAGTTAATAGTTCTGTAGGAAATATATATTTTTTAATGTCATGTTCTTGAAATATGAAATCCTGACTACCTTGAACAACATGAAGTGTAAATTCTGCCAAACTAAAACTGGAATGAGCTAATAAGTAGTATATACTTTTTCTCTGGCATGTTTTTAGGACTGCAAGAAGTTTCTGTGATGAAAATCTCCCTGAATGACTATATTTAAGGTGGTGCAACCAATGTCAGTGTTCCTGATTGGCATTTCTCCTTGTAATGAGGTGATTTACTGTTTGTTCTTGCATGTTCAGTGAATATTCACCAATTTTGCTGCTAAGCATATTGAGGTACTTTGCACTTATTTATCACTTATAATTGTTTTAAGGCCTATCTAATTTTCCTCTCAATAGCACTTACTGTTTATTTATAATGGAGATCCACCTTCTTACTCTACTTAGGGAGCAGAAGGGGAGTAAGCTTATCAAAGCTTTTTTTTCTCACTTATCTTTCACTGTTTAGTTAACTCACCTCTTTGGTCATCTTTATAAATGAGTTAGTAGTGTTAAATTGACAAACGAATAGATCAGAACCATTCTGTGCTTTTTGGTCAGTTACTGTTTCAGCTTTCCTGGGTTTACCTTCCAGTGGCAACTGTGTTAGCTTAGACCATTGTGCTACTGTACAAAATCGTAGTGGCAATTTATCCTGTCTTTCTACTGGCAAACTTCCCTAATTCTTTGGCAAATGTAGCACTTGTAAGGGAACTGGGGAAGTGGTTGTCTTAAGGTTGCGTGGCAGAAAGTGCAGTACTGAAGACCTTCACATCATAAAGGTAACTTTTTTAGGGAAACTGTTTCTGTGTTCTCTGTTTCCTCAGGCTATAAGGAAGTTTGGGTTTTTTTGGTTGGGGGGGGGTTTGTTTGTTTTGGGGTTTTTTTTGGGTTATTTTTTTTTGGTTGGTTGGTTTTTTGTTTGGTTTTTTTTTTGGCGGAATATCTGCAGTTGTTTTTAATCCTGATAGCTCTTATATATGCTAAGTCTGGAATTACAATTTTTGTCTATTGAGAATAGTAATAATGTTCTACATAATATTTATTTCTTTTCTACCATATTAGTACATAGGAGTTTTAATCCAATGGGTACTTGGGTAATGGGTAAAGCATAAAGAACATCTGGAATTCTGAGGAAGAAGTGCAACTTTTATCTGTGGTAGATACTTGGGGGATGTTTCAGTCCCTTTGGTAGTAATAATAACTTTTTCCACTGTAAATATTAACAATTTTGTCTGCAACTTTCTGATTATAATTTTTAAAATTCTTAATTTTTACATTAGTTTGTGCACACTTAGATATATTACTTCAGAAAGTACTTGACTGCCTTGTCACAACATAAAAAGTGTTTATTGCTTATCATCACCACATCTTTCCTCTGACATTAGGCTTTTAACTCACTTGTCATGAAGAGGCAGGTGAGAAATTTAATTCTGTTTTTTTAGTTTCCCAGTGTCCTAATCAGCAAGATAATCTTTCATATTGATATAAAGGTGCCAATAAAGAATAAGTACTTGAGAATCCTCTCATTAATATCAAAAAGACCAAATCCACGACATCTGCCTATGTGTGGGTTTGTTTGTTTGATTGGTGTTTGGTTTTGGTGGGGTTTTATTTATTTATTTTAATTTTGGTTTTGTTTGTGGTTTTTGCTTTTAATGTTTTGGAAGATGAAGAAGCCAGTGGTCATCATATCTAGAATATTTTTCAACTAGATGCTTTGTGTTCTCTAGATCAAGTCACCTGGTTGTTCTTTGCTTGTTTGGGGTAACTTGGGAATAAGAACTCTGCTATTTGTTGATTTTTTTTTTTTTATTATTATTATATTTTTTTTTAAAGGTCTGTCAGTTTCCTCTAAATTTCTTTTCTGTTATATGACCTCATTTTAAGTGTTTCTTATATAATAAAAAAGAAAGTTAAAAAACTGTTGTATTCCTTGATGGAGCAATTAAAATTCATTAAAGGGGTTCTACTGAATTTATTTAAGTATGCTTCATTGAGATCTTGGTGTTTTCCTGTACAAGCAGTTATATTTCTGATTAACAAATAGTGCTTACGTGCCCTTAGAAAAATTTAATTTCTGCCCCATCATTCCAGTATGTTTTCACTCATGAAACCAAGTCATCTCTGATTTGTATTGTATTTGCTATGCGTTTTACATTTTAAATGGTTGTTGAATTGATTTGTCCTTAACCTTCGTTCTTTTAACAGGACATGCAACTGCCCCTTCCCGGTTGTCCTTTAAAATCTAATTCACTGAAAAGCTTTGATGCTTTCCACTCCCTTTTGTAAGATTTTTTTATTTTAATAAAACTTCTTTTCATTTTAGCAGTAGTCATTAATTCTGTACTTCCAGTGATTGGAAAAGCTGGATCTGATTTTAACCTGGTGTTTGAAATCACTTAGAAAATTGAAGCAGAGTTGAGTAAAGTGATGTCTTTTCACACACATCCTTTAAATATCATGCTTTTTGTCTAATCTTCTGAAATGGAAAATATTTTGAGGAAGGGCTGAGAAAGCTGTGACTGTTTATTCCAGGAAAGAACAGGCTCAGAAGGAATTGTATCAATGTAAATAAATACCTGGAGCATAAAGTGTTAAGACAACAGCCAGAATCATCGGTGCCCAGTGACAAGACTGGGGGCAGTGGGCACAAACTGAAACACCAGGGGTTCTATCTGAACATCAGTAAACGCTTCTATACTGAGAAGATGAGTCCTGCAGCCGAGCACTGGCAGGACTTGCCCAGGAAGGTTGTAAACTCTCCCTTTTTGGAAATACCCAAAAGCGGTCAGGACATGGTCCTAGGCCACCAGCTCAAGGTGGCCCTACTTGGTCAGGGGTGGACTAGGTGACCTCCAGAGCTCCCTTCCAACTTCAACCATTTTGTGGTACTGTGAAATTGGCCTGGTGTTGGAAATGGAACCTTTGACAAGACTAGATAAGAAATGCAGACTGTTTTCTTCATGTTCAGACTTGGTCAGAATTCTGATTGTCTGTATTGTGTTGCAAAGACAGAAAAAATTCAAGGTCATGTTGACTTTTTTTATTTTCTTCAGTCTTTCTCTTATGAATATAGAAATTATTACAGGGCAAGTTATTCTGTACATGAAGCACATAAGCTACATGCTCTGGCATGTACAAAACTGGTGTATGAGCAACTGATCCTGGATTACCAGGTTCTTATGGCTTGCTCTGTAACACTATTTCTTTATTAGTTCCCTTAGTTAAAGAGATTCAGCTGAACAAAATATTTTGCAATGAAGTTGAAAGGGAACAGTTGGTTATATAGCACTGTTTGTAGAATTGTTCAACTTTACAAATAGTGCTTGAGAGTAAAAGAAAGATCTCATTTTCAAAGACACTGTGGACTCTTGTTTCAGAGGGAGAAAGAAGGAGAAATGGCTTGTGTCTTCTTGTAGTGTCAAACCTTTGCTTTTAGTAGACAAGTACGGTTTCTTCAAATGATCTAGACAGTTTGGTTTAAGTAAGACTGCCTGGTGATTTCAACAAGCACCACAGAAGAAACGAAGGGAAAAGAATAGGATCAAAAGTTACTTTATTTTTAAAAATAAACACAATGTTAATAATATGTCTGAAAAGTCGATGTTCTTCGTAGCAAGGGAGAGGTACACAAATGTCTTTCAGTAGTTAATTCATAATTCTACACTGTAGATTGAGCCAGGCTGCAGAATAATGTAAGATGGCTATTGCAGAAAGCTGAACTTAAGAAAAAAAAATGTTGGTGTCAAGAAACTCAGAATGGCAATATAAACAGCACTTAGTTTAAAAGGCAGACTTAGCTAAATTTAATTTTACCTAAAATGCAGAAATATTTGAAAATGGCAGGCTGAATGAGTTAGCGTCACACATCTTGATAATCAGTACCTTTGAGTTGTGTTCCTGGAGTTAGAAAGAGTTTGAATTTGTGAAATAATAATTGTGCATAGAATTAACTTGAAGTATCTGCTTAAAAATCATAAACTTGCACTCTGAAAGGTATGACTATGTCCATTTCCCAGTAATTGAAGGTTCTGAATATTGAAAAAGATGTACAGTCATTTAGAATTAGAAGTTTGATCATTTTAATGAATTGAAATATATGTGCAGAATGATGTTTGTAACTTTTTTTGCATAATTGTAATATTTAGCTAAAGATTTTTTCCCGTCTTTAATCAAGAACTTTTGCAATGTTTTTGTTAGGTCACCCTGAAATGTTTTCCACTGAGAATAAATGCAGCTTTTTTAGCCTTTGTGTATAACAAGTATTCTTGGAATCATCCTGGTTGTCCTATATTATGGTCTCCTGAGACTAATATCCTTCCAGTGTAAAGGTGACCTAAGCAAAATATACTTTGAGGTTTAGCTGGTGCTTTTGTTATGGAGTCTTTTCTCTAATTCATAATTCATCCTTTTGATATTTCTCATTGTGCTTTTAATTACTTCCACACTTGTTAAAAAAATAAAAATAAAAGAATAAGGGAAAAACCTATGGTTGTATAAGGCATCTTTCCTAGGCTAATTTCTGTAGAACTTAAATGGTTTAACTTGTGTTTGTTTAATGCAGTACAGTAGGGATTATCTTTCCTGAAGGAAGTTGTGTGCTTGTTTACAGTACTGGAGTCCTACTCTGTAATTCATAATGTTGACTCTACAGACTTTACTTAAATTAGATGAACTTTATTTTTTAATGAATGTAAGTTATCATAAAGCTTGTGACAAAGTGTGAAAATTTTTAAAAGTATTAATTACAAAACAAGATGAATTTCTTGTATTTTGAAATAAATTGTCAGTAGTTGATTGTATTCCACAGAAATTGAAGATCTTTCTAAAATTAGCTGGGCAACATACATCTATGTAAACCCCTATGCAGGTTACTTTCTATCTTGCATTTCCTACAGTGGAAAAAATATCAATGTTAATACTTTCTTGTACAATGTTCAGAAAATGACAGCTTTGTGTAATAAGAAATCAACCAAATTTTTCTGAAACTGCTAATAGAACAACTTATAGGCTAAAATGAAAAAAACCCAAACCAAACCTCAGGACATTTTTAGGCTTAGTGCCACAAAATGTAGGCTATTTTACATAAAGATGAAAATTGGTGTCTGATTCCAAAAAGCAAATCCTCAGTCACAGCTAAATGACTTTGAGTCAATGGAGCATAATATCAAGTCAGTCATACTGTGCCAGCTTAAATGGCTTCTCAGTTATATTCCAGCAATGGCTTTTTGTAAATAAATAAATAATCTGAATAAATAAATAATATGAAAGGGAAAAAAGTACCCAAATAGATTTCTGTGTTTCTTACTGGTTAGTAGTATTTGCATTACCTCATGCTCTTCTTTTGCTGAAGAGGACAGAACAGAGAGGAAAACATTTGCAGTACTGATAAAGCCCTTCTCCATGGAATTAGTTTATGACCTTATGAGTTATAGAACAGTTTGTACTATGCTTCTGATGCTTTCAGAATTTGATGTAAATGCTCTTAATTTCTGCTGCAGAAAAATATGTTACTCACTGGAATATTCAGATACTTAATCCTGAACTTCTCCATTGAACCTAGGGTTGTGAATCAAGAAATTACAGATTGCAACTTTGAGGTGACTTATGGTTTATATTCTTGTTTAAAGACAAGTTCAAAAGAGAGAATAAATATTTTTGATGAAGCTGCTGATGCCGCATGCCTTAATTTGAAGAAGAATAAACTTTGATAAAAGAAATTTTTTTTTTGGGGGGGGTGTCAGAATAGCTGAGGAACTTTTAGAGAAAAGAGTGAAGATCTGGACAGATTAAAGAAATTACCCTTCTTTTAGCACTTTCAAGTTCATGAGCTATGTGAAATCTTCTTTAGAAGGCTTTTGCCGGAAAGTAGCCATCTAGCCCTCTTTAGTGTGTAGGAAATGTTATATGAAATTACAGGAGTATATGCAGTTATTGTTTGTTGAGTTTTACAAATGATAAAACTATTTTTTATATGTTCAAGGATACTGGCATGTTGGTAGCGTAAATGGCATTTATATGCCGGCATCAGGAGAACAAGGAACAACAGAGGAATGTATGCCTGTAAGAACACTTCTGATGTTAATTCCATTAATGTAATGAGGTCAGTAATTATATACCCGTAAATGTCTATCAGACACATTTTTAGAGGAGTTAACTGTTCTTACAGCATACTGCTGAAATGTGTTTATTAATACAGTTAGTTGCTCTGGATTATTATTCTTGGTGTAACTAAAGACTAAAAAGGAGGCTGTTAAATTGGAATTTAAGCTACATACGTCAGATGGAGAAATGTGAGATACTTTACATGCCTTATCAGTGCAACCTTATGTTGTTTGTTGTTTGTTTGTTTTTACAATGAGTGTTGTCCTGAAATAATTGCTTACAAATCTAGCATTTCTTTCCTATTTGATGCAGCTGAGTGAACAAAGCAGAATTTTCATCAGCTGTGATCTGATCGGCGTTAGTTGGTTTTGGTAAGATACACATGAAGTAAACATGGAAGTTTCATGGAGCTACTGGAGTGAATTTGAATTTTTCATCAGGAAAGGGAAATGGCTTGGTAATAACCAATTCCTCAGCCTTTTTAGTAGTCAACAGTAGCTTGAGTCCCTGGCCAATTTATTTGAAGACTTTTCCTAGTATAGGTACCTCATCTTACAGCTCTTGACCCTGCCTGTCTAGAGCTGAGATCTTGTTCACATACTGAGCAGTATTCAGTATCCTCTTACATCAGAAAGACCTGAAACCTCTTCTGAAGCCTGACAGAAGCAAAGTGGTAGAGCTGATGTGTTTCAAGTGAAGGCAGGCTACTTTGAACAGTGAAGCATTGAGT
Organism: Oxyruncus cristatus; assembly: GCA_013399855.1. NCBI lineage: Eukaryota > Metazoa > Chordata > Aves > Passeriformes > Cotingidae > Oxyruncus > Oxyruncus cristatus. The sequence goes on along the minus strand of VXAY01006841.1, from coordinate 309,972 downwards.
AAGATCATTGGGACTTTGTTCTTTGCTTTTTTGTAATAGCCCCTTATACCTTAAAAGCTACCTGTGTGAAGTTGTTCTGACTGAAGGCAAAGTAGATGAAAGGGGGTCTAAAGAAGAAAACTAATTCAAAATACATTTTCAGTAATGTAAATACATCAAAAATATGTTTATATGATATAGAAAATCTGATAAAACTTGCTTGAGAACCAAGGAGGATCTTCTTGTTGCCATACTCCAACTATTTTTCTATGATTTTGTGTTTCACATATCAACAAATCATTGAGATGTTGAGATTTGTTGATATGTGAAACACAAATCTCAATTGATCTCAAAAATTTAGTGTTTTTTCCTCTTTTTTTTTTTTCTTTTTTAAATAAGAGATTTGTCTTGAAAATGTCAGAGACATCCATTGGATAGACAGAGTAAGCAGCATTTAGGAAAAATATGGGTGGTATTTTGGTTTGTTTTGTGTTATTTGGTGCCCCCTGCGCCCAACAAGACAGTTTTATTTAGGCCAAAAGAAATTTAGAAAATCTGGTGAAGGAAGATTAACAGTTAATGAGACAAAAATGTGTGGATACAGGGTGGTTCTTATTGTTGTTTATGCTTTGTCTTGTAGGCACTGTGTCTTGGGAGAGCAAATAGATAAAACTGTGTTTTGAGTAGCTAATCTGCTGGTCACAGAGTATGAAAGGAAAAGCTTGTAGATGACAAGCTCTTTTAGGTTAAGAAGCAGAGAGAAGATATGGGGGATCGCTGGGAAGCAATCCCTAATGGGGAATTGCTTCAGGTGTAGATGCCAGAAACTTGGCCTGCCAGCATCTTCTGTTTCATAACTTGTCACAGTTTGCCTATGTTTGTGACAGCAGCAAAGATAATTTTCATAGGTGATTGCTTTATGGGGAAATCCCATTTTCTAAAAAATGAATGGCTTTTCTTGTTTGGTAAGAAATTTCCTGGATATTCACTTGTTACAAAAGAGTGTAGTAACAGCAAGGAATATTATAGTTTTGTTTGCTTTACAAAAATTAGCATTCATGTTTCCTCACATAGATCACGAGTGTTCTTTTATTCTGCTTGGGGTATGAGCCACTGAAAATACATAAATGATACATGGCTACCCATTGATTTAAACGTTCTCTGTGTTTTTATCAGTAGACTGTTATCTGTTGGCTCTGTTGTAGTTATTTGCAACATCAAACCTGGAGTTTTCCTCATACAGGAAGAATTTCCCTTTTCATATTTAGGCTTCTGGGATTTGTTGTCTGTTTGGTTTTTTTTTTCCCTAGTGTTTCAACTAAAACAGTTCCATTGATTTATTGGTATAAAGCTAATAAGTACTCAGAGGAATTCTGTAAACCAATAGGTTTAAACAAATGTAGGGTCTTTACTTCTATAGACTGTGTAAAGGAGCAGAAAATTGGACACTAGAGCAAAAATGGGATAGTTCCTTGTTTTCTGGATATCGTTCATGTCTCTCAGTCATCCCAAGATGCGTTTTGTCAGATTTAACCATTCTCTCCTATTTCCAGATTTTCTCTGGCAGAAAACTTTTCCCCAGTTAGAGGAAAGAGGTTGAGTTAATAAAATTTGTGTAAATGTCTAGAATCCTTATGGGAATTCACTTTGGTGACAGTTTTAGATATGATTTGTATAGTTGGATGGTAAATGATAAAAGAAAAATACTGGAGAACATGCTCGGTTTCAGTATCTTCATGGCAAGAACAATTTGGGATAGACCATTGTCTTTTCTAACGATGCTTTCCTGGATATTAATAGATTATTTTTATTAGGGTAATACGGAAAAATTTTCCTTTTGGCTCTAAATGTTTTCTCTGAATTATTCTTCAATTTTCAACACTCTCTATTACACAGGAGAAATTTTTTGACTGAGATGGAGCTCGTACTTTGATTCAACAGGGTTTTTTCTTTTCTATACACTTCTATCCAAAAAATATTTTCTTACAAAAACATCAGAGTTACAATCTGAGTTATGAAATCCTGAAGGTTGTTCTGCTGCCTCAGCATGTTTAAAACTTGCTTCCCCCCCTTTTAACAGATTGACCAATTTTCTGAGTGTAGTGTCTTAAAAGTAGGTGCCTTTTTGATCCAAACCTAAAGTAGACAGTTGGAAATTTGAAATGTGTCGTATTTCCTTAAGACAGGTACTGAACTTGAAAATCAAATGCATGGCTGAAATGGAAACATATAAGAGTAGATTTATTTCTTAGATTTCATTATTAAATGAAATGAGGAAAAAGTTGCTAACTTAGCAGCATATATTGTGAAAATATTTTGTAAATGACAAAAACGATATCAGGCCTTCATCTCTCTCTGAAGAGTTACAAATCAGAAAGACTTCACTGTGAATTCTACAGCTGTCAGTTCCAAGTTCTCTTCCATCAATTACTCTGCAAAAGAAGTCTTTCTGGAATAAAGTGTATGAAAAATTTGGTAGGATATTGAAGTGCGGTCAGTTACCTAAGAAAAGTGTAGCCTATAACAGAATGTTTTATGATGTAAGCAATTACCTGCAATCTATTCCATAACTTTCTATTTGAAAAGAGTAGATTGCTTCAGAATGCAATGAAGCAAGTATATAAATTGTACCTAATGACTGCATTCCTGAAGCACTAGCTTGATTACCTAGTACACTAAACAGGTTAGTTACTAGCTTTTACCTAGTGCATGTAGAAAAAAACAACAAAAGATACAAGTGGTTGAGAACATGATGGTGAACCTCAGAGTATTGCGTAAGAGCTCTGTAAACGTGACATTGCACATGATTGGATCAGAAAGAATCAAGGCAATTTTTTTACTGGCAACAAGCTTCCAAGAAAAACTTGGTTTGGGAATTCTTTGAGTAAGAGTCTTCCAACATAACTTAATTTTATAGAAAAAAAAATTGTTTAGCACTAATGGAGCTGGATTTTTTCCTCTCCTGGTTTTTTGGTTTTTTTTTTCCTGTCAAGATCATGCTTTTGCTTTCATACCCTTAATGCTATTTTATGGGTTTCTTTTCTTTGAATAAGGCCTTTTCTGAAAAGTCTTTTGTTTTCTGTACCAAGTAGGATATTGCACATCATTCCTGTGCTAATATTAGAAGTCATGTCTTTTTATTAATTCTCTTTGGTTTATCTTTTTGCTTCAGTTATTAAAGCTTTTGGATATACTAGTTCATATCCTTTTTAGCTCCTTATGTTGCACATTACCAGCTGCAGTGCCTGATGTAAAACTAGTGAATCTTTTGAAATGACCAAAGCTTAATTCAGACACTGCTAATTCAAGGAAACCTTACAAATGTCTTTTAGCAGAAGGAAAATTATAGTATTAATTGATTGATTTGTATAAACAGTTGTAATCTCTCTTTCACATTTGTGAAAACAAATATCAGCTAAATTGTGAGAAAAGGAATGAAACCCTAAAGGATTTTTTTTAAAGGCTTTATAGGGTCAAGTAAATGTGGCTCTCAGAACTGTTCATGATTTACGCTGATCAAAACTTTTGGACTCAAGCCTTCTGATGACCTGTGCCTAAGGAGCTCTGATAATTTTTAAGATGAAAGGTCTGATAGACAAAATGTAATTTTTCTTGATCCCTGCAGTTCACTCCTTCCCTTCCCCTCATATATCTACTCTTATTTATAGCATTACTGACTTGTCAAAATGTTACTAGATGACCTAATTTTTCTATTTCATTCCTTTTTTAAAAGAAAGTCCTAGAAAAACCACCTTGTCTCTTTTCTCAATTTTTCTTACACAGCATTTGAGTTTTACCCTTGCCTTGCCTCTCATTATATTCTCTTTTTTCAGTGTCCCCATTTCAATGTTTTTTAAGGTAGTTTATTCTTCCGCTCCACAGTGGAGCCTCATCAGTTCACAAACCGTTTCACTAATTTGTGTATTTTAATGGAAGTCTGACATCTTCAAATTTTCTGAACTTAGTTTCCCTTTTGTTTGGTGCCCCTTCTTCACTTTCTGTTCCTGTCTGTCTGCCCCCTCTCTGTCCTTCTCACCTTCTTTCAGTGCTCAGCTTCTGACTTGTAATATTCCAGTTTTCTCCATGCTTTTTTGAATTCTTATTTGATATAGGCAGCTTCCACAGTGTCTGTGAGTAGGGAACAAAGGATATAAAACAAGATAGATTGATGCATTGATTCTGATACAATGTATGTAGCAATCCACCTAGAGCACAGTCAGTGCGACTTTACTGAACCTGGGTAACTTAGGAAATGAAATGGTTTCTGCTGAGCGTGCGTGACATCAGGCTTACTTGATTTAAAAAAAAATTCTGAGTAGATTTTCATAGGAATAGTTTGATAAAGAAGACTGTCTTCTAATATGTCTCATAGCTTGCTTTTAAGTCATTCACGTTATGGAATGCTTTCAAGCAAAAGAAAAGCAGCACACAGGCAGGGTTGGGTTTTTTTTCTTGTACGGTGGTAGTTCAGTCAAAATACTTTGAGGTTCTTAATCTTGAAAGCATCTCAAAATGTTGATCACATAACAGAATTTACCTAGATGGGTTTATATAACAGTGCAGTCCTGTCTGTGGCAAAACATAAAACTTGTATTAATTTAAATTCAATATGGTATATATTTGTAGGAAATTTTAAATATAGTAACTATTTCTCTCTCTGTAGGTACAATTTTCTTTCATCTTTATACTTGAGTGGCTGACAATATCTTGCTCTGATTTTTACTAAATAGAATAAATAGAATGCTGTGTTTTCTAAAGCTTCAATTTTTTTAAGTGGAAGTTAGTTAAATGATTGCTGTACTGGTAACTTGTATTAAGGCAGTCAACCTTACTCTACTCCTTTGCCTTCGGTAGCAGCCTATTTGATATCATTTTATGGATCCTTTTTATATAAGACCACATTGAGTTATTTTTTTTAATACTTAAAATTTCCCTGTCTACATGAAAGACTAAATTGTGCTATAAACTATATGTATAACCTATAACTATAACCATATAACTATATAACCTCTGGCTTAAGTCCATATAAGCTCTGAGGGTGAAAAGGCAGAATATAGGTAAAAAGCACTTAAACTTTAAGCTTAAAAATTCCTCATCCTTGTGCTCAATTACAGAATCTTTTGGCTGAGAAGGTGGAACAGCTGATGGAGTGGAGCTCAAGGCGTTCAGTCATCCGCATGAATGGAGACAAATTCCGAAGGTTTGTGAAGGCTCCACCTCGTAACTACTCTGTGGTAGTGATGTTCACTGCTCTCCAGCCACAGCGACAGTGCTCTGTTTGCAGGTAATTTATACCTTACTGATCTTTCTCATCTTCCTCACCAGCCTTCAAGTGAACATTTGAATCAATGTGCAATACACTGAGTAGGGTTGTTCTTTGTATGGGATAGATGCACACTATTCAACAGGCTCATGTGCTTGTGACAGCATGTTTTTAACTGTCATTTAATCTAGATGTCAAATTTTAGGATTCTACCAAGTTTTTGTTTCTTTTTTTAAATTACAGTTGAATAAAATGTACATAGCTAAGGAAGACTTTCTCTTTAAGAAATCAACTTTATTTTATTATCAGTTGTCCCTGATCTTTCCAAAGACGTTGAGTGCCATATATAATAATATGGCACTTCACTGATTTCTTCAGTAAGAGATGTCGAAGGCTCTGATGCAGATGTGACTTACCCTGTGATTTCACAGCTTTGGACAGTTCTTACATGCAAGCACGTTTTTCCACAAAGACACGCTTATTGTGGAATACTTTCTGGCACTGCACTTTGATATGTTCTGGTGGCTCCATTTAGAATACATATTAGAGTGGTTCTGGTATTCTGAGTTCAGGATCTTTCTGTGCAAGTTCCTAGCTCAATAAGTTAATCCAAAAATTACTAATGATAGACAGGCAGATAAGGCCCAGGGACTGAAAGATAGTCAGGCACTTAATTACCTTACTAAATTGAAACTGTGCGAATAAAACTTTCTTCAGCCAAAATATGCATTAGAAATTATTGTGTTTAGTTATAGACTGGATTATTGTGCAGGGAGCTCTAAACAGTATTTAAATAGGCAGTAAAATACTCTGTAGAACTATGAAATATGCAAACTGTATATCAAGAAATATTATTTCTTGGTTTTAAACAGGTGCATTTTAATCTATATACAGAATTGGTAAACTTAGCAGCTTGTTAGATTTCTGATGAGTTGGAATGGGACATTTACAACAGAAACTTAAACTTGTATATCTGTAGTTGTATGTGGGTTTTATTGGATTTTTTTTATAGATTAATTTTCTGTCATTGAAGTCTGTTGGTCAGATTTTAGGAAGAGTGTATAAATTGCCTTTCCATGAGTTCAGTCTCCACATATGAACTGTGAAGGTGAAAGATTAGGTACAGAAGCTTTTCAATATTCTTAAGTCAAATGAATTTTTAGTTCAGCACTTTGGTGCTGTTGTTTCTTCTTTGTGTTGCCAGAGTTCAACTTTAGGAGAGGAAATAGGAGTTGAAAGTTTATCATACTGTTCTAAATCATTCCTTATTTTCTTACCCAGTGTATAAAGCTACAGGAGATGCACCAAGTTCAGCTTTATAAGGGTCATTGTATTTGTCATTATAAAGGCCAGAGCAAATTCTTTCCTTGTGCTATGTACAGGTCTTTTGTAGGGCATGTGAAAACAACATAAATACTGCCTTTTTTTTTTAAGAAAGTTTACTGTACTGAAAAAGAGCTTGTAAATTTTATCTTGTAGTAGGCTAGACTAGACATCTACATACAGAAGCAACTGAAAATCTTTAAGCATGAAATGAAGGAAAAATCAGCATACTGCATTCAGTTGGGTTTGTTTAAATAAATGTGAAGTTGCAGTCCACTTGTTCATGGGAAATAAAAGGAATTTAGTGAGGTTGATCATGCTGCGCATAAAACCATTATCAGGAAAATCGACATTTTCAAATCAATGCCTAATTAGTGGACAGGAGCACTGAAAGGATATAGAGAACTGAAATGCATGCATTACTTGATTGTTAGCTATTCACTAGCCACTTTGCCTAAAGGAAAAATAGGGTTTTTTTAACTTAATCTGTAATGTTCTGTGAAGATGCTTTTGTCCAAGATTTAAGTTAACTGCTACTTGTCAAAATATTTTCAGAGCAATTGCATACAAAAAAAAAAAAAAATCAATGTCATATGTCAGATATCAAAAAGCACATAGGCTGAAATCTTCGAATAACTTTGTCACAAGAATTAGAACTTTTTTTTAATTTTTGCATCACAGGCATATCTACAAAAAAAAAGTTTGTGTTGTTTCCTTTTGGTGCTTAGATTTGACATTTCTGTATTTTGTCTCTTCTAAATGTCCAGTTAATAAAGAACATAATCACAGTATTTTCAAAAGGTGTCAAAAAATGTTTGTGTGTGGCTTTTGAATAGAGCTGTGTCAAATTCTAAGCATGAAAAACACAGCATTACACATAAAAAGATAAATAAAAAGAGGGGGAGCAATAAAAAACAAGATAAAAAGATACATGCCAGGAGTAGGAAATGTGGTCCTCTTCTGGAGAAGAGCAGTGAAAGCTAACGGCTATTAGAGAAAGCCATTGTAGATGAGCACATTTGAGGCCAGAAGAGATCATGTGTGTCCTACCTTGTTAAAAAAACACTATATCCTTTGTGTATCTTGTTTTGCATTTGGTTATATTTAGAATATTTGTAGTTAAGAGAAGCCCCTGCTTATAGTAAAATCAGTATGACTGATGTTTTGAATGATCGTGGCATCACAGATGGAGAGGTAGGTTCCTGCATTCAAAAGGTTAGTGTCACTTTTGGAATTCCTTCCAAGTGAATGCAAAGGCAGTTTGGTGATCGATGTTCTCTACTGAACAAAGGACTATCATGCTTGTTCATTGCTGAGAACTGCTGTAGCTTGGACATTGTCTAGAAGGTATGAAGGAAGGATTCTCCCCTCCTGCAACCTTCTACCCTTTTTAATGCTGGACAAGTTTCAGATTTTGAATAGAACTTGGTTGAGTTCACCAATGCATGTATCAAGGACATATATGTGAAAAGCTGACCAAATATGTAATTTTCTTTGTGCAGCAAGGAAGACATTATAGCATCAATCACATAAATCACATGATTTGTGAAAGTATATGAAAATCATATCAGCTTACTTTTAAAATGCCACATACGAAGAAGCCCTTTAGATATTTGGATAAAGCTTTGGTGTGTAAAAAATAAACTTTCAGTCAATCTTGTCTGAATTAATCTAGTCCTAACACATGAAGGCTTCTGAAAACCTGCAGCTCTGTATACATGTTAGTAGAGCCTCTAGTCATGCCTCTAGATTTTTTTTTTTTTCCCAAGGAAATTCTGTATTTATCCTAAAGCAGAATTTCGAGTAAAGATTTTTCATCTAACAAGTTTAAACAACAAACAAGTTTCAATGTACTGATCCAAAAGAGTATTGAAAACCATCTCATGCCTTCAAAATTGTGTTAATGGTAGCATAAATGTCAATTTTTCTGTTGACACAATTATTTAAGTTCCATATGACATAGCTGGTGTTGGGACATGAATTAACAATAAGAGATTAGATATCCAGTGTGCTCTCAAATGGAGGTCGAATGTATTTCTAATGGCTTGAGATAGGGGATTTTTTCTATGCATGTTTGGAAATGCGTTTGGTTAAACTGTTTTAGTTCCAGGAAATTAAACTTGGTTAGTCTTAATTGACTTTACCTGTTATTGCTGTTCTTGGTGCATATACTCTGCAACTGCACATTGGAAGCAGATCCTAAAGGGCCCCTTGACGCATTGTGATGATGAATCAGTTTGGATGAGCAGTCAGAAATAATCTAACTCTGAAGAGTGATGATTCAGGATATAAGACCAGCTACCTTTTTCCCTTGGTGTTTAAGTCTTCACTCAACTAGATAGTTTATCTCCATTACTCAAATCAGTAGCAGTACTAAAATTACTTATGTATGTAAGGAGAAAAAAAAGAGCGTTCATTCTGACAATAGGATCTTCACAGAGATGAAGAGTCTGTTTCTCAGCCTGTACTTTGTATTGCATACAGGCAAATGGTAACTTCTAGATTGACTTGAATGCGATTTTGGGTGACAATTTGCTTCAAGCTTCTGTGCTTTTCATCTTCTTGCATCATGCGGTCTCGTGCTCCCCCATTTTATTCTCACCACATTTTCCTAAAGTGATCAGCACTTTTTTACCAACCAGACTTCAGTGATCCCAGGCTCCACTTGATTTTTCAGCTGCACATGAGCTTTAGCTGAATCCTGCTGATGCTGACTGCTCCTCTGCATCTTTCATTCTTACAATTAACTCTTTTTTGTTTGTTGACGTGCCATCTGACAACTCCATAAGCAAATTATATAAGGTCTTTTATTTTACTTTCCAAACTCTGCTTCTCTCATCTGACTGGCAGAAGCAACCACCTCTGCTTTGAATACAGGTGTATATCAGAGACGTCTTGTTTGTCACTAAACAGTTCACATTTTGCAAATTCACTTCTAGGGTATTTTCATTTAGAAAAGGATATTTGTGTCAGAAAAATGAAACTGGTCACTTGAGCTTTTCCTCAGCAGCTGAAGCCCATCACAAAAAGGTGCATATTTTGTGTTGGTTTTTTCTTAGTGTTCCTTGAAAAGATCAGAGCAGAGGTTAAAGATGCTGAGTTTCTGTGGATAGGCTCTATACATTGACCTGTGCCACTAGTTTGTTATAAGACAATGATTAAAATGTGTAAATTAGACAAGTACATCTCTCTGTGTATTCTCTTGAAGCAAACAGATTTTGGTTTGCATACTTTCTACTATGCTTGCTTATCCCTGTGAATTCCCAAGTGTTTCCTTTAAAGAGGAATAGGAAATGTGGAAGGAGCTGTTTAAAGTTAAGCAATTGCTTTTCCTGTGTACTTCAGGATCTTGATAGAAGTACTGATGAGTTCTGTTTAACAGGGCAGTAATTTTCTACATGGATCAGAAGAAACTCCTTATTCTTCCTGTGATCACAATGCTTTATTTTTTTACTTTTCAACTTCTACAAAATAGGACCTCATAGCTTCTTTTTGTCTGTAGAATATTGAAAATTTCATGGGATGCTGTAAGTAGAATGGCATGGATTTTAGCTTACTTTCCCCTATTATAGATACCTAGGTTGTAAAACCAGTGTAGTTTTCAACAAGTGTCCATACACTCTACTATGTGTGGTGAATTTTCTGGACACATTTGTAGATTTTTCAGTGCTGTTCATGAAGATATTATGAGTCACGGCAAAACAAAATTCAAATCAAATAAGCATTCTGCATTTGTCCTCTTGACACTGAAAAGACATCAAAATATGCATTTAACCCCTTGTTTTAGTTTTGGAAACACCACTTCAAATAAAAGCCAAAAGTTGTTGTGAAAGTAAATTGTAGCATTGTTCACAGTTTACTTTAAACAGATGGATAAGAACAGGTAGGTGACCTGGTAGTGCATTCTGTGCCAACTGTACATATGTAAGTATTTTGTACAGTCCATAGTGTACCAGAAAGTAATGCTTTACTGCTTTCTTTGTCAAATAATTCCACAGTGTTATTCTTTTCCTAATATCCCATTTGTGTTTTCCTTACCATAATGTCAGACTAATAGAACAAAATTAATCTCATTAAATATAGCCCAAGCTATACAAATCTGATTAACTGCCATAGACACCCACGTAATTAATCTTTTTAAATAAAACTTTTAATATTTCATGAGCACCTCTTGCGTAATGGAAGAATTTTTGTAGAGCATTTGCTTAGCAGCTTACTTTCCAGTATATTGAATTTTCTGAGTAAATCTAATAGTAGCAATCCCTTTGATCTAGCCACTATTTTCTGGTAGCTGGTCAATATTACTGTTGTTGTTGCTAGGTCCTGTGTTCCTGGTATAATGAAATTCTTAAGAGGTGACTATAATAGCAATAGGATTCAAATGTTCTCCATATGTCAAAAAATCCTATCAAGCAAACAAGAGCAGTGCTAATATATTTTTTTTGATGAGTTCAAACCAAATGTATTTCTTTGCTTTATGCCTTTATATTATTTCATACAATTATTATAAAAATTTTGTATAATTAACATTGCTTCATAGAAATAAATTGATAAAATGGGTATGAACTAATTATAGAGCTAGGTAGATAAAAAGTGACAGAGTTGATATTGTCTGTTGTTAATTGAAGGCTGATTTTTTTTCAGTCAAGTGCTTATGCTTTTTGCTGTTATTGGAATGAACCAGTGCTATAGGAAGTTACTAATGTGATTGTATGAGCATTGTATCAATTGGTGATTATATAGTGTAGGATGATCTTTAGTTCTGTGTGTGGTAATCCTTTAACTTTGCATTCCTGCTGCTCTTTGTTTCACTCTTTCTTCTCCACACCCTTCAAGAGCTGCTATGACGATGTATTACAGAATTGTTATTTTCAGCGTGATGATGAAATTTTGCTTTGACTCTGTTGCAGAAAATCTAAGACAACCTTTTGAAAAATTATATTTTCTATCTGTTATATGATTTCAAAATAGTTCGAAGATGCAAAATGCATTGAGATCAGTGGGCAGAAGAGTCCTCTCAAATAATGGGGGTATAAGTGGAGTATCTGAATTTCCCAGAAATACTGTTTTCATCACAAGTGAAAGGTAGACGAAGAAGAATGATGGCATCAAGATGAAGTGATTTTTATCTTGTTCTTATAATAAAAATGGTTCAACTTTAATATAGCAGACTTATCAGAAGAGTGCACTACAGATATTGCTTAAGATTTTAAAGCACTCCTTTGATGTTGTCTGACTGCCCTCTTCAGGATGACAGCGAATATGTTAGCCTGCTTAGTGATATCTGTTTCTAGAAATAACCAACTAATGAGTAAATCACTTTTTTTTTTTTTAATTGCAAACTACCTATTGAGTAAGGGTGTAAAGTAGCAAATTTACTAAGTCCGGTAGTAAGGTTGAAAGTTGAGTTTTATTGTGCTTCATGTTATTTATTCTTTGTGGGAGTAAAAGGTCATGAATTTTCATTTTAATTCTTAGACTTTTGTGATAGTTTTTTTTTCATGTGCAGTGTATTTCTTAATACTACACAACTGTGCTGGAGTTTGTATGTAATTTATGTCATGCCTAAAGTTGATCTTAGTCATGAAGAAATGGTGAAGGTCTTGGAATATCTGTGGTCCTCTAATGCTCTTCCCCTTTTTTGCTCTCTCTTCTGTATGTTTACTGCAGAGTTTCTCTTGCAACAAACAGATTTTTGAATTTACAGCCCTTAAATAAACTGTTCTGCACGATCAAACACATAGAACTGTTTTTCTAGAAACACTGTTTTGAGAAAAGCTGCAGAATACATTTATTTATACTACTTATGTATCTTTCTATATGCAAAATTGAGTTGCCAAGTGCTAAAATCCTGGTTTGGACTCTACAGCAGATGTAATTAAATAGTAATATGGAAATTAGTAAAGGAATCTGGAAGTACTGCAAGCATTCTTTCATTTTTTTCTCTGAATTTTTTTGTTGGTATAGATTTGTCCTGTTGAAGAATCTGTGGGTTTATGTTTCTGTGTGTTTAGAGAAAGTCTCTGCTGATAAAGATCCCAGGATTATTCTCTTGGAATTAATCTCCTTTCCCGTCCTTTTAGTGCAATCAGGGCAAAGTTTTTTGGTTTGTTCTTTTGCTTGTTGGGGGAGCATTTGTTTGTTTGTTGTGTTTCGGATTTATTGTGATGGGGTTTTATTTGGGTTGTTTTAAGTTTTTTGGGGGGGAATTGTTTGTTTGTTTTGGGTTTTTTAATTTTTATTAAAAGTGAACAGGTAAACAAGCAAAACCTCAAAAAAACCTGACCTGATTATAGACCCATGAATAAAGCCAAGAGGAGGCTTTCTGACGTATTTGAATAGTAGCAAATCACCTTCTAGTGTTGATACTTAATGCTATATGTTCTACAAAATTATCACTTTTAAAACAAGTTTTAGAGAAATAATCTGGAGTTTATTATGCTACTTACAAGCCTACTATTTATTTGGTTAGGATCATTTCCCAAGTGCTTAGCGTTTTCTTTGGCTCCCTTTTTATGGCTCTGCTGTTTTAGGAAGACTTCTACTTTCACAGTTCTGTGTTATTTGTCCACTGGTTTCAGAATTCATTATTTGTAGCTGTTTCCAGCAAGTAAATCCTGATATTGTAATCAAGGACAACATAGGCATTTGCTTGCATGGATCTGTTAGCAGATTTTTATTACACTTGCCACTCAGATCACTCCTGTTTTCTGAGACTTTTAAATATGGAAAACACTATTTTTTCTTAATATCATCTTAGAATGTCTCTGGTATAGTTTAACTTAACACATTTTATAATTTTGGAGAAGACAAGTTTGAAGGAAAGAGTTGCATAGCTAGCTGAAACCTTTTAATTGATAGTATGGGTGTTGAGAATGATACTGAAAATGTAACTTATCTAACTTTTGCAACTGGTTATAGCATATTTTTTGCCACTGAATGCCACGTGGATGTATATCTGTTTCTTTTCCTTAACAGGCAAGCTAATGAAGAATATCAAGTACTGGCTAATTCATGGCGGTATTCATCTGCTTTCTCAAACAAACTGTTTTTCACAATAGTGGATTATGATGAAGGGGCAGATGTTTTTCAACAGGTAAATGTTGGACACCGCAAAGCATTGTTAATTTTTAGAACTGCATGTTGATTTGCCAAATAATGCAAGACAAATTATTTTCGGTATGTAGGTTTGTACCTCTGTGTTTTGTATACAATTTCCTCCTGGTTAAAAACACTGCAGTTTCTATGACATTAGCAAAGACAAATTCTACCAATAACCACTTCTAATTTTTCCAAATGTAGTTTATAATCTTTGTTTATAGATTGCATTATATATTGTGAATTTTTTTTTCTGAAAAATTGTTAAAGTAATTTTGCAGAATGAAGAACATTGCAGATAACACTTGCATTTAAAGATTTTATTTTCTCTTTAGTGGTAAAAAGCTCTTAACTAAAAGAGCCTTTTAATTGCTTTTATGTGATATAATATTCTTCAACTTCAATAATATTTGACTTAGCCTGGAAGTTCTTCAGGGAAAAGAGAAGAGGATGGTTTACATTTTATATATGGGCTATGACACGTGAAAAATCAGCTTTTGGAAAATAGTTTGTCTCCTTTTAATCTGAGTAGTCAAGGCAAAATGCATCCCTTGAAAATTAATACTAAATACTGACGTGATTTTCTTTGATATTTATCCATTGATTGAAGCTAAAAATGCAGATTAACAGAATTGAAAAGCTTTGAAGTTCTCCGTATATTTTAAACACCTTTTGGTGAAGTGTTCAAATGTTTAAAATGTTCAAGTGTTTAAAATGTTCAGGGGAAAGATTAATATTTATTTTTAAAATAATTTAAAAAGTTTAATTACTGTTTTTAATAAATATTTTTACTTCCAGTTGACATATTAGAATGTATTGTGTAAAGAATGGGTATTAGTGGCTTAAGATTTTGCTTTACAAATTAAAGAGGTGCTTTACAAAAATTTGTATTATTGTAACCTATAATACAAAATATGTTTTTTGATCTGGCCTTAAGCCAATCAATACATGCTAGAATAGTCCAATTCAATTTATTCCTTGTGTAACAGGATACAGATTCAGTTTTATTTTGAATGGTATGCATTTAAAGCCATGTTTACATGGAGAGGAAATTAAACATAAATATGTTTCTGCCAGTTTTAGAGATGCGATGTTAAGAATACATTGTACTAATGACTGTTTTAAGGTGGATTTGGGGGAAATTCTGACCATACATTTATGTGTACAAACAAGTCGTGTAACACTGATGCCATAGCAAAAAACCTCAAGAGGTAATTTTTATTTTTTAGCTTTTGCTATGTTTTCAGAGAAATGGTAAAGTAGTTCCAGATCAACTGCCCCAAAACTCTATCTAATGTCAGAAGGTTTCTTCATTCAGCATGTTTCTGTGTGTTATATTTCATTTAACTAGTTCAAAACATTTGTCTTAGCCTTTCTTGGAATATTTTTTATTTCCAAAACAGCTCAGTAAAGAAAAGGGCTATTTTTTTCCTTAGACTAAAAATTTTTTAATAGTTAGTAATTTCTGTTGAAAAATTCAGTTCCGTACTTGATTAAAGTTTTGGTAATGTGATATAAAATTCATTTTGCAGGAATGAAACAAACAGGCTTACTCTGCCTTTTGTATTTAAAGACCTCCATATTACATCATCTTTAGGTATTTCCCCTGATTTTGTTTATTTGCATTTTGATTTTCTGAAGTGCTTTATTGCACTATTTCTGAGGTATCCTGAATACGGAGGAATTTTATGTAGTAAAATTGTGTTCTCCTCTACCACTTAGCAGAGTTGAAGTCAAGATTTCAAATGGCAAATGTAAATACAAATGTAAATCTGTTTGTTTATCACTTTTGAGAATTTGCACATATCCTGTGAAGGGTTCCAGTGACATCAACACATGAATTAAGAGTTTCTAGGGGAAGTTTAAGTAGTCAGTGGTAGTTATCCAGGCCTTTCTGGATTCAAAAAAGACTAGTCACTCATGGTTAGTCGGCCTTGCAGCCAGTAGAAGGCTAGATGAATAGTTTAGTTAACTTTGGATTCATGAGAGCTGGGCAACGTCAAGCTGCTTTACCCCCTTAGAATGTCTTCCTGATATACTTGAATAGATTGGATGAGTGCAGGTCTCTGTTTTACCAATTGCAGGAAAGATTTTACAGCATATAAAAACTTTAAAGCATAAGATACTCAGAAAAGCTTGTGGGTGATACTCTAAATAATTAAATATGCTGAAGAATCTACAGGGGGGAATATTCTGAGCATTCTTTTTGGGGGACTATACATGAAGAGGTATTAAAAATATAATGTATGGAGGAAAGTAATATTTTTGTTCTACTTAGGCTTGCATTATTGAGGATACTGTGTTGTTGTATTTTGAGGATAGAGTTACTAATGCTTTTTCCTCCTGTTTTTCCTGGTTTTGTAGTTGAATATGAACTCTGCTCCGACTTTCATGCATTTTCCTCCAAAAGGTAAACCCAAGAGAGCTGACACATTTGACCTGCAGAGAATCGGATTTGCAGCTGAGCAGCTAGCTAAATGGATAGCTGACAGAACAGATGTTCATGTAAGTCTTTCAACATTTTAAAAGCTGAAACCAGATGTATCTTTGTAGTCTGAGACAGGCTGATGACAAATTCCATCTTTCCTTAAATTTTCTTTGACGAGTGACGGTTCTAGAACACAATAAAAAAATAACACTCATGGTACTTATGGTAACTTATGCAGTTTGCAGATTATATTCCATTCTTGCTTTGTTAAATTTTACGTAGCCTTATTCTGGATGAAAACAAGCAGTGATGATGAGCTTAAGACATAAAATGTGCTTTGCAAAACTATGTACAAAACAAATAGGTTTGAATGTAGCTGCTTCTAATTCAGATACAACCTGCAAATCTGTAGAAGAAATAATGTTTTGGAGTTGAAAAGTTCAAAACTATGCATGAAGTTTTTTCATATTATGTGCTTATTAAAGGAAGAATGATTTTTTTCTTATTTAAATGTATCTAGGGATTAGTCTTGCTGACTTTGAAACCGGATTTCAGATGCTCCATATTTATCTATATGGAAGATGATCTGTATGTGTGCATTTATTGCAATCTGTATTTGCATTTATCTTTTCCAGATTAGAGTTTTCAGGCCTCCTAACTATTCTGGTACAATTGCCCTGGCTCTTCTGGTATCTCTTGTTGGTGGCTTGTTGTATCTACGAAGAAATAATTTAGAGTTCATCTACAACAAAACTGGCTGGGCCATGGCAGCTCTGGTATGCAGATTCTCCTTATTAATTTGCTTTTTATTAGTTTCTTGTTGTAGCATATGTGTCTTCATTACTTGCACGGTAAATTAAAAGCCATTACATTAATACATTGTTCAGAATGATACCATCAGAAAAAGACTGATAATCTAGATTTTGGGTCTAATTCTCATAAGCAGTGAGTATCAGTTACTATGAATGACTCACTGAAAATTAGCAAATTCTCTGATAGCGGCAGATTTTTTTTGAACTGTAGTATGACAGTATTTCCAAAAATAAATGTTACTGATATTTATGGCTATGGTTCAACTTTTTGGTAAAATCAATAATGTTATGATTGATTTAGGGTAGCTATTGGTGTCAGACTATCACTTTCAAGTGATGAAAGGTTGAGAAAAGTAACCAAGGCTTTATATGTTTGTAAGACAATGATAAAATATCTGAGAAACAAAGAAAAACAGGTAATTCTTTCCAAAACTGATTTCAGTTGTACTGACCTTAACATTCTACAGTTAACCTAAATGAGAATAGATGATCTTAGGACTCTAAGGAAAGACTAGACCTAGCCAAGACTGTTTTGAAGTATTAGTCAACTGAATCCTCAAAACCATAAATAATGAATTAAGGTTTAATTTAGTTAATAGTGTGTTACAGTGTATTTATCAGTTTTCAAATAACTGAATAGAGTGATGAAAAATATGGACTGTGCAGGATATTAAGCTGTCTCAGTTTTAAGTAGGCAATAGTATGAAAGGATGGTAGACGATGGTAAGGATGTATCAATAAGGACTCATTACTCTGGCATCATTGTGACTGACAGAAGAGGAAAAATCTGAGGAGCAGCGTCTGAGGCTTAATTTTCAGGGACATGGCACCAGGACCATGGTTATCAACAGTAGACGAGTGTCTGGGATTATCAAGTCCAGTCCAGCATTTTTACTTCTTACTAGAACTCCTTCATACTGTACTAGTAGTTTTATCAATTGAGAACAGTACCTGTAAAAGTTTCGTCCATGTGTTTTGCACAATATAAACCAAGCTTTTATTCTTTTGCCATTGAAATCATTATTTATTCCCTTGATCATTTAAAAGATTTTTTGTCGACTTGAATCAATATGAATTGACCTTTCTTGAAAGCACATGGCTACGATTGTAGATAGAATATGAGTTTACTTGTCCATCAGCATTCATATTTTATTTGTAATCTAGACTCCCTTTCCCATGAAAGCTTGGATAAGATGGTCTTTTGAGGTCTCTTTCAACTTGAGCTATTTTATAGTTCTGTGTATTTTAGCTCTGCTAGAAGTAGCTTACTGATGTATCCTATAATCAGTTTTGCCTTTTGAAAGCTATGTCATATTGTTGGTTTGCTATTCTGCTCTGATTCAACAATATGAGAAGATACTTTCTTTTTGTGATAATTTCAGCTGATGGGCCTTTGGCAGCCTCTGTTACACAAGTTCAAAGATGAAGTTACCTAGTACCTGTTAAGCACTAATTAATTTTTATGGTTGAATTATTAAGAACTTAAAGAAAACTCTTTGTCCACAATTCCTTAATATTTGGCATTTCTCTTGAATAGTGGCTACTGATAATGGTCTTTTCTCTCATGTGCTATCATAGCTTTGCACTTGGATACATTCTTTAAGCAGGTTGTTAATCTACACTATACATTAAGAAAGAAATAAAGTTTTCAGATAAACCACCTGTAGGACTAGATTTCAGGTAGAATGATGTTTCCTTTTGATCTAGAGAGCCAGGCGCAGAACGTCTTCTTTGTTGCAGGATGTCATTTGGAGTGTCCTGAGCTCTAGCACAGGGTTTTGACATTTCTCTTCCAAAGTAAATCTGTCATGTTTAGTTTCGTATATTCTTTCTAGAGTACAGGGGTTTTTGATGATAATACTTTTAAAAGATGTACTACTACCAGAAAACTCACATTTGATATGTATCAGTCTAACATTTTTTGGACTCCCAATCCATATATATCCATATTATCAATAACCTGAGTAAAGCAATAATTGACGCACCAAAATAGATATTTGTGTCAAAAATCAAATAAAGATATGAAATCATTGATATTTCCTTTGTTTAATCATGCACTGTATCTCTGGAGACAGTAATTTCATTTTGATTTCATATTTCAGAGTTTCAGATAAAAAGTTTAATGTTTTAATATTTTGGGGAATTGTTTTTTTTGTCTTGCAGAGGTTAAAAATGCGTTCTTCAAATCATAGAATTATTCTGTTACAAGCTGCATTCAATAAATGGTTGAAGACATAATCAATTTCCTAATTAATAAAATTAACACATAAATTCTTTCTTAGAATATTTGCTGTTCTCCTTAGCAGCAGCTTGACAGCTGAACATTGCATCTGAATGTAACTGTAAATTGCAATGTAGAAAACCTATAATCACATTCAGCTGAACTCCTGTGAACAGGTTCAAAGTCCAAGTGGAATCAAATATTTAAAGAAATTCTGTTCATGCCATTCAATAATTGCTATCCTGCTGATTGTATGAAAAAGCAAGGGACTAAAATGGCATTAATGCCATTGATTGTTGTTGCTAATACTATTCCCTGTAAAATTCTGGTTACTTTAAAAATTAATAGTACTGAAAGGATGTTTTAGAAAATGTTCTTATACCTGAAAGTACATAGTAATTAATTGTGGCATTGAGCCAGTGCTTCAGTATTTTAATTGTTATTGTCCTTCTGACTTTGCAGTGGTTTAGAAGCCCAATAGTCTGCAAAATGATATTTTGTTAAAGATCATACAGTTACCAGAAATCCTTTTGTTTTTTTTCAGATCTACCCAGACATACAAGTTTATTTTATAACTTCTTTTTGATGGAATCAACAAGGACTCCAGTTTGCAGGCTTTTGCACAGATGACCTCAGTTAATAACTAAAAAAGTTACAATTCATAGAAGAAAATGGACGGTCATATTCATTCTAAGTTATAATGTAGTTATAATTCCCTTAGATCATGCTTCTTTTTCTACCAGTAAAACTTAGAGCTTCTTTTTTGATAAAAGCTCATTAAAAGGAAAAATGGAGAAGATAGTGTCTAGTGAGATGCTTTTTATGAAGGGTATAAATAAGAAATAAATGTTTAATTTTAAATAATTATATTCTTCATTAACATTTTTTTCTCTTTGAACTTTAAAAAACAAATTAAACAGGGGAAGCCTGGCAAGATGCATAAAAACTACAGGAAGCCCATGTTTTTAACAGAAGTATAGGCATTTATCTTGTTCCTTATTGGCAGTTCTTTTTTTCAGATGATAAAGAATTGAGACAGCATGGAAGCTCTTTCCTAAAAGCTGTAGGTTTGTGTTTTGATTGTTTTTTGGGAGGTGTTGTACTGCTAGGTACTTCATTAACTAGTATTCATTAGCATTAATTCATTACATTTTAAATAGCATTTTTTAATTTCATCTGGAACTTTTTCATGAAGATTCTGGGATTCAGTGAGTGAAAACTATCATTGCAAACAGAGAACTCTCTAGTTTTCTTTTTCTTGTTTTTTTTGAGTTTCTTAGTTTGCTTTGAAGAACTTTTATTTTCCCAAAATTTGAATACTTTTTATGTAAATGAAAAATGGATGGTGCCTCTGTACCCAATTGAATGATCCATTGCTAAAAATTAGAAGAAAATTGTCGGCATAAAACTCCTCTGCTGTTTTTACTAGCAGAACAGAGGATCCCAGAAAGTTTAAATGAGTTTTTGTTCCGTAACACCATTGATACCAAAATCTTGTGTCTCACAGACAATATTTCCAGCACTGTTTTAGGAGAATATTTAGGAATGCAGGATCCATCGAATAGTTCTGATAGACTTTCAGAAGCAAGACCAGAGCTTTCATCTCACACATTAATTGCAATGTCAGTTCACACAAAATCATTAAATTGGTTTTGTCCTCAGCCTCAGATTGTGCAACAGCAATATTTGTGGTTTCGTCCCCTCATTGAAGCACTACAGACTCTGGTAGTATCTTGTATGCCTGAGGCATTTTCAATTGCAACATCACCCAGTAGACTTTTAGAATGACAAACCCAGATGACTGAGTCACAGTACATAATATCCCAAAAGATGTCTTTGAGATCACATGCATTACTTATCCCCTAGATTATCTTAGACTTTAATTCAAATTCTGCTATTCATCTATGGATATTTTTCCCTCTGACATTCCAACACCAAGATGAGGAAGGACTTCTGTCTTCAGATATTTGCAGACTTGTGTCCTTTTATGCTGATAACAAGAAGCAGTTCAGACACTTGTCAGGACTCTTAATTTCTTAAGCAGGCAGAAGAAAAGGTCAGAGTATAAACCAGGCAAGCTTCTAACACTTTAGATGAGGAATTGCTTCATTTTAGACAACAGTACTTGTGCTGAGAGTTTATCTGTTCTGTTGGCTAGAATGTGGGCAACTAGGGGTCTTTTGAAAGCACTTACTTTACCAGGCTGTCCCTGTGGTTTTCTGCATATAATTTCCAGTTTTGTTTTATGTGTATCCTTCAGATGTGCCTATATACCTGTGAAAATTGGGAAGGCAAAATCTGTGCTCAGATTAGAAGGCAGCTCCCTAGGAGCTGACTGTATTGGGCAAAATATGTCAGGTCACTTGAATGAGGAGATAAAGTGTATGTTTTCAAGTTCTCAGAACAGTTAACGGTATGAGGAATGTTTTGTGCTGATACACTTCACAGTATCTATACCACATAGTACATTCATCATCAATTATTGGTCTAACAGAGCTTGAAAGGTATTATGGCTACTAGTGGTTTCTTTATCCCTTTCTGGAATGAGGATAAAAAAAGTCATGTGTTTTATTCAAAGATACACATAGAAAAAGGCTCCTCTGTGTGAGTAGATAGGCATCTCAAAAGAACGGCAATAAATGCTGATTATTAATTTCCTTTTCTTCCTATAGTTGAAGGTTTTAGAGATGCACATATAAAGTTACTGAAATCTGTTGTCTTTGCTTCTGTGTTATAGTCCCTGTCCTTGAATTGTATGTCTCTTATTGGAGATTCTAATAAGTGATGGATTGTTATGTAGAAATTGAGTACAGACATCGTAGCTCAGTAGCTTTGTTTGAGCACAAAAGCAAAGCTAAACTGGATAGGAAGGATTACATTTGTTTAACCAGTAATTGTGAAATGGTTAAAACTTACATATACAGAACAATAGAGAAATTAAGTGCAGAACTGGATGCCCATGTCTCCCTTTTTTAAAAGAAACCAAACAACTATGCTTGAATTTAACTAGATTCATAAGTGAATCTAAAGTGTCATTATTTTTCTTATATTACAAAGTGTTTTCCATGTTCTTGGGTCTAAACTTGCAAAGAAATCTAATTATTGGCTTTGTATGGTGTCTGCTAATAGGAAGTTTCTCTTCAAAATGCATTCCAAATGGCTTTTTAAATCTCCAGTAATTTTGTTTAATGAACTGGCAGATAGTGTTAAACAAAACTTAGGCCTCTGAGAAATGATGTATTAAGCCAAAATAAATCATTTGAAGTTTGCAAGACCAAGAACAGTTTTAAAATTCCTGCCAATGTGCTTATGAAATCATGTCTTGATAGCAATTCAGTGTTCTGCTGGGACACTTGGTACTTCATTTACCTTGCAACTGTTCGTAGTAACCTTATGGTTTAAACACGAATGCACCACAGGTGAGCTCAAAGCAGTTTTCCCCCTTAGTGAAGCTGAGGATGGAAGCCTTCAAGAAAATACCACCTGCAATTTGTTAACAAGGTCCTTGAGCAGATCTCTCTGCACATGCAGTGTTCTCAACTAGGACTGGTAATAGGGGGAACTTCATTGCCACTGAAGACATCCTGTGGACATTTGGTCTTGGAACCGTATTATGTTGTAACAAATTACTGTTCTTTCCCACTCTGTGCTACATCAGTCAAAAATTTAGATCTAATCTGCTTGCTTTTATCATTTAGATGCAGAATAAGCTAACTAAATCTGGAAACTCTTAATATAGTTTGAACCCTGAAAAAAACCTGAACTCTCTTGACAGATCAAGTGGCAGGCAGCAGTTAGTGCTGTTCTTGGAGTCTGACAAAGGGAAAGAAGGGAGTAGATGGATGAAAAGTGTATCTGTAGCACTCCTCACTGTAAAACTGCTGAAGTACAGACTGCTGTGAAAAAGTGTCATGCTCAAAGTGCCTTGGCTTAATTCTTCTCCTGTACTCCAGTTTTCATCCTTTGAACTTTGACAAGATCCGGCAAAACTGCAGAAGGTGGCCATTTCTCTGCATATGAGAGTAAATATGAAGTCATTAACCACATGTTACAGGTTGATAATTTGTAGGAATTAATTTGGTAGAGTTTTGTCCTGGGAAAATGAACTCTCAGTAATGGTGAGTGAACTAGGTGTTTTGGAAACTTTCAGATCCCAAAGCATGGGATCCTATGGAAACTATGCCTTTTGGAATGGCATCAACATGATGTATCTTAGATGTGTGCATCTGTTCTGCAAATAGTGACATGTATTTCAAGTGTATTTTACAAACAATAGAAATCTGTAGTTTCCACTGTTGGGGGTTTTTTTACCACAATGATTGTAATTGGAGAACGTAGAACACAGCAAGATGAACTTGAATGTCAAGAGCTATCTGTAGCGTACCAAATGCTTGCTTAAGGGATATGATGGAAGTGCTCTGTTCTTGGGATACTTAAAATAGATGAAGATTGGAAGAGGACTAGGGAGAAGTGGGAGAATGTTTTTTGGCTCCTGAAAAAGTGATTTTGAAATACACCATAAAAAGGAACACGATGGAAAGAAATCATGGCACATCCAGTATGTGGTGTACTGAATTAGTTTCCTTGATCCCTAGCAGTCTGAACTGAAAAAATATGAATGATGCCTTCAAGTTAAATAACTATATTATTAAGTCTTTGCTTTTTAATAATATTAATACTCGGCATTTTCTACTCCCCACTATTGTGTCTCCTACATATTTTTTGTTAGATTTTAAACTGTCTCACAGCATGGTATTTGTATTGGCAAGCATTAAAGATCTTGAGTAATTTGAGGGATTTATCCTTTATTAAATATATCACTATATAAATTGGGCTAGGGTCTTTTTAATCTTTCTTTACAGAAGCAGATTTGGCCCTAGAGAATGTAAATTTCAAACAGTAATTTAAGATTTAGAAAAATGATTTTTCATAGAAAAATCACCTTCAGAGACCCACAGTTTTTGTACTCTATGCATCTGTTATCTTTCAGTGTTTTACTTTTCACCTAATTTTTTGCCTTTCAAAATATCTTTCACCTCACTTTTGTTATCCACATTTTCAGTTTCTATACTTTTGTGCTTTCACATAAGCTATCTATTGTGTGATTCATCACCAAAATTGCAGTATAAATTTCTCTGCAAAAAGAGTCTGTGTAGAAATAACTATCTGTTACTCTTTTCCAGTAATGTAACTGTATACTCTTTTCATTTTGTTGCATATTATTAATTAAAACATAATCCATTTGCTAATAATCGCTACTATATGCCTTTATCTGCCATATAATTAAGATACTGGTACATTCCAAATCCTATTAAGGGCAAAATGAAAAACACCTTGTATTTAAAGCCAAGAACCTGTTCTTTTTGTAAGTAAAATCTTACAAGGAAGAATTATAGTTAAACCATATATGAAAATGTATCCTTTCTTTCTATTACAAGAGAAAAAAGTCTTAATCATACCAGCATGATTAAAACTGTTTTGCACACACTCCTTAGTGTCTTTACCTTTCTCTGATGTCATGGTTAGTGTTCCAGTGTTTATCTCTGGATCTTGAGCTCATTCTTTGGCTTTGGTTTGGGGTGATGGGGTACTGTGGTGAGTTGTCAGCATTCCAGGTTCTCCTCCAGGGAGGAATATGATGTTGCTGCTTTCTTCCTCCTTGCTTTAGAGTCCTAGGGGCTATTTCATGCTTTGTGCTTCCTTCACTGATGTGCAACTAAATTTTACATCAGAATTTACTGGATAAATTGTGGTGGTCTTGCATGTGTTGGATGCTTGTCCTTTGTTCCCTTTGTTAGCCCTGAAACTGTTTTTGATGATCTCCCATATCTGTGTTTTTTATTCACTGTTGGTGTAATATTTATAGGCTTGGGGTCTCCAGTGTAATCCTGTGCATTCTTTCTCATCATTCCATACTGGTACTCTGCATCCTGTGTTTACAGTTCTGGTGTCTCTGCAGTCATCTCATGTCTGCACTACATCAGTATGTTGGTCATAATTATTTCATCCCAAACAGAATGGGGGCAGGGGATGGGAATTATTGAACCACGCAAAGATAAGCAAATGTAATGTAAACTAGACATAGTCACCTGGTCTCTGGAAAAATTGCTGTTTCAGCTAAACAAGTTAAACCCCCCTAACTACTACCAAACAACAACAACAAATAAACAAACAAAACCCCCATCAAAACAAACCCCAAAACCAGAAAAGCCAAGACATATTTGAATAAAGCCTGACAAGATTCAGTACTAGGGCCTTGCAAAATTTGTTCATATTACGCAAGGTGACCGATGAGAATTAAGGTCTGTTTTAAAGTTGACATGTATCTCTAACCTAACTTCACACTCCTCCATAGGGAATTTCACTTTTCTAACAACTCAACCACTCCTATTTGTCACAGCTAAAATGTATCACAGTCATATAGGACATACGATGAGAATTTCATAAAATAGGGCAGGTTTTTTTTTTAATAACTGGATTTTTTCTGTGACTTTTTATATCATTTCATACACTGAAAAGCAAAAAGGTAAGCTAAACATTTATATAGGAGAAATATTTTCATGAAAGGTTGTATAAATCTTGAATACTATTTCCAGAACATTTGCAATGAATGTCTTCTACTGCTCCAAGTGCTTGTTGCCATATAGATGTGCAAATGTGGCACATAAATATAGGATTATTTCAAGTGAGATTTGGAAAATCTGTCTTGAGCTAACTCATTTTCAGAATAACAAAAGTGATTGAGAATTTTATGAGAGCAACACATCTGAAGATGCGATGCTAAAGTTCAAATAGAGGTAGATACTGTGTCTGCTTAGGGAAACAATTATGTATCTAAAGCAAGAATTGTTTTCTATTCAATTGATCATGGTAAATTAATGAGGATATTGTTTTTCTATTTTTCCTAGTGTGTTGTATTTGCTATGACATCTGGTCAGATGTGGAATCACATCCGGGGACCACCATATGCACATAAAAATCCTCAGAATGGACAAGTGGTGAGTTGATTATTTTAATTTTATTTTCAGGGGAAACATGTAGACAGTCACTTGCTATAGTGAGTCTACAGTTGCAAAAAATTGGAGTTCCATAGTTCTGTATGACAGTCTGGAACTTCAGATGTTTAAAAGGTGCTAGCATCTCTAGTTTGAACAATGACATGGGTGGCTGTGTTTTTTAAAATTCTCTCTTTGAGGCTCCCAGCTGTAGTGAATGTTATAAAATGTTCCATAGCACACAATTTTCCGCTGCCCAAAGATAAACACAGATATTGCATCTTTTTGTAGGGATGTACTCCCTCACATAGTAAAAAACAAATCTGTTTTGTTTTTTCCTTTCAGGCTACATTTACACAAACCCTTGAGATTTGTAAGCTCTTATCTTCCTGTCCAGAGCATTTTAGTTAGAAAAGGAGATGCCAAATATTTTCATGTGCTTTGTACCATCTCCAATCATATCTGTAACTCTTCCACTGAACTTTATGGAATGCTTTTTCCTGTATCTCTTTGCTCCTTTAATTTAAATTCTTTATCAGCTTTACTAAGTTGACTATTGCCAGAATTACTGTTAGATCCTGTTACTGCTGTCTTTGAAGAATTACCTTTGCTTCTTCCTGCTTACAAATTAGTAAATGTTCATCAGACTTCAGAAAAATAAACTCTCTTTGCCTTCTAGGAGAGTAGAGAGGACCTTGTCAAGTTTCTACTGCTGTTTGTTATTTGCCACTTTTCAAGCAGGTTCTTGGGATGGAATCTACAGAACTTGCAGTGAACTTCGTGATCAGGAAGCTTTTCTGTAACTAGTGGCCAGTTGAGCTATTTTCAGCTTTGGCCATCACTAGGTAAAGGAAACTTTCCCTTAAAGAAAAAATTTGTTTTAACCCCATTAGTGTCCTATCTTAATTGGAGTAGCAAAAAATTATGGTTTGAATTTGATTAATGATCTACATTTTATCAATCTGCATTTGCACATTTACATTTTATCATTTTAGCAGCATATTGATGTCATGAAATGACAGGATTTCATCTGTGAACTTTGTTATTCAGAAATAGAATTGATGATGTAAAAAATAATCTTAATAAAACACTTTATGAAAATTTAGAATCTTTCATTACTGCTTTGCAGGATTAAATTTATGATGCTTTCCTATGGAGTGACAGAAAGGAGAAATACTGTGTAGGAAAAGCAGCATTTGTGACAAATTAGTTTTTACCATGTCCAGTTGTATAGACATTGCCTGTCTTAAAGGCCTGTTTCTGAAGTACATTACATTACCTAATCTTAAAATATTCCTGAATTTGTGTTGGATTGTCTAAGTTTTCAAGTGTGAACTCATATCGTCAGTGTCTGAAAACTACTACTTTGGGAATGTTAGCACACACGGCTAAATAATAGAAATAATAGTAAAGATGTTTTTAAATTCTAATCTATTGTATTGGTCAGCATACATACATTCTTTTCTGATTTTACTGCAGTATATGACTTCAGGTAAGTTATTTGTGCCTCTGATTTACCTGTCTCTCCTTGTTCATATGTCTCAGTACTCTTTCCTCTTTGGAGTTGTGTCAGTAAGTAAAACCAGTCAGATCCTAAGAATTAAGGAAAGGATAGATGCTGGGTCTGCTTTAATTAAGCTTTCACTGACCAGTATTGTTTTAATTTAAAGCTCTAACTTTAAAAATGTTACAAGCCTAATAAGTATTCTATAAACCTTTACCTATTTTACATTGTGGGATTTTTTTTTTCAAATAGCAGTATTGAACATTTTCCTATTTCATTTTTCTAGCACTTATCTATGTTTCTGTGAATTTGAAGTCATAAAAGTGCTTATCTAACACTTCTTTGAGATTTACTCAACCATGATAATTCACTGTAACACACTGCGAATTAAGTCAGCAACTGCTGTCTTTACGTCTGGATGAAATTTAACTCATCACTTTCTTTCCAACGTCTAGCATTTAGTACTGATTCCAAATCTGCAAGCCAGTTTTGTACAAGGATTACCTGTATGTAATACTCTGAAACTTTATTGACAGTCTTACCATGTAAATTTTTGATTTTAGGAGGAGGCATAGAATTGCTCACCAAGCTTAATAGTTTTATTGTTGGGTTCAAAATTACTGATTCTTAGTTTTTCTTACTTAGCTAGTGGTTCTGTTTTGTACTGGCCTGATATTCCAGCAGCTTTTGAAAGTGGTAATAATCTGTCTTCATAAGCTGTTCCTTGCCTCAAATATCTCTCATGATATGTTTTGTTCTTGTTGTAACTCTGGATGACAATTTCTTCTTAAATTCCTGTTGGTTTTGGTGTTTTTTTTGGGGGGGAGGTGGGTTTCAAAAGATAAAAAGACATCTGTTTGCTTAGACAACACGACTTACTAATGCCAGTATCTTTTGCCGGCAACATTACCAGTTCTTAAAATTTTTGGCTTGTGAACTGGCGTTATGATTCTTTGCTTGATTACTTAAACTGCTTTAACTCCATGATTTTATTCTTTGAAGTTTTCAAACCATATTTTTGTATTTCTATGTGGTCTATTCTGTGAAGTTGATGTGCTCTCTTAATGAGATTGTTGCAGTTAGTTCCTTTATTCCCTGTTGCTGTCAGCTAATTTCAGGTTTTGGGTCCACGTAAAAGCAGCATCAGTTTTAATGTAGAAAGCTGAATTACACTGTTTGCTATTTTAGCTCTGGTTTAGCTTGATGAATCTAGTGCTAGTCTTCTGTCTTGGCACATACTTTATTTCTGTTTCATTTCTGGAGATCTTAATGTTTTGCCAAATAATTTTGTTAGGATTAGGCCCTTTCTGGCTGTGTGACACTAAAATTGGTACCTTTTTTACTGGGACTGAGTGTGATAACTAAACATCCTGTTGGTGTCTGTGTATAAAGTCTTGTGAAAGTTCTGATTTTTATTCAGAGCTTGATCTGTACAGAGCTGTTGGTGAGACAAGTAGAGAGCTGGAGAAAGCAATTACATGGTTTTGAGCCTTCTGCAGAGGTAGTTCTGCTGCTGTTTAATTGACCTAATAGCAAAGAATTCTCATTAGATTTTCATCAGCTTTTAATCAAATAGCAGCAATGTCTAAGAAAACATTTGTGTATATCTTTCCGTGGATTAGCAGCCTTTCATTTTACATACAAATTCCACAATTTTTATTGTGCAATGTACTTAAGACTGCATCTTTAAAATGGTAGAAAGTTTGCTGTAAAGGAGAACAGTGCAAAGGACAAGCTTGATCTAAAATACTGGATTAACATGGTTTCCAAAGCTCCTAATTTCTTTTCCTTCTCTGAGAAGAAATTAGAGTTTGGAAAAGTTTTTGTGTGAAGAGGAAAACATGACGTTTATATTATCAGTTGTTAGTTTGTTTTTCTACATGAGCTGCTGCTTTGCGGAATAGACATGGAATACATAGACATAGATACGGAATGGTATTATTTGCCACTATATTGGATATTTTTTGATGTCTTATCTTTAAAAGGTTGTTAAAATTGCTGCTTAAGCATAACACAAATTATGTCCTTAGCAAGCAATTTATCTTTTAGATAGAACATCTTATAATATCATATTAAATATAAACATTTGTTCAACTGTAGAGCTGATTCATCCTTGCCCCTTCCCCCCATCACTTACCTTTCACAGTTTTATGAGCACTGATCTTTATTCACTTTTCTTGCTGATACAGACATGTGATAATATTTCTGAAGTTAAATGAGACATATATTTCACTGCTGGTAGCATTTTGCATTTGTCAACGCAAAGTTAAGGTACTCTGAAAAACTGAAGCTAAGAATATTGGGATTCTTAACTCATGTTAGCTCTCTACTGCTAAGCAGGATATTAAATGTCACTAAAGTTAATTCTTCATGCTTTCTGATACAAATTTTTTAATGAGTCTAATTAAAGTATATGGAACATTTCTTGAAACAGTTTTGAAGAATTACTCGCTTTCAAGCTCATTAAGTCACAGTAAATACATTGTCCTTTTGCCTTCAGTTTATCTGGAAGCATGTTTGAAATACAGTTGCCCAAGATTGTCTTTGTAATGCCCAACTTTTCTGCAAGTGGCAACATTGTTTGGTAGCAGTTTCAAAGCATACAAAAGTCACTTTACTGTGTGATATGATATTATATATTTGTCTTGCTTTTGGATAAAAAAAGTTTATACAGATTATTATTTCAGTACCTAGCATAAGGTATGAGATTGGCCTTACTTTTACCACAGGAATATTTTGGTGCAATGTTATGGTAATCAAAACCCTACTATTGTTGAAAATTCTTCTTAAAATTTCGAGGGAATAGCCAATTATTTATGTTAACTTACTGGAGAGAAATGAGTGGTGCATTATTTATGTTATGAATATTTTTAATGAAGTAGCTTTCTTGTGATTATGAAAGCAGTGAATCTACTCAGAAGCTACAAGAGGTAAAGGTTTCTCAAGCCTTTAAATTAAACTTCTGTCATGATTTAGTCAAAAAAGTTGACAAATGGCAGTGTAAGGTGTAGAGCTAGTATAAAATAATCTTAATTCTGTTAACAGATTAGCATGTTAACAACTGGGCAATGTCATATCTAAACTAAAGTTGGGGAAATTATTTACCTGTGTAATATATGTCTTAATTTTTGAGATTGCAAGGGTGAATTTTTGAGATTGCAAGGGTGATTGTATCTGGCATTCTGTATAACTTATGTTTATATCTTGAGACTAGAAAAGGGGAACCGTACAGGGAAACTTTTTTTTAATTGTGGGAAGAAAAAGAGGTAGTAAAATAGTCATGACAGAAGGGTTGCTGAGATGAGGCATTAGAACCTCTGCATTCTTATAGTTATCAATTCTGGACACATACATGCTGTGACAGTTCACATAGTGCCATTGTATTGCAAGGGCTGTTATATTGTCTCACTAGAGATGGAACATGTTCTCATCAAATAAAAACAGATTTTAGACAAGTAAGCATTCAGCAAGTAGTCTATCATGATAAAAGCCAATAAAATGAAATAATAAAAAAGCAACCTGCCAGATTTGAATTGCCTCTTGTAACATCAGAAATCCAATTTAATGGACTGATACCACTTTCAACTAATAAACACTCCTTGTCCCCCACTCTTTGGCTTCCTTTTGCTAGGTGTAGATGGGCTCCTAGAAGCCATTTAGTTTAATTTGAAAGAGCTGTTTTCTGCAGAACTGCTCTTTTTATGTCAGAAATCTGGGAGACCTCAAATACGTAGATATGAAGAGAGAATGATAATGCCATACAGTAAAAATATACTTTAAGACAGAAGAACAGAATGACACATGGGAAAAACCGGTTCATGTTGTTCTGTTATTACTAGAACAAGAGCTATTTCTTA
Organism: Oxyruncus cristatus; assembly: GCA_013399855.1. NCBI lineage: Eukaryota > Metazoa > Chordata > Aves > Passeriformes > Cotingidae > Oxyruncus > Oxyruncus cristatus. The sequence continues at coordinate 278,492 of VXAY01006841.1, read as the reverse complement.
AATTCAGCTTAAATGCCAGACAGGAATCTAGTTTTTCTGTCTCCTCAGACTTTACTGGTTGTGTGTATGTTAAAAGATAAGAGCCTTCTCTATTAAAATAATTTTGATTGGAAGGTAACTTTGAAGATTGTCTAGTCCAGCTGCTTGTTCAGAGGTTGTCAGGCTGCTCAGGACTTCGTCTAAGAGAATTTTGAATGTCTCCATAGTCAGAGATTTCCCAACCTGTTCTAATGTTTGACCATCCACAGAATTCTTTTAATTTTACCTTTTAATTTGTTTTTGTCTTCTGTTTTTAATTTCCCTCAGGAACAGTCAAGGTAAATTTTATCCTTCTCTTCAGTAAAACCTGATTTAGCCAAGTTCTTAATTAAAATTTGACAGTAACAATAATAAAATACGGACTTAGCCGAGCAGCACAGCTTTTCAGAGTTCCTGTCAGCATACTTTTGCTTAAGTGACACTAGCATTATTATGATACCACTGCAGTAACCATACTGGAAACAAGAAAAATTAAGCCTGGACTAGTCAGAGATTTTTTTCTCAGTATAGATTCTGCTCTGAATAGAGTCATGCAGATATGCTCTCTGTAGCTATTAAACAACTTAAGCATTTGTTTTCTTCTAAAATCTTACAACTTTGAGAGTGGAGAAGGAAGAAATGAGGAAAGGAACATAAGTTTTCCCTGTTGCACAACAACATCTTTCAATCTTTCACTATTTTTGATGGATTGTTTTAGTGACTTATCTATTCCCTGTAGAAAGATAATCTACAGTACAAGGATGCAGATGTTACTTGTGCTGAAGTAAAATTTCAGCAGTTGGAAATTGTCTTGTGAACTACTGAGCAAGTATCAAAATATTTTCTATCCTGCAGAACCTTTTAGAGCCATAGACCTGGTGCATTTTTATGTTGGTGAGCTCTTGCCTTTCCGTATAGTTTTGCTAGTAAGCTCTAATGCTGTCATTTCAGTGTAACAGATTAGATTTCTCTTATGCCTGTGAACAATGTCAAGAGAAGGACCATGCATTTGAGTGTGTTAATGTAAATGAAGCAGCATATTTCAGACAGTCCTTCATGGACTAATTCACCCATAACTTCTGGGTCAGAGAGACACCTTTTTATTGTGGTTATTTTTTTATTGACGATAAGGAACTATTTTTTTTTCTTTTTTTTTTTTTTTAGTCTGCAAGGCAATAGTTATTTGCTACTTGAAATTTCATTAACTATAAAATGCTTTTTGTATGTTTTCATGGAAACAAAAATTTTTCTGACATATTTTTTTTGTCTAGCTCTGGTGCCAGCATTAATTCCTTTCTTTGGCTAACCTTTCATGTTAACTGACTGTTCCTGAAGGAAGATACAGTAGAAGACATAAGGACTAAATTAAAAGGTAAATAAAAAGGTAAAACTAAGTTAAAAGTTTTATTGTACATAGAGTTTATTCTCCTAAAAGGCAGTAGGGTAGTACTATATATCCTGCCTATTAGATATCAAATATTTCTGAGTTCCTGAATATTAACTGGCAGGTTATCTGGTGTTTGTTTTCTGTTCTTTGAATCATTCATAAGACTTAAAAATTTTTTTTGTTTATAGGTGTTGCCACAGGTCGTGTAGATAACATAGTCGGGGAAAGACACACACACTACTTTCATTTTATTCCTTACGTATTCTTTTGAAGCATTATGAACATTCTTAAGGTTAATGATGTTACTGCTACTCCTCTCATTTGTTCCTTACAGTTTGAGACTTAAAAGTGTCCTGTTGTAGGTAGTTTGGGTTTTTTCCCCACTGCCTAGCAGCAAAATTACATAAAGGTTATACAGAGTCTGAACCCTAGTAACGAAGGAACTTCAGCTGGTGTGCTCCGATAGGCAAAACCTATTGCTGTACACAACTGAAAGTAGAATAGGGTGGTACTTGGAAAGGTTGTATATAGGAACAGAATGTGGGAGTAGGTGCTCTGGTAAAGGAAAGGGTTGACTGCTGGGTTAAACTCTTTTTGTTGTTGTTTGGTTGGAGGGCATTGTTTTGTGCTTTGGTTTTTTTTCCCCCAAGTCAAAAATTGGTAAAATTATCACTAATTTTTATAACAGCAGACCTATTCAAAGCAAGTCTGAAAATCAACTTGAAGCAACATGTGTGTATTTATTTATCTTTTGGCACAGTAATACTTCAATAGCAGAAATGAAATTTTGTCCACCTTTAGAACAAACAATGAGAATATTTAAATAAATTAAGGACCTTATTTCATATTTTTTTTTGCATTTCTCAGATTAATTTATACAGTTTATTTATCTAATGTTCTCTGGTTGGCATTGTACTTCTGTTTATTGTAATGATTGTAATTATAAAAGAAACTGGATGTGTATATATATTTTTGTCTTCTTTATAGTCATTGTAAAATATCTTGGAAATATGAAAACTAATTTACAGATTCTATAATGCTTATGTCATCAAAAGTGCCATACAACATGTGTTATTAATATTAAAGCTTTCTTCTCTTATGTCCAAAGGACAAGTTCAAGCTATTGGGATCGTGTTCTAAAGTATTGGGTGAAAATTTAGATTTTTTTTTTTCTCTTTTCTTTTACATTAGTCCCAGTTAGATCCTGCTCACAAGACTAGCTTACATGGCTGTTGCATTATTAGTACTTACTTTTAGAAGTAGATGTTGCTAAGTCAGTTGTCTTGCAGTGAGTATGTAACTGGCAAGCTGTGTTTATCAAAGTCACCAAAAATGTTTGTAAGGGAATTAATGTTCTCCAGCTGCCTTGTCCATATTCTTGGAGTATAACAAGGAGATAATTTAACTTGTATCCTCATTTCTGGTCATCATTCAAACTTACTTTATGTCCACATTGTTGAGAAACAAGTTCACAAAGTAGTACACAAGGAATTACTTTTGTTTTGCACTAGCCTTTAGACAAGCACATTTGTCTGTCACTTAAAAAGCCACTGCAGAAACTGTAGCCCTTCTTAGGAGAGTTTGCTTCTGCATAACACAACTGAGATTGATCTGCTCTTTAAAGGCTTTAGAGGCATCTTGCGTCAAGCTAATATTATGCACAGAAGTGGGTAGAGAAGCAGATTTTGTGTGTATCACCTATTCTTAGTATTCAGTGCTCACAGAATCAAACTTTCATATTTATTAGAAATAGACTGTAGTTCTTCTGTATGTATTTGTACTACAAAGAGGCATTTTTCACTGCTCCCCTTAAAAGTCTATCATTAATATTTATACTTAATGTGTTAAAGGTTTAGCACTTTAACTTCAGGTAGAGTGCAAATTAAAAATGTTCTTTACTGACAATCTTGCAAGTCTAGCTTTTGAGCAGTAAACAAAAGCATTAAATAATCTCCTTGGTGTTCATAGGTCCTGAGCTCACTTAGCATAGCAAAATGTTCTACATGTACCAAAAATGGCATTACCATTTAAAACAAGGAAGTTCTCTGCATTTACCAGCCTCTCACACTTCTAATACGGGTCAATAGAAGGAAAGAAGAATTTGGTTCTAAAAAACATTTCAAACAAAACAAATGTATTCCATAGTTCATATTAACCAGAGTAATCCCTCTTAGATATATAAAAGTAGGAATTGTTCATAGGCTTCCGTGTGGCTCAATACCAGAATCATTGAAAAAACAATTTTTTCAGAGTAGTTCTATTATTATTGTTTGTTTGTAGACAGAGAACAATTCAATGAATGGTATAATGATTAAATAAACACCATCTGGTCTTGTCCAGTGCTGTCATTTAAGATATTATTAATGTGGGAAATGAGGAAACTAAGACATAGATTGCCTTTAGAAGACATGTAGGTACTGCCATTAAAATGCCTTGGGTGTAAAATCAAAGCTTCGAAATTGAGTGCTGGAAAAGTGCAGAACTATTTGAACGTGGTAGTACTCACAACCCTTTTGTGTGACCCTGTAAAGAACTGGAGAGACTTTTGGCAGTGTTAGCTACTTTACCTTCTGAATGTGAATTTAACTAGAAGTATGCTACAGCAAATTGAGATGATGCAAGCATTGGATCAGATGCAAAGTTTAATCATGGATTTTAAGAATTGATTAAAGAACAAAATTGAATTAAATTTTTGCTACTAGTGATTTAAAATCCCAATAATTGGTCACTTACAGTTATTAATTAGCTCTGGAAAATACAGAAGCACAAAGACGTGATGTGAATGTATATACCACTTGAGGTATTGCTCACAGAGACCTGTGGTCTTGTCACTGTATTCCTCTCATCCCTTAAAAACCCCTAGATTAAATTCAGACCTACAAATATTTTGCAAAACTTGAGTAACTGCAAAAATAGAAACAGTACAAAAACTTTAATTGTTTTTTTTCCTGGCTTTTTCTCCTGTTTGTTTAATTTCATGATTCCCTAACCCTGCTAAAATATTGGAAAGCTTCATTTACCGAAGAATAAACAATTGAAATCCCTCCAAACAAGCCTCTTTAAAGCTGGGGAAAAAAATTGTACAAGAAGCAGGTTGTGGAGACATTCAAACCACTGTTACTCAGAGGATTATTTTCTATATGAATTGAAGAAAATACCTTCCAGAAAAGATAGCATGTATAGCATGTGGCAGAATTAATCCTGAAAACAGACAGCACAACTGGAATAATAAACATACAACAGCAATTTGAAAAAGAAAAGGATAACTAGGAAAAAAATCAAAACCAAAACCCAGAAACAACTTCCAACAGAATCCTGGATTTTACAGGTATACATCTGCATACATTTTTACGAGTACACATCTGCTGATATATTTAATGAGCTTCTATTCAGTGGAACTTACTCTGAGAGTTAATCTATAATGTAATGTTGGGTTATTACATAAATAAACAAGTTTAATCTGTATGTATCATATTGGTTGGAATCGTTTTCCTTTGCCTCTTTTTTTTTTTTTTTTTTGTTATTTGACCATCTACACCATTTTATATAGCTCTAATCCATAAAATAACTTTAAATCTAATTCATAGTGCATGAGTATGCAGTAGTGGAAGGGCCACTGTGCATTGTCCAGTAATGGGCAAGTCTATCTTATCAAAATCTTTGACTTTAATTAAAGTTTTGGTCCAAGAGTTGTTTTACAGTGCTGTTGTACCACCTTTTGTATTCACATTAAGTTTTCAGTTACTGAGGCAATCACAGATGCAACACTTTGTACGTTGATTTTGACTGAATTTTTTTAATAGGCAGATCAAAGTATTGATTCATGTTCAGCCCATGCTTATGTAGTGGATACTTTTTTCCTGTCTGAGTTCTTTTCATACAATGAATACATGTAACAGAAGGAATTGCCAAAGTCCAGATAAACAGTAACAGGTTTTTTTTGTCAGGAGCATTAATTACCTTAAAGAGATGCATGATGGATCTGGTACCTGCCTCTTTGGATTAAGTGTGCTTTATTTCATCTCAATTTCATGTTCCTTCATATGTTCAAGTGTTCTTTATTTCAAAATTTATTTATAAACATTTCATGTGATTGAAATTCTACTTCCTTCTTTCCAAGGTGGGTTTGGTTTCTGTGTATGCTGTTCTGTAGGTTTGCACTGACATGGTCAGATAGACTTGGCTCAAATACATAAAAAATAAATCTTAAAGCCAAATAACAATTTTATCTACTAGTTTTAGAATTCTGCTTTTTGAGTTTTCCTTCAGCTTTTTGTGTGATCTAGATGCATTCTGTCAACGGTGGACATTTGTATCACTTTTATTCATCATAAACACGAATTCAGAAAGATGGTGATTACCACCCTTTACTGCTTGTTCTCTGCTTTAATGACTGAAATTTGAGCTGTCTGTTTGCATTTCATTTGCGTGGCCACCTCAGTTTGCCTCTTGACAACTTTCATTTTATCGCTAAGCTTCTTGACATTTTAAGAGAGAAATGTATTTGCTAGTTAGTCTCTTTCCAAGCTCTGTTTGTTCATTGTGTTTCATTTGGGTTTATTAATCAGTTGTGGAATACTTCCGTGAAAGGTCACTAATTTGTTTATTTATTTGTTTGTTTTTAACATGTGCAAGATATAGATTCAAAATAACTTTATTAAGTTTAACGGTTTCTCTCTGATTCATTCAATTTACCAAATTTTCTGTGTGGCTGATTTCCCTCATTAATTTTCCATTTCAGTTGAGCTCTTTTGAAATGTAGAAATCTTAAATTGAAAGTTTAAAAAAAGCGGTTTATTTTGCTGAATCAAGTCAAGTAATTTTACCTGAAATTATTTTATGCTTCCTGTGTCTTTACAGTGCCTTTTCCATATGAAAAATGCACTTAAAATAATATTGATTCTTGTGGAACCAGTGGGTAACTGAGGATGGAATCTGCCAGGTGGCACGTACCAGTCACTGAGGTCTGTTGTTAGTAGTATCTGTTTCAATTCTACCTCGAAAGTTAGTCTCTAGTCTGCCACGAGAAGTTCTTTTTCTGAATGCTTTTCGGTTCTTCAGCTTTGTTATATCCTTCTCCATGGGTGGAGTCTGAGTTATCCCTCTGCTTTATTGTCTTCCCCCAAAGCCTGAAATGTTCATTCTCACCAGTGTCTCATTCAGATGAGAATTGCTCTTTTGAAGCCCAGGCCACCTTTATTCCCACCTTCTGTACTTTGGTTTACAATACATAGGACGCATGGATTTATGATCCTTTTGCAAGAAATGTTGCCAGAATATGAACACTGGGAGTTCAGCCAGTACACTCCCAGCTGCTACTGGTTTGTTCAGTCCATTGGACCAAAGAGGAACTAGTGTGAAATAGAACCACTTGAGACATGTGCAGTGTGGATATTAGGTTTGGAGAATTATTATGTAATGCTTGCTAATGTAAACATATCCTTTGAGTCTTCAGCAGCTCAACATAAGCATCTTTACATCAGTAGTGGTGGTATTCTTCCAGCCAAATTTTGAAATTTGTTTTTATATGAAGAGGGATTTTGAGCAAGAGGCTTTACTTCCATGAAGATATTTTAGTCACAGATTTGTATCTGATACATCTGTTCCTAAGAGGAAGTGTGCCTTATATTTTAACATGCATGTTCTAGTAAAGGATTATTAAATAAATGTATATCTATTTCTTGCTAATATATGTATAAAAGAACAAAAGCTAAGATACAGCTTTGGGTTATTTTGGCTTTTATTTTAGTAGCACTGAACTGCTTTTTTCTCTGTTTCTTGAAAAGACCAAATGTCTGTAGGCTCCTCAGAATCTTGACTTAAATGTTTTTCTAGACTGTACATCAGATGAGAAAATATAGTTTGTCTGCTTAAGTTGAAGATCTTTCCTCTTCAGTCTTGTAATTTTCTATTAACAGTGAAAATGCCACTTTGAATAAATGTTTAGAAAATTACTGTACCAAAGGGTAAACTGATTTCTTCATTCCAAATTTGTAAAACAGTTCTGGTGTTGAGAAGAGATTCTAAATGATGTGGTGGGAGGGTGGGAGAGTGTCTGTATGAAGAGCTAACTCAAATCCACAATTTTAATGAGTACTTCAGTTTAACATCTTTACTGACTTTAGGTGTTTTAGAGATAACTTTGACATAATTTGTGGAATTTCTGTCATATTTTGAAGTATTACAGTGGGTGAATCCTGGCCCCCTTTGTCATATATTTATTTCTAATATGCTTTGAAAATAACTTGCTTTTTTAACGTGCTATAAATATAGTTTTTCTGTACTTAACAGGTCATACTATAGAAATATTTTTATATCCTCTTATATATGACTTTCAAACACAGTTTTCAGTCCTTTAATATTTTTATAATTCTTTACAACTCTTTGAAATTTTAGTAAAAATACATATTCAAGTTGATATTTAGATCCTAGACATAATCAATTTTAAAAACTTAATCTTTTAACGCAGCTATCACTTTGGTGTGTAGAGATGTATTTCCTAATTGCAGTGTTTCCTTTTTTCATTTTAAAGGTCATTTCTATTATTCATGATGTTTTTATTTTAATTTGGCAAGCTAAAAAAAAGCGAGTAGAACAGTGTGAGTGGTACAGTAGTTGCATTTTAATATCTAACCAAAAACAGTGCATTTCTCAATAGAGAGTTTGCCAGAAAAGGGTTGCTAGATGGTATTAAAAATACCAGTTTCAAGAGAGACAAAAGAATGACCTTCAAACTTTTTCTGACTTTGTCTCTTATCAGTCATGCAAGTGTCAGAGTCATAATGTGAACACTCAAGAAGGCTTTGAATTGTCAATAGAGGAAGCTTCCTCTTTGAGGTTATATTTGCTGGAACAGAAGAGATAACACTATTATCAGTGCTTTTGTAGTGTAGCCAATTTCTCATTGCATGTACTGAAATGCAGTTTTTAATACAGTTTAGATATTAATGTAATGATAAATATGTCAGACTGTTAAGCTAAATTCTGAATGTTTCTGTCAGTCCTGATATAGTATGAAATTCCACTCTGGTCTTTGTTAAAGATTTTTATGAGCATTTTTTTTTTTTTTTGGGGGGGAAGTAATTTTCAAACACATTTCTAACCTCCTCTTTAGGAAATTGGCATTAAATATGTGTTTCTTTCTGGGATGTGTTTTGAATTGTCAACCGGTTACAACTTCAAAGTTTAGCACTGGACTGTAAATATACAGAATAAAAGCTAGCACACTGTATAATATACAAATACCATTACAAGCTATTTATGATCAATATAGTATGATGATTTTTTTTTTAATAAGGCATTCAAACTCTGTGTTTGGTGCAAATTCTCATTGCATTCAAAAGTATTTTGCAAATTTTGCATGGTAATAGAACTGCACTAGACTTTTATATTGTTACAATGAAATTAATCAAGGGATTAACTACTGCTGGTGGACTGTAGAGAGCAATAAAGGCTCTCTTTATAGGTCACTGTTAGCAATACGTCAGCAATTCAAGATAATGCCTGCAAGAATTATGTGTCGTCTCAACTCTAAGATATAGGTAGCCTTGTCAATCTTTACTGCATTTAGATTTCTGGAGCAATATTTGTGTTTTGAGTGAAATTCTCATACCTGATCTTCTAATGTACAGGTTAGCAAATAAAGATTGACAAAACTTATGGTTTCACCAGCAATCTCAAATATTTCAGATGTATAAAAATAGCCATTAATATCTAATAAGTCATTATGACAATTAACATCCAAAAATCATCAAATATGCTAAGTGCCTGGAGAATTCTATGCAGGCAGAATTCTAGCCCTGATGAAAGCTAGACCTTTTCTTGTTAGTATCATACAACATAGTCCGTATTTTGTAATTGTTGTAACTATTTATTCCTGCATATAGCTCTTCCTTTGGCATTAACCCAAATCTTAACACAGTCCATGTTTCACTGTTAGCATCACTTAAGAGGCTGATAGCAAACATTGTTTTTGACAAGAAGATGAATTCATTACAATGGCCTTTAGATCAAGTTTGGATGTTGTGGTGAGAACTCTGCCAGCTGAAGACCTCACTGTCAGAGTGTTACTGGTTTTAGCAAGGTACATAGCTGATAACATATATTTTATACTACATGAAAGCTTAGTCTATAATATTCATCTTACAGAATGAGGGCTAAATTTTGGGGGTTTTCCACTTTTTTGTTCTTAGTTGCCTTATCTCTTCTCCTGCCTATCTACCTGCCTTCAGGAAAGCAAAAATGGTTGAAGCAGTGGTTAAGTGCATTCTTTCTCAATTTTTCTGTTCCTTATGGAATAATTAATTGAACTAAAAAGATAAAAATATAAAATGTTAAAATATTATAACTAACCTGGTATTATTTTCAAATACATATTTCCACATTTCTCTTTGTACCTTAACAGGTTTAATCTTAGCAGTTTTTATAGTCCTAAAAGGATCCAAAATGTAAAAAGGAAGTACAGAAAAATTAAAAGAAATTAAACAGAAGAAAGAAGACAAAAAAAATTTTGCACGTTTTATCCAATTTTTCTTACAATTATTTAGTTTGTATAATGATAATCTACAGTCTTCTTTGAGAAAGTGTCATCTGCCAAGGCAATGCAAATAGCAGGGGTTCAGTTCAGCTTTTCTGCTGTAGAGGGTACTTTTTGTTTAAAAAAAAGTATATGTTAAAGACTGTCTTCAAAGTTCCAGGTATATAGGAAAGTAAAGGAACTTTATTCAAGATGCTCTGACAACAGCACAGGTTTGCTGGTAATATAGGTTTACTTTTAAAATTTACTTTTAAAAAATAGGTTTACTTTCGATATCACAGAGTAACTTTAAAAAATAAAATAGTTACATCTTTAAGATAGCTAAAAAATTGGCATCTGTATTTGAAGTTGCTCTTAACTTTTTGTTGACCAGCTTACCTGTTTTGAAGGACATCATAAATAAAAATCAAGGAACCTGTGTCATGAATCTTGAATTACTGTTAGGAAGAGACTGAAATATACTGAAATGTCTGGAATGACCTCCCTCCAGAAACATAGCATCCTTCTTTTTCCATGATTCTAATCAGTGTTTTCTGAAAATAGGATGTGGAGTTGATATAGATTAAAGAATGGCACTCTCAAGTATTTTATAGCAAACACTGCAAAATAAGTCATATGTCATTCTTGTTAAATATGATTGCTTTGGCTCTCTAATGCATGAGATTTTCTCATTTAACATAAAAAGTTGTATCAGTAATGATATTTGGTATTAAGTCAGTGATGTACAAAACTGGTCACCTTTATTTAAGAATTACTGGAAGCTGGCCCAGAGCAGGTCAAAAGAATAGGAATTTATTTTTGATCATTAGTCTGTGACTATGACAATAGAGATAAACCTAAAGTGACTTGAAAAATTGCTATGAAGCATTGATGTCTTGTGATGACTGTCTAGATATATTTTAAATTTCCAAAGTTGTTTGTGGATTTTAAAGATACTTTATTACTTTGTAACACATATTTTGATTGCACATTCTTTATCCCTAGTTCAAGAAATATATAACTGAGTGGAAGGAGTGGATATGAGGGCAAAAAAAAATAATTACCTGATTACTAAATTAAAGCACTTTTTAGGCTGGTCAAATGAATTAGTTAAGAATAATAGACTGTGTATAGAAACTTTGAAAATATGGAAACATTCAGCATTCACATATATGCAATTTCTTACCATATATATGTGAAGATATTATTGAAAGAAAATAAAAACCATTTCCTGATGTACTTTTTTTTAAAATGTACATAATGAAAGTTACATCTCAGAGCTATAATGTCTAAAGGTTTTTTGTTTGTATTTCTTTTTCTTATATTCTGGAAACCTGTTAAGAGTCTAAAAGTTCAAGGTTCTGTCATCTTAGTTCCAGGGCTGGATATTTCTTCGTGGGATTGCAGTTTTTTTGTTTGGTTGTTTTTTTTATGTGGAGACAACACAAGCCATGTGTTCTCATAGACAGAAGCAGAACAGTATCTAGTTGCTCATGGGTAAAACAATGCTGTGCCCATTTCAAATCTTTCTTTAACAAAGATTTACAGCAAAAATCCAAGCTGACTAGAATTTGTCACCATTCTTAGGAAGCTGGGCTATGTACAACCACTTCTGGTTTCTGATGTGCCTGGGACTCCTTGAAAATTATGAAAAACTAAAGCAAAGTTGTGAAGGAGGGGAAAACTTCTTGAGTTTGTCCTGTGTTCATTAAAAAGCTTTTGTGCAAGCTTCATCGGTAGTAAGTTTCCTTACCATACACTTAAAATATAAATAAGATCTTTACTTTTTAAAGGTAACATGTTGTCTTTGGAAACAGTTTGAAGAACATATGCAGTGTATCAGAGATATGTAGTGAATATTTCATTTATATTGAATTGACTTGCAGGCTAAGAATGTGGAAGATTGCTTAGTTTACCCTAAAAGGCAGTGGACAATGTGAGCTGTTAAAAGGGGAGAGGCAGGATGAGTTCTTTTAAGATAGTACAGCTGTATGTTGTCAAGAGTAGTAGAGAGTTCAGGTAAGGCTTGTTGGAAGAGTTTAAGTGTTACATTATGTTTCTTTAAGTTGCGTTGTGTGTAATGACAGGGTACACATTTAATGACTTTAAAACTTGCTGACTACTTAAAAGGTTTTTAACAGGGAGAGCTCAATAAGGAAGACTTTTGGGAGACCAGTGTTTCCTAGTAATCTAGACATTATTGTAATTATGTCATTGTTGCTATGTCATTAAAAGAATTTCGAATAAAGAGAAAGGTAGTGTTCTTACTGGAGTACTGGGAATGTGGTTAATAAGGTGTCAGTTTTTGGGAAGGTGTGGGAGTATTTGCAAGGCCCACACTGAACTAAATGCTCTAGGTAACAGTTGATAAGATAGGAATACATGTGTGAAGTGTTTGTGAATGGAGTAGCAGAACTAGTTGAGAAGGTATTTGCCCTAGCACTTTGTTAAAAGTGTAGTAACCATCAGATGAATTGAATAGTAACCAGGGAATTACAAAAAGGCTTTTAAAATAAAATGAGGAATGAGTCTGAAAATAAGTCTAAAAGAATTTGTACCAATTGGGAAGGATCTTTGAGGAGAAACAGAGCTTTCCCACTGCTGGGAGGTCTCATTGGCAATATGACATTGGCTGGGCCTGACAGAGCAGCCTTTCTCATAGAGCATAGCCTTTGTCTAGTTGACAGACTGATACTATAGGATGTAATATGAAGGAGTGCAGACATGATTAAGTATGACACATTGGAGAGAGGAGCATGGCAATAGAGAGAGAAGTCTTGCCTCATGTATCTATTCAAAATTCCTTGAAGGCATCAACAGGCTTGAGTGCTATTGCAGACAATCCACTTGAACTGATGAAAGTTTTGTCATCAAATAGATTTGAAGAAGTTACAAAATGAGGTCTAATAAGCTCTCATGACTGAATAAGGAAATAACAGTTGTAAATTTTACTTTTCAAGGTGAAAGAAAATCAGGGCTACCTGGGAAGGGTTTATTGTATCATCTTTGCTATTTACTGTTTGTCTTTTTCCAAGAGCTCGACGGTTTGCTGTTGGCCTTGAGTTATTTGGAAGAACAGAGAAGGGCCAGCCACTGTATAAGTGGAGTTCTGTGCAGAAGAATTGTGCAAGAGTGTAATCTGCCTTTTTATTGTTCTGTTGGAAAAAAACTGTAAAGTGATGTAAATGAAAAAACAGGTCATACATTTTCTCCTGTGAAACTAAAATGCCTGTAAAATGCTTGGCTTTAGGCAGATTGTTTCTATTCAGGAGCAAGGTCTTTTGGTTAGAATAGCATAATCAAAACAACCTCTAAACACTCACTGGACAAAGCATCAAGCAGTGTTTAAGATTATTAGGAGAGAAAAACACTTTTACTACTATATGTACTGTGTTTCATGCACAGCTTAAATACGTTCTAGAAAAAGCTCAGGAGATGACACAAGGTGAGCTTAAGTATGGAAGTACTTCTGTAGAAGGAATGTTAACAGACTGATTTGAGTGTGCTGCATTTATTTAAATTAAATTTGAGGGTGACATTTTCAAATAAAATGTTTCTACATGTTAGACAGCTGTGGAACTCTTTGCTGCAGGGTATCATATATATTACATTTTCAGTTTTCAAAAAGCTGCTGTTCAAATTTATAGCTGTTAAACCCCCTTCAAGATGGTACTTTCAAGACAGTCTGCCTAAAACCAGAAGCATGTTTTGAGGAGGCACTGTCTTAGTGAGAGGTTTAAAGGAACCATTCTGTCATAACCTAAACATCAATATTAGCTGTAGTGTCATTAATAGCATCTGTCTTTGAGTATGTGGAAAAATGACTTTCAGGTGCAAAGTAATTATTCCTTTTGCCAAGAGAATTTAATAAGATAGCAGAATAAAATTTAACTGCAAATTATTCAGGTATGTGTACTTCAAGAGATGTGAAAATACTGTATTGTCACAAGAATAAAGATTTCCAGTAGTTGGTCATTACAAAGGAGCTGATGGATTCCTATTGTTACAGTGCAAGATTGAAGAGTCTTCTCTACGGTCACACTAGAGCTGTCTTTGTGTCACACTGAAATACCCTCACATCATTTATGTGGTGTATATATTAATTCACATTCTTTAGAGTTAGCAAGGTGTAAAGAGGAAGGGGAAAATGTGGACTGGTAGGGAGCAATATGTAATTCTGCTAATACGTGCAGTCGCAATGCATGCCAGCTGTTCAGATTAGCTTTTGAGGAAATATGGATCACTGGAGACATATACTTAAAAACAGAAAAAATGTTCAGTAATAGGTAGCTCTTAAACTGCTTAGGCAAAGGTATAAAAATGGTATAAGCTACTCCATAGTATAAGCTACACTTCCTAGTGTAGCTTATACTATGGAGTACTTTATCAGGGCAGGTGCTACATTCCCTATCATTTAAAGGGGTTTTAGGACATGTAAAAGGTGTTTAGTAGAGTGATTAGTGATTAGTAAAAAATGATTAGTAGAGACTTCTCCTACTAGAAGATGGTAAGAGACCGTAGAGGTAGTACTTTGAGGACTGTGATGGTCTCTTTTCTTCCTGATGTGTGATCATAGCTTCTTCCCTTCATAATCTTTGAGAATGAGCATGTACATTACATACAGTAGCTTCTAGCCATCCCTGTTTCTTATTGAGGTAGACACTGCAGTAGAAGTTAGGGCTTCATCTGTTAGTTAGCTTTTGGAGTAAGCAAGTAATAGTTCATTCATGATGAAAAAAAACAAAAGTTAAAATGAAAAAAAGTATTTTGATGGAGGCAGAGAAAAGACCTCACCTTAGAGAAAATTCAAATGCTAAGTGTGTGATACCAGACTGGATGTGGATCATTAGGAAGATGTCACGAAGCTTCCCCTACATGCTTTTTTCTTGTTTAATCACTTAGTGTAAGTCATATTTTGGTCCATTAAATAAATACTCTCCAGGTCTGTTTAGAAGGCACTTGGGAAAAAGACATTTTTTACCTCCAAAAATGTGGCTGAATGTCTTGCCTGAGGTTATTTGAGAACTTATTCTTTTATATTGAAAGCTTGATTTCTTTTTTCTTGTGACAGCCAGTTTAGTCTTCTGCAGCTAAATGTTATGTAGAAATAAATGTTATATTGAAATTCTTTAATATAGAGTAAATGGTTTTACTTTATAGTTTTTCTATGCAATTATGTGGCTTACTTGATATTATGTATCTTTCTAAATATTAATGTTCTGAAATTCTATCACCAGTGAACAATCAGAATGAAATATTGGCTCTGTTGAAATCAATAGCAAAATGCTTATTGACATCTTTTGAATCAGCATTTCAGCGAAATTATTTTAGGTATGAAGAAACTTCTGTTCTTCTAGAAGTATCATGGGGCTGGAAATCTGCTTAGGTCAAAGTCACCTTGAGGTTTTTTAACTAGGGCTTCATACCATGTATAAACCAGAGAGCTGTGTATCAAAATTTCTTCTTTTTCTTTCTTGATTAAAAGATACTTTGAGAAATCACTGTTTATGTTAAAATAATTGCCTAATTAGTGTGTAAGAACTCAAAGAAATTGTCAAAGTCCATAGAGGTGAAAGGGGACAAAATTCATTGTGAAGCCAACTGCTCCTCTGACACTGTGAATAACCCTTTGTATATAAGCGGTGGGAAGTGTGGAGAGTCTTCCGATGACATGTACATGTTGTTAAAGACAAGTCTGCCTGTATAGATAAGTTTTGAAAACTGCAAAAACCACTGAGGTTTCTTGGAATCATTGACTGGCGTTTTGTTGTAAATAATTTAGAGAAAGCAGGAAAGACCACACTAGAACTACCTGGTCTCATTCAGTAGGAAATTAGTGAATTAAATAAATTTGGCGAAATACGCAGGTTGAGGCAGTGTTTTGCCTGTTAGACCTTCATTCAGGCTCAGCTAATGAATAAGTTCCTCTCCAGTTCACATCTAAAATGCGAACTTTGAGTTTTTACTTAGTTTCCATGGACTACGAGCACTGTCAATTATTAAAGAAATATTATGTGTTTAAATGTCTTAAATTTTAATTGGATTTGACATGTTATCTTGAAATTCTGTTGTGACTAAAGTGTCAGTGAAAAATATTGATGTATTGTATTTGCACACAATGCCCAAGCCTGTGTACAATGGGACTAAAGGCACTTGGTGTATAAGCAAACAATTCTTTGCCCTCATATGTGTAAAGTTAGGTGGTCTTAGCTGCTGTGGGTGCCACAAACAGAGTACAAAAGTTTTTGACTTGCAACAAAAGTTTTGGGGAAAAGTACTTCTTTAACAGAAAATTTAAAATATAGTAGTTCAATTGTAATGTAGATAATTTAAAATATAGAACTTGGACCATTCTACGTGCCAAGAAAAGAGGAAAATAATATTTAATGACCTCAAATTTGATAACATTTGTGAATGTTCTCAAGGAACTCAGTATTGTGGTATATATAAGTATCTTAATGCTAAAGTTATAACTATTTAAGCCACCTAAAATATGACATAAATGTTCATAACTGGAACATTTTTAAAAATGTCTTTGAATGCAGATCTCTCTGACATTGCTTCCAGATCTTTGATCAGTTTGTTAGGCTGTTCTTCTGCATTAATTTTAATTTGAATAATTCCAAATCTTAATTTACTAGACAACATGCAGTCCTTAACTTATTCAGTTTTTCTCCTTCATACAGAATCTTCAGCTCTTACTCTTTTTTTTTTTTTTGGTCTTGGTTTTTGTTGGTTTGTTTTGTTGTTGGTTTTTTTTTTTTTTTTTTTTTG